>JAENPR010000068.1:1200000-1705683 GCA_018135685.1 Themeda triandra | reverse complement strand
GCCAAGTCCGCGGTGGTTCTCCGTGGGCACGTCGACGGCGAGCAGTCGTCAACCGTACCGCCATTGTTCCTCCTCCCTCCCTTGCCGCTAAGCGGAGGGTAGCTGTAGTGGAGCGTCATGTCACCGCCTCCCCTGACCACCACTGGGGCCTTCGGCCTGGGCGTCTCGTCGGGCCGTGATGAGCTCACCGACACCTTGCGCGCCGCCGCAGCTGCCGACTCCCGGTCCCGGCGAGCGTCCGAAGACACCTGCTGCTGCTGCTCGAAGGCTTGCCGGTAGAGTGTCAGCAGGTACTGCTCCAGGTGCTTGATCTCCAGCTCCAATGTCGCGACCTCCCGTATCAGCTGAGTAGCCGGCTGAATTCCCATTCAAAAAACGAAGGAAAAACATCAGATTAATCGATTGAACGGACGAACTGACAGGATTAAGATTAAGAAAGAGTGATTTGGTGATTGATTAGGTGAAGGAGCAAGGAGGCACCTTTAGTGCTGGGCTCTCGTTTTGGAGAGTGGTGGGTGGAGCTGGAGCAGCTGCAGGGTGGCCATCGTCAGGCTCAGGCCCCAGTGCTTTCTCCAGTGCGCCGCGCACCACCTGCTGATCCTTGAGGTGCATCTCCAGTTGCAGAATCTGCATGTGTGCGTGCCCCATCGTGTCAGACCGAGCGAGAAACAGAGCAAGAAACCACAACTTTGGATTCAGTTAAGTTCATCATGTTAACATTGCGATATTCAGGACAGTTTTGCGTTGGATTGGAGATGTTCTTTTTGGACGACAAAAGGGAGGTACAAAGCAGAAACAGGACAGTTTCAAGCAGGCTAAATAAAGGATTAGTGAAGAACAGCAAGAAGGAGATTTTCAGGTGCTTGCCTCTTTCTTCAGAGAGCTCTGTGTCTCACTCCGGGGCTGCTGAATTTCCTTCTTGGTTTCGCATTTCTGCTGAGGGTTGGAGTTTCTGCATTGCTGGGACGACCAAACAAACACGGGGAAAACCGAAAACCACAGATTTTGAGATATAGCGATTGTGCGCCTTGTACGAATTCACATGTACAGTCGTGGAAGGAGATAGAAATGTAGGCGGAAAGCCAAGAACTCACCTGCAGCTTAGTCTGGCCGGATGCTTTCTGCGACGAACGCGGCGCAACCTTGGCATCTCTGTCGTCCAAATCACTGCAACCACGCACCAACAACAGAAGATTTTCCCCATGAACATTGTGAAAAGGTAACTGAAACGAAGAAATCTGCAGAGGCGAGCGAGCTCGTGTGCCCATCCGACGACTAACCTCTTGGAGCGCCTCTGCCTCGCTGCAGGACTGGAGGGCTTCGCTGCTCTGACGATGAAGGGCGCGTGGCCTCCTCTCTTCTCCACTGCCGCCATTTCTCTTCGTCGCTTCAGACACCTCGCGTATCAATAAACCAACCAACCAAGAACTGGGAAGAACAAGACAAAACAAATCAAGAACTGAACTGGGAGCAAGAAACAGGGGAAATTGCAGAAACCTAGAGAAAGAACTCACACAATCTGCTGGACCTGGCGTAGAACAACAAATGGCTCAAGCCTCAAGGCTCGAGCAGAATGGAGGGGGAACTAGGAAGGAGAGAGGAAGAGGGAGCTTCGAATGATGCAAGCAGAGGCAGGCAGAATGGTGCAAACAGAAGGCAGAAGCCACACTAGGCGCCAACAAGCAAGCCCTCCTTTCCTGCACTGTGTAATGTATACCCACCAGCAGCCAATGTGGCAATGGCATGGCATGGTATCTACCGCCACCTACTAGGCAAGTTGCCTACTTCCCAGGTCAAAGACCTAACTCCAGTGGACATTTTGCAAGAGTGGAAACGGAAAGGAAAGCCTCTTTTAGCCGAAACCCCCGAATGGATCTCATCTCACACAACAACAATGGTCACGCTGCAAAAAGACATTGACCATGACACCTCATATAAACAACTTGCAGAAAGACAGCTTAGCTTTTGAGCTGCCTTGTTTTTATCCAATCCTTGTTATGAGCAGTACTCCTACTGGATATCTCTCCGTCAGCATTATTTGACTACTTTTCCGCTGCACGCAAAATGAGTAATTTATTTTATTATTTGCATAATAAATTTAAATAAGACAGATGAAAAGCTGACTGTATGCCTCTGCATTTACTACTGTGCAGGAGCTGAAATTTTATTCCTGCCTGGCTCTTGTTCTTGAATTCTTGAAGCTTAATCTGATTCACGGCATGGCTCTGGCCTGTGGAACGCAGAGCTAGGAAAATGAAATGTTTGTGGCTTTCTAAACCTTGGTTGGTTACTGCGTGCTTCACCTCACCGACCTTGTTACATTGCATTACAATAGTAATTTCAGGTACCGTTGGTCTGAGACAGGTAGGAGATTGCAGCAATAGATTACTGCAAAGATCATTGTCTGCTGCTAATGCAACCAAGGTTTCCTGCCAAATGCCAACGCAAACGTCAAGGTTAGTCTGCCAAACTACCTGCAAGACTTTTTTTTCCCCTTCCCTTCGATCAGCAAACTTTCTGCAAGATTTCAACCGTAGTAGAATATTCTGTCAAAAAAAAACGTAGTAGAATATAGAATAGTTAAGCTGTAGAAAAAAAAAAGTCGGCCAGAAGTAGTTGAGGTGGAGTATTTAAATCATGTCGGTGCTTATCCTGGTAATCCTGCTAAGCAGCAGTTGAGCTGCCTGGTTTCCGGATTGACAGCATGAGCTCATTCAAAAATCTCTGTACTAGCGATTTGCTTCTGTGACAGTGATGGGCAGGTGAACAATATGAATGCAAGAGATACTCTGGTAGGTACTGCATCATTTACCACAACTCAGAATCAGAATGCATGGTAGTAGGATCTTTGACTGGGCAGTAGCATAACATTGCTCTGAATTTCCCTCATCAGCTCAATTACTATAGTTGTATGGATTCCTTTTTTGAAGATCTTCATGTCAGGTTCTAATTTTGCAAATTACAATCATTACTGGGACCATTTTTTTTTCCTTTAAAAAAGTATCTGCACTGCCTATTAGTTTTAGGGAATTCTAATATGGGAGCATATCCCCTGTTATCTTTGCCCCTTTTTAAAGCCTGTATGTATGTACCCCAAAGATACTACTCCAAGTAGCAGCTTAGTTGTACAAAAGCCTCCCTATAGAACTGTGAACAACCCAAAAAAGATAGATTCCACGGCATGATACGAATTTGGTAGACCGGCCGGACCCTACACAGTACACGTACACACTAGGAGATGAACCAACCATTAGAGACAAAACCCCTGTTTTGTCCTAAGAATGTTTAAACCTTCTTGCATTGAGGCATACATAAACCTAAAAGAATGGAAGGGGTTGGCCTCAAAAGTGGAGAAAGTGGGGATAAAGGGGTTGTACCCCCAGAAAAACAAACCTTGCTCTGTTTGGGTGCTTCCTCTTGTATTAGGCTGAAAACCACTAGCATGTCCCTCTAGTCCCTCTTGTTTTTCTTCTCAAAAGGAAGCTCTATTGCAATCAAGGATCACTTGTCCTCTGCACTAAGTTAGCTTCCTGCTTGTCACAAGAATAAACCTTGTTGTGGGCTGTTGCCTCTGCCTGTCCCCATTTATTTGGTCCATATCCATAAGGTGTGGGGCTCTTGGCATTTGAGGCATGTTAGGCATGGGAAAAAGTGAGGAAGCAACACAGCAGAAGGCAACAAAAAGTGCTACCTTAGGTCTAGATAAACTTTGTTCCTCTGTAATTGCTGCTTTGCTTAAGCATGGCCTGAATAGAATTTGGTTTAACCCACAAGTCAAAGATACATATGGGTCTTAACTAATCATCTCAATTCAGTTGTAGTCTGTCTATTATTATTCATGTTCATCACAAACTAGCTACAGTCATCTCAACCCAACAGCAATCATTCATCACAGATTAGAATTCACATGATCTGAAATGTCTCAGAGCCCTTGATGATCTATGAAGAAAATCTACATGGCTGATACACTCCACTAGTATTTTGCAATTTGAACACAATGCAAGAAATTAATAAATATTAAAATAAACCAGGCAGGACCGGATCGACAGAATGAGCCCAAAAAGTCCAGTTAGGATTCACGTTGCCGGTTATGTCTATCTTCAGAAACGCAGTGTCCTCTAATTGCCCTAATGATCATAAGATGACGGGAAAATCAATATTTAATCTGGCCAACATCAACAGCCACAGCAAGATAACAAGATTGACAGACAGCAAGACAGCCGGGCATGCTCGCAGTCTGATGAGGCTTGGAATCTGGGCGATTTATAAAATCTCCAACACTGCAAATCTCACATGGATCTTCCTCAGTTCTGATCTATGTACAATGTTTCTTATCTGAACAGGAAGAGATTTACTACGAATCGGATTCTTTGTTAAAGCTCTTGGTCAGATGATCTGCAGTAACCCTTATTTTTCTTTCAATCAGGAGATCGACTGATGTAAAATATTGACTTGATTTCAGTGACCAACATAAGAACACACTTGACCTGGCATTAGAGTTTGAGGTAGTTTTGCTAATTCTGAACAAGAGTGGAAGACCAGCTGTGATGCAGTAACATTTAATGTCCAAGAACCGATATGCATCCTATCTAAAAATGTGCCAAGTCCAAGTGTGCAATGTTTAATCTCTCCAAGGTCTCCTCCTAGGTTCTTACGCCCTTCTATTCTTGTTTACTGCAAGGTCAAAACACAGGAGAATCCAATGTCTTCTACCGAAGCAAGCTGGTAGTAGTAGTAGTAGTAACCTGTAGCTAGGAATACTTCTTTTGAATCTCTTTTTTTGAACAAAGTTGTTTTTAAATCTTCGGTCCACAAGTGAAAAGGAGATACGTTTTGTCCACTTTGCAGTGGCAGTTGTTGTGGATGGCTGCAATAACAAGAGGAAATGTGAAATTCCTTTACTTAAAAGATGATTGAAATTATAATATTTCGGCCCACTTTAGATTTCTTCTTCCTTTTAATATAATCATTTAATCGGTAGTTCCTACCTAATATTGATTGAAAAAAAAAACTCCTAATAATTAACCCTTAGCTCTTGGCTCTATCTCTGCCTCGCAAAAGTGTGGATTGAAATACCATAATATTCTCTTCAAATTACTTTATCTAGGTTGATTTTGAATGGGACTAAATGTTTTTTTCTTTGATGATAGTCCCAGCTTATGCACATTAAATTACATTTAGACCCATCTTTGATGATAATATTCTCGCAAAATTTAAGGAGATTACGTTTAGCCCCATTTAGATAAGATTGATTTTGAATGAGGCTAAGTCGGAGCTCTACCAATCCGCACTTTTGTGACAAAGTAAACCTAGACAAAGTAATTTAATGGCAACCATGATTTAGTTTCATACAGTTTTATTTTTACGCTTAAAATTTTATTTCGTATGGCCAAGTTATCAGGTCTTCCGAGAGACAGGCCTATCATATTTTGCTTTGATGCTAACATATTTAGTTTCATACACCGACCCGTCTGCCTGCACACATTAAATTACATGACAATATAGGTACAATGTATGTGATCGGTCACAAATTTTGGTCTCGACAATAGATATACTCTCTTCATCCTGTAATAGAACGATGTATAGAAGCATAAAAAATTTACTCCTAAATACAAGGGATTTATAAAACAGAAGGACAAGATTTCCTTAAATAAGCGTAAAAAATTGTTTTATTGTTATTTACCATTTACTCCATGAAGCAAACCCCTTCAATCACGTGTGGATTACAATGCATATACATGCGAGAATTATATTGATCCATTAATAATTAATAAATTAAGTGAGATTATATACACCTTTTGTGTTCTCTGAACATTTAATTATAGGGCCTGAGTACATAGAAGAGGGAGAAACCTTTTTTTTGTGACGAGAAGAGGGTGAAATCTTGAAATTAAGCAAGCATCTATCTGGATTATTACAGCTAGTTAGGTATAAAACAAGAGGTAAAAAAATTCAAAAAAAAAACAAAAAAACAAAGAGAAATTTTACCATGGTTGAAAAAAAACGAGCCATCCATTTGATAAGATCTGACGGTATAAAAATAACAGACATAACGTGAAAGACCTTTGAGGCACTAAATAGGTGGGGACACTACCAAAATTAGGTGGGACAAGTACCAAAATAGGTGGGGTCATGTTTATTTTTTTTTGGTAAGTGGTAATTTAGCATTTTCGTTGAAGGGCAAGGACGGGTTTTTCCATCCTATCCCATGGCTCCAATCTCAGTCCAGTTTTTCTCCCCTTTGCTGAAGCTCCAATCTCGGCCTCGCCGACGTCCACCGGTGCTGCCACCGCTGCAGCGATCTCACACGCGAAGAGCTGCTAGCACCGGGCGCTTGTACCGGCCTCAGCGTTGAGGAGCAGGCGGCGGCGCATGATGAAGAGGAGACGTGGTTTGGGTCGACGATGTCCAAGACAAAGGAGGAGGACGCGGACATGGAGCCGCCGGCGCCGGCGTTCGACATTCGCAGCTTCTGCCCCTGGTCTGACACTCTGACCTATCGGCGCTGTTCGTCGGCGTCGGGTGAGGGGGCAGGGTGCACGGGTTCGTGGGCGAGCCGTGGCCGTGTTGGCCCCTGCGAGGACCGATCGAGCAGGTCGTATCCGCCGCTATCGACCTGTGCAGCAGGCTCCCATGATGTCGAGATGCGACTTCATGGCCTGCTCGCACGTCGCAGCTCACCAGCAGCGTGTGCGGCTGTCCACCTGATGCTGATGTTGATGAACAAGTCAAGAAGACGCAAGGCAACCAACGAAAGCTGCATGGCGATGTGGACAAAGCAATTGATTCACTATACCGAAGTTGTGCCCCATGAGCAGTAGTGAGCGGCTGGTGCGCATGTCCCAGTAGGGAGGGTTACACGATGAGTATAATCGAGGTTACGGAAATACCCCCAATATTACAAGTTAGGTAAACAAAGAAAAAACATAGAAGTACCGGGAGGTACAAAGGTACTTTCTCAACCATTGTAAAATGTCTCAAAAACAAAACAAAGGAGGTAAAACAAAACATGTTTCGCCGGGACTCGTGCGCCTCAGTGTGCACGCATGCAAGCAAGTAAAAAAGCACAAAAAGGTCAATGATACGTGCGCCCTGGACCTTGTGTTCTTTTTGGGTGTGCACACACATACAGAGACATCAAAGAACTCGAAGGGTGAAAAAACTTGAAACGAAAAAGGCCGTGCAGCAAAAGCCAAACAAAAGGGCCGGGGATCACCAGGCTCAGGCTTAAAGGGCGCCAAACAACAAAAAGGGGCTTCAGCTTACCACACACGGGCTGTGCAGGGCGAAAAAGGATTTTGCAAAATCAAAAGGTGAAGCTGTGCGAGGAGAAAAGGCCGGGTTTTGCAATCATCTTTTCACCAAAAGATGAGACACACTACAATAATAGATATGGGGCAATTTTCGTTGGTCGGTGTATAATTTGGCACAAAATATGCATATGTTACTACAATGCAAGTATATAATATATTAGGGAGAGTGGTTATGAACTTATTGTTTATAATTGTTTAGGGGCTTAAAACTGAACCGCACCCCGACGCAAGATAAATCACAGAAGAATTCTTGTGAAATGTGCTGAGTTTTTCACCTTAGTGGGGTTTATTTATATAAATAGTCTTAGAGGTGAGTGCCGATTTTTCACCTTGAGCAACTATGGACCCTTTGTGTGTTTGATTTAACTGTTTGGTGCAAGAAACTATGTCCATATTTGGGTCCACTTGGTAGAGCTCCAGCTCCAGCCCAAACAGTTCAAGCTGCGGCTTGGCTCTAGCCTCCGGTTCGAAAAACATGTGGTAAATTGGTTTCTCATGGTTGTTGAAAATGCTAAATGTCTATAACACCCTTTTATTTGTTTTTGTGCCTTCTTTAGTTTTTTTCACCCATGATTTCTCTCTCTCCATCTTATCCGCCCCGGCCTCTGCCCCCTCTTATGGTGATCTTGCCCATTCCTGCACACTCGGGGTAAATCGGTCCATGGCCGCACGCTAGGTCCATATATAGGAGACAGAAGAGGGACCAAGCTCCTTTTTTAGCTCCTCCCCCATATAGCTCCAGTCACTGTGATTTGCGGAGCTTCTTTGCTGAAGTTGTTTAAGGTTTGAACGTTTAGGTGGAGAAGCTTTATCAAATGAGGCTTTGGTCTCAACCATTGGAGCTACCAGCAATGTTCGTTGGTGGATTCTTAATTTTCTAAAGCAAACCATTAGGCATTATACAACGTGACAGATGCCACTGTCTCCGATGAAGAATCATAGTTACGGTATCAAATTATATTGGATTAAATGCGAAATATATTTTCATAATTTATATTTTTTTATGTAATAGATATTGATACTCTTCTTTATAAGTTTGGTTAAGGATGTTGGGTTGAGTTGGCTACCCCAACCAGTTTGACACTCCGGCGGCACCCCTGAGGTCCTGGGTTCGATTCCTGAGACTGGCGAATTTCAGGCCTCGGGGTAAAAAAAATCCCCTCGGGGTAAAAAAAAATCCCCGCCGGCCCCGTATGCCAAAGCACTTGTGAAATGGCCCGTGCCGGCCGACCCCGTATGCCAAAGGGCCTCTAAAAAAATCCCCTGGGGTAAAAAAAAATCCCCTCGGGCCCCGTATGCCAAAGCACTTGTGAAATGGCCCGTGCCGGCCGACCCCGTATGCCAAAGCACTTGTGGAACGGCCCGTGCCGGTACAACACAATAAAAATCGTATACAGTCAATACAAATCTGTAAATTTGTATACAAAATATAACCCCTTCCCTTCCCCGAGCGCCCCGACGGGGACTCGGGGGCTCCCCACGCCGCCGCCGGTCCCCCCCCCCCCCCGAGCCCCCTCGGCCGCCACCGCCGCCCACTGCTCGCCGGCGCGGCGGCGGGGGCGGCGCCGCCGTCCTCAACAAGGGGCTCTGCCGCCATCCTCCTCTCCTCCCACCCCCACTGCTCCCGGTCCCCCCTCTGCCACCAACTCCGGCGACCTCGGCGGCCTGCGGAAGGTGCCGGCTGGTCGGATCCGTGCCCTACGGACGGGATCGGGCGCTTGGCGCCACCCAACACTGTCCCCGCCCACGCGCGTCCTTCGGTTGGCCATGTGATGGGTGCGCCATGCCGGCGGCTAGGCGGTCGGATTCGGGCCCTCTGGCCCCAGATCTGGTGCCGACCGGCCCAACCCCCCCCCCGGCCGGTGGGGCCCTTGGCGTGGCCGCGCGGGGCCTGCTGGCGGGCGGCTCCGGGTCAGGCTCGGGCTCGGGCTACGCGACGCCGCCGCCTGGGTGCCCATTGGTGGCCGGCCTTCCGGACCGGATGGCGGCGGCCCGGCCTGGGCTGGGGTCTGAGCGACGTAGGGGCGGCGGCTGGCCGGATCCGTCCCCCTGTGCCTGGATCCGTGGCTGGGACGCCCCATCCCCCCTGCCGGCGATGGGCATGGCCGGCCTGCCCCCTGCTACGGTGGTCGGCTTGCCGTCCACTACACCCTCCTGTGGGGTGCTCGGGCTGCGGCCCATGTCCGCTGTGGTGCGCCATCTTCCTTCGAGCGAATGAGTTCGGCAACGTACCGTGGTGGTGTGGCCAACTGTGCTTGCGGTGCACCATTGATGCCATGGTGGTTTGGATGGTGTATGCTCGCTCGTCCTTTGGTCGGCGTCGACATGGGTGGCGTGGAGCTTCTAGGTGAAAACCTAGCCCGCATGGGCAAGCAGCGGCGGCGCTCCCGGCGGCGCAATCCTTCTTGAAGGCGCTGCTTTTTGAAGTTCCCAGCCTTGGCGTGTGCGGGGCTGCCTTCCTCTTCGGTGTGGTGCGGGTAAGGATGAAAACGGAAACGAAAATCCCCGACCGAATCGCATCATTTTCTACATTTGATCCAATCGTTTTCACTTTTCTCGGAATAATTCGAATACGGTACGAAATTCGGTAGAAAAATTCGAAAACGGTGTGGAATTCGGTATGGAGTTATTTCGACCGATTTCTACTTTTCTACATTATATTCGGTATGTAACCGTATTCGAAATTCGGTAGAAATTCGGTAGAGACAAAAAAATATATTTTCTATTCTCATATCTTTTTATTTATAGCTCCAAATATAGCAAATAATATATGCATTTTGATCAGGGCGATGAGAGCTTCGCAATGGTGCGTCTATTTCATTGTTTGAGATACTTTTATTTTATAAAATAATATGTTGCCTATAAAACAAGTTTGAAAACCAAAACTCGTGAAACTTGTTAGATAAATAATATATTTGCTATGATGCACCATGAATTTGATCATTTTGGATTACTTTGGCGGTCAAATTATATGCAATAAGGAGCCAATAACAACCCTAGACACCACCACTCCCGTATCCCACCACCACTCCCGTACGCCTTCCTCCACTCACGTATTGCGGCGCTCGCACGGTCGTGAGTCGGTGACTCCGTCCTCCACTCCGTATTGGAGCCACGAGGAAGAAAATGACATGGAAAATGATCCCGACATCATGGAGGATGCCGATAAACTGTAGATGTTCATGTCCTATTGATTCCTTGCTCTAGACTTGTATTTGTGTGTCGGCGACTATGTCATGCACCCTTATTGTATTATGTGCACTTGAACTAAATCATGCACGTGTTAGTTTGGTTATGCACATCTTTAAAGTGGGTTGGTATTTCATACTGAATTTTCGTACGCTGACCGTTTCCGACATAATTCCGCTCGAATTGGTTCGTTTTCGAAATACCGTAAGTTCATTTTCATTTTCGTTTCCGACTATACCGTTTTCGTTTTCGCGTTCGTATTTAAATATAAATATAGAAAACAATAGAGGAGTTTTTCGACCGATTTCGACCGTTTTCATCCTTAGGTGCGGGTCATCGTCGTCGTCCCGATTCAGTCGTCGTGCTGATCCTTTTTGGGCTTCATGTTTCTCTTCACCTAGTTTGTCCGGTTAGTGTGTGTTGTAGCTGTAGCTGGGGTCTTTTCCGGTGGATACTTTGCCACCGAGGTGTTTCCGGCGGATGCTTTGCCGCCGAGGGGTTTGTGTCCTCCTCGCCCGTGGTCCGGGGGGCTTTGGCCCTTGTGACTCGGAGGAGCGGGTTGCTTTGCCACCGAGGATGCATCTCCGACGGAGTTGGCCGTTGAGGTCGCTGAGGCGGGGACGGATGCTTAGCCGTCAGGAGTTTCGGGCGGATGCTTTGCCGCCGGGTCTTACTTTGCCGCCGAGGACGCGTCTCCGCCGGTGTCGGTCGTTGAGGTCGCTGAGGCGGGGACGGATGCATGGCCGTCGGGAGTTTGGGCGGATGCTTTGCCACCATGCTATGGTTCCGCTTTACTGCACGGCTACGGTGTCGGTATCTTCTTATTAGTTCACTTTCGGGGTTGTTAGGTGGAGGTCCCCCTTTATATTTCTTGCTTTGTGTTTGTGTTGAGAGTTTCGTTGGTAATCGATGGATTACCTGCGAATCTTTTTGTATCGATCTATTGACCACTCCCACTTCTTTTTAATGAGACACGTGCCAGAGTGCATGTTTTTGAAAAATGTCTACGAAAAATCGTGGGTGGGATCACATAATAAACTGTTAAATTTGTGTTGTCAAATGGCAAGACATCAAGTGGACGCCAAAGTTGGCGACGTCGTCGCCAGTTTTGGTTGTTAGAATTAGAGCACGATTAAGTCGCTGAGGTAGGTAACTGTGCGTAGGGTCAAAAGGGTGGTGTGTCACGCGACTCATCAGTCATCACCGTTGGCCCGTTGCTTTGCCCGCCATGTCTTTCAGCAAAAGCTCTGCTTGGAATGGAACGTGCTATCACTCTCATTAGTCACAAGTCAGTAGTACAACCCTACAAGACAGCTTGATAACCAAAGAAGCACTTTGATAACCAAAGAACACTGTAAAGCAGAAAGGAAAATGGTTGTGCATATGGTGGTGTACAGGTGTAGTGTAAACTAAAACCTTGGGTTTCACGGTGTATGCTCCCTCAGTCTAGAAGAACATGTAACTATGGGTTATGTGCTAGAAAACTAGTTCATGTTTAATCAAATTTTTATTGAATTCATATTCATCATGTACGCTTGAACTTATCAGCTTATGGTACTGTGTTTTTCTCTCACAACAAATTAACATCAACCGTAGAAACCATTAGTCAAATAAGACAATTTAGAGCTCTAAATTTATTATGAAAATACATTTCGTAATTACTCTAATTATATTTATTTGATATCATAAAAAATAACTCTAATTGTATTTATTTGATATCTTAAAAAATAATATTTATTATCTAAATTAATCAAACTTAAGACACTAACATTTGACACTGTGTTAGAAGCGCTAGAATTACTTGTTTTTTATTTTTTATTTTTTGGACGGAGGGAATACACAGCAGGACTTGGGAGACTGTGAGACGGGCAATAGCTGTACCAATTGCCTGCCCAGCTGAAACATCTCATTAAATTCCCACCACTGTTGCAGATTGCAGTGCCATGCATGCGCGCAAA
Source organism: Themeda triandra (assembly GCA_018135685.1). Classification (NCBI taxonomy): domain Eukaryota; kingdom Viridiplantae; phylum Streptophyta; class Magnoliopsida; order Poales; family Poaceae; genus Themeda; species Themeda triandra. Next base: position 1,693,223 of record JAENPR010000068.1, on the reverse strand, counting down.
TACTCCTACAGAACACCGATTGCAGATTACAGTCTGCTGTTGCTCTCATCTCAAATTTCAAACACACGCGCTGCTAGCCTAGACACCGAGACACAGCAGGTGAAGCCAAGAGCCATGCACGGGTTGGTTGCTCGTGTGAGTCCGTCCATGCCTGAATCCTCGAGGGAGGCAGGCGGACCTGCATTGCAGACTGCACTGCCCCAATGGTGTCGTGCAGAAGATACCAATGGATGCCTGCCAGTGCCAGGCGATTCATTACGATTCATTCATGGCGTCTTCACCAAACGTCGTAGCGCTCCTGGACGCAACGGAGTGAATGCCCGCGCGGCGTGCAGTGCGGACAGGTCGGCGACAGATTTTTTTGAATGCCATCAAATTTTGGGCGCCAGAAAGGGAGGCCACTGCATCGCTTGCACTGCGTAGCTGCATTTCAATGTGGCTGGACACTGCTGCACCCTCCCAACTGGTAACGGCAGCAGCAGCAGCTACTGTAGTAAATTATTATACAGTATTTAGCCTGTCCTACAACATTTTATTTTGAACAAAATTCATTCATACAGATACAGGAGTAGCTCGGCAAAAAACGTTAACCATACTCCATCAGGTCCTGGCGCACAAGTTATATGTGTTGAGAGTAATACAGTTGATGAGTTCACAACATCACTCACAAACCCGCTAGCCCAACTGTAAAATTCCAAAAACCACAGGAGGTTTGATTCCTGTACCAAGAAACCAGATAGCTGTTCACATCACAAAGCATTACTACAACAGAAGCACAACTAACAACAAAACTAACCTCACTCACAAATTGCCACTAGTAAACCTATAGGAGATTGATTTCTGCACCAAGAAATCAGACAGGTTTTCATATCCCAAAGCATTACAACAGAAGCATCTTCTGATTGAAACTAACCTCAGTTAATAAATCGCCACTAGTAAACCTACACTCTACTCTCCCTTCCCCAGCATCTTCTAATTGAAACTTGCAACAAATCGAACAGCCTGTAAGTCTCCTACTACTGAAACTTGCAAGAAAACCATCATTGCTGACTTGGTTGCAACACTGTGACTTGCAAAACCGCAACTATTACCATGGATTGTTATTCTAAGCAATCAACGATCGCGACGATTAGTGGGGGCATGATTAGTGCCGCCCCGACGATCGCGACGACAAGCTCCCAGGCTGCTGCTCGGCGTAGGGCCTGACGAAGGTCCGCCTCCACCAGACCTCGAACGCCCGCTGCAGGTTGGGGCACCCATCTCCGGCCTTGAGGAACCGGCCAAGCCACGCGAGCAGCACGGCCTGCTGGTCCTCCAGCGGCAGCGTCAGGATGGTTTGCCCAATGCCGTCCTCCACCACGGCGCGGTCGAACCACCGGCACCCGTGCTGCAGCCACCGGTAGTCGTCCATCAGCGGCTGCAGCCACACGTTGAGCAGCCGCCGCCGCGTCTCCTTGGACGGCAGCGCCTCGCCTTTCCCGATCGCCACCAGCAGCCTCGCCGTCACGCAGCTCACCAGGTGGCGGTGCATCACTGGTATCTTGGGGTGCAGCTCGGCCAGCTCCCCCTGGCTGGCCCAGATGACCGTCAGTTCATCGGCTGTGTTCCTGTCTGATAGGATCTCGGCTAGCCAGAGGAGGTTATCAGCCTCCAGAGCAATCTTTCTGAACGTCTGGTCTTTGCTGCCTGAAGATTCTTCACCAGCAAGCTCTTCTGGATTAGAAGCTTGGCGAGACAGTGCTAGCAGGGAATCCAGGCAGTTCTGGAAACAGCTGTACAAGGTCATGATGCAGGAGGAGTCTGCTGAAGAACCATTGGTGCAGACGTTGCTGTTCTCCTTGAAAAGCTTCAGGACCAGGGACTTCATCTCGCGGCGGCCCCTGTCCTCGCTGCTCTTCAGCACCAGGTCAATGATATGCGCAAGAGTGTCGTTTGGTGGATTTTTTAGGATGTCAGATGTCACTCTCCTTAGCAAGGGGTTAGCTCTGTGATCTTCGTCGTGCAGCTGTCGTATGGACGACACAACGTTTTCTTCCTCGTCGCCGACCCAAGGAACTGCTTCCAGGTAATCTAAGCATGACATGATGCATGCATGGAAGCCTAGTGATTCTGCGACCTACAGACAGAACAAAATGTAAAAATGCAACCACTAAAAAGGAAAGAGATATGCACATTAAGAAATCAAATTTTCTTTACAAAATCCAGTTGATCGTTCCAAAATAATTCACAAAAAAAAACCTTTGATAGCCAGACAATCATGCTTATAGATCAAATTCAGAGAACTTGTTTCACAACTATTAATTCAATTGTTTCACAACTATTAATTCAATACAGAAAATGCATGGAGCCCTACCTAAATTGAGATTGATCAGCCTACCTAAATTGTGACTGACCAACTATCCATTGACAGAATTTAAGGATGATTTATGATACGTTGTAGATTCATTGTTTGTCACATTCTATTGCAGGTGATGTATCGTAAGAATATAAATAAATATGAGCAGTGGTCCTAAAATGCGATAGCATGAAATAGACATAGAAACTGAAGTAAAAAAAAAAGATATAGAAACACATTCAGCAGGATCTAATCTGAACCACAATTTTGCAAGATTATAGTTCTACAAAACAATGTGTGAATTTGTAAAGTTTCAGTCAGCATACAGTGCATCAAAAATTGCGGTTTTGAATCACTAAAAAGCCCTTAATTTTTGAATTTTTTAAACAAGCACATATTGTGGAATAGACAAATTTTAGCTGACACGCCTATATAATATCAATAAAATGCTCAATGTACCTACGGTTAAAAATAAGATGCTGTGTGACGATATGACCAAAGGAAACCAAAACACCGGAGTAGTGTCCAATTAACTAAAGAAGCATTGACTAGCTGTAAACATTTTTTAAGCAAAAGAAAACAATGATAGTTTTTTTCTTAAAATGCCAAAAAAATTCAGTGTCAGGGCTCTGTTGTTGTTGTTGTTTTAAAAAAAGAAATAGAATCCGCCGTACAAATTAAGCTGCAGTTTAAACAACCCAAGTTAGATCTTAGATGAGGAGTTGGTGATACATCAATTTAAGCTTATCAATTGTTTTGAACCACCACAGTTCATGCATGCTTCAACTGTTCAACATTTGTGAATAATATAGATTAGGATATGCATACGAACAAATCTATATCAGATTCAGAGAAACTTGCTCCCAGCTATTAATTCAACATAGAGAAAGCATGTAACCCTGCCTAAATTGAGACTGATGATCAGCCGACCAAATGTGACTGAGCAACTATGCATTGACAGAATTTCAACATGATTTATGACAAGCTGTAGAGTACTGCATTGTTTGTCACATTCTATTGCAGGTTAGTGTATCATAAGAATATGAATAGATATGAGCAGTGGTCCTAAAATGCGATAGCATGAAATAGACATAGAAACTGCATTAAAAAGAGAGAGAAGCATATTCAGCTGGATGTAATCAGGATCACAATTTTGCAAGATTATAGTTACATTAAACAATGTGTGACTAGCAAAGTTTCAGTTAGCACACAGGGCATTAAAGTTTGTGGTTTGGAAGCACTAAAAGCCCCTAAAAGTTTGAGTTTTTTAAGCAAGCAAAAAATTGTGGAATAGACAACTTTTAGCTGATGCACCTAGATAATATCAATAAAATGCTCAATGTACCTAGTGTTAAAAATAAGATGTTATATCATGATATTACCAAGTGGCAAACCAAACCATCGGAGTAGTGTCCAATTTACCAAATAAGCATTGACTAGCAGTAAACTTTTTTTAAGCAAAGGAAATCAATGATAGCTTTTCTTTCTTAAGAAATGCCTGATTTTTTCCAGTGTCAGGGCTCTGGTGTTGTTGTTGTTTTTAAAATAACTAGAATAATTAAACTGCATTTTAAACATCCCTAGTTTTGATGAGGAGTTGCTGATTCATCAGTTTAAACTTAGTAATTGTTTTGATCCACCACAGTTCATGCATGCTTCAGATGTTCAACATTTTGCGAATAATATGGATTAGAATAGCAAATGGACAAATTTATATAGCATATATAGAAGACAATGGAAAAATGAAAAAAAAAACAAAATTGGCAAATTAGGAAACTGAAGTAGGAGAAACCTTCAAGATGCGCAGAACTCGTGGAACATTTTGCTTGATAAGCCTGTGCTTGACATCCTTGCAGTACATCAACCCAACAGTCTCGACATAAATCTCCACATCCTCACAATCTGGCACCTCAATGCATGCCACCGGAGACTGCCTCGAGATTCTATCAGCAAAAAAGGTACTATTTTCAGCAAGGATGTTCTTGTGAACAATCATCTTCACAGCTACTCCTTCCTTGCCATGCAGCACAACCTTCAGATCACTCGTGCCAAGCTGCCCAAAGCCAACTGAGATCTTATGTTGCTTTGGTCGTTTCTCAGGTGCTGGTGCAGGTACTACCTTTGGTGGATCAGGGGCAGCAACAACATCTGCTGGAGGGCATACTTGCTCATCTGAATTGGTTCTGGACCTAGTAGGAGTGGACTGTGGTCTCCTCTCTGAAGAAACGGTTGGCGCCCTCTGAACTGAGGACGCCTTTGATGGCGCAGGGGATGCTCCCCCTCTAGGTCTGCCCTGCTGGTTAGGGCTCTTTGCTGTCCTCTGAAGTGCGGCCTGTGATGGGCAGCACCAGAATCCTTCTGGGGTGACAGCAATGGGCACATTTCTGATCCTTGGTGGCTGGCCATCCAGCCTACCAATCTTGAACTCTGCCATGACTACCTTGTGAACAAGCCTGTATGTTCCTTCAGAAATGGCTAACTGAAAGGGGTGTTTGGCCTTCAGAGGTTTAGATGTGACTTGTGAACAACGCTAATGTGCATACCTGAAGCACAAGGCAAACGACCGAATTAGGAATTGAGGATATACTGTATATAGCCAAGAATGTCAATTAAAAACAAGAAAGCATTGCAGCATTCAGGTTCTCTAGATTTCCTAGAGCTCAATAATTGGAGCCTGGAACCTTTGACCAAACAAGAATAGTTCGGGTCTCTATCCAAACCATACCAAGTTAGCAATTACGAAGCAGGAGGACCAAAAACAGTATAAAAAAATTAGTAGAAACACAAGAACAGGAACCAACAACATACTGAACCTCACTATTGAATGGACACAAATGTCCAATATTACATCAAATTGGCATAGAGCCGAGGCAAAAGTTACTCTAAATTACAGTCCCACATTCCCCACCTCCTAACGAGATAAATGTAAGAGAATGGATGCCCACTAAGAAACAAGAAGGCATTGCAGCATCCGGGCTCTCTAGATCTCCTAGCGCGCAATAATTGGAGCCTACACCTTTGAACAAACAAGGCTAGCTTGGATCTCTGTTTAAACCCTAGCAAGCTACCAAATTCGACGACGCAGGGGCACTGAAGACAGCAGGAGTATAAAACAATCAGTAGACCCACGGGACGGGAGCAAGAACCAAACTGAACCTCACACTTGAACGGACACAAATGCCAAATATCATTCCATCAAATTGGCTACATTCCCCACTCCCTCTCTTCAAAAATTGAGACACTAAAAGTAAAAAATTCCGGCTATGCTCACCAATATCTGTGGACGAAAGGCATGCACGCTGAATTGCAGTCCACATTACCCCCACCCCCTCTCAGAATGAAATCAGCACAGCTCCTTATACTCGGTAGAGGTAATACAAATACAGGAGCAGAGCAGAGCTCTGGTCAGGCCAGCCAATCGTTACTAACAATAGATCCTACAATCTAGGGGGGAGAGGTAAGAGAACGTTGGCTGGCCTGATTCACTGAAACTGAAAACCGATCAGAGGTATCCTATGCTTGTACGTCGTTGACAGAGAAATTCAGGCACTGCCAAGTCAAAACTGAAGAACTAGTCGAACGAACATCACATAACTAGTACCGCACAGAGTATCAAGAGCGCAGAGAACAGGCAGTAACAAAGGCGAACAGGAAGCATTGATTTTTTTCGGACGAAGGTGGATGGCCAAGAAGAATTACCTCTCTCGCATCACATCACATTCCGGCTCGGCTCAAAAACCAACCGAGAAAAGGAGAGTGTGTGGACTGGGGAGGAAGCTTCACTCCCACTCCCACTCACAGCCGCACCATTCCTCCCTGGAGAGCTGGCGGGGGCAAGCGACCGAGGAGGTGGTGAAGAGAGAGCTGAGAGCACGGCTAATGGAGGGCAGGTGAGCAAGCAGTGAAGCTTAGGCGCGGGCATGGACGCATCCACCCCATCTCATTTCATCTCCACCACCTCCTGCATCTCCCTTTTCCCCATCAGCAATCAGTGGTGCTCCCGCTTTAGCCCGCTACCACACCGCGGCCGCCATCATGCCGCCTCCCTCTCACCCTGCTCCTCCTCCTCCCTCAAGATCTCATCTTTTCTTGAGCTTTCTTTTTCCTTCTCCCCTTTCCCCTTTGGCACTTCTTTCTGGCCCCGGAGTGACAAGCTTGCACGCCCCGTTTCCCGTTGCGTGCCGCGGCAGCCGGCAGCGGCTACTGGTGGCCGTGTCGCATCGCCATCGTAGCAGCAGCAGCCGGCGTGTCGCTTCCGGCGTCTTTGCCCCCTTGATTGATTGGGCTTACTCAGAGCAGCGAGAGATGCCTCTCCGTACTCCGTATCTCCCCTCCGGCTGCTCTCCTCTGCTCAAGCTCGATCTCGCCTTCGATTCAGCTCGACTCGAGTGTCAGTCAGTCCTCGCATGGAGAAAGATTTTTACTGCAGGGGCGGGGCCCACACGTCAGGGTCCATGTGTTTCCGTGGTGCGCGTGCAGCGTGGCAGGGGGGTTTTGGTTTCTCGAATCTGGGGCCGCTGCGATTGCTTTGACTGCTGCCGTAAGAAGCTGACAGTACAAATTTATCTCATCCGTGACGCAACGCTTTTTCTCTCAAAAGATAAGTAGAATTTTTTTTTTCGCGAGCAGGCAAATATGCCTGTATTCCATTAAGAAGAATGGAATGGTCGTAAGACCTACAACAAAGGCTTGGGATGATGGTGGCGAGAAGCCATCATCAACCCAAACCAAAACAGCAAACCTAACTACTGGATCCTTAACGTTTGTATTACATGGATAACTAATTGTGCGACCACAAGCTGCTCAACAAATGCGACTCGTCACGGGCCGGTCCACGACCATCGCCGCACCTCGGCCGTGAATAGGCCCCTCCCTCGTGTAGTATGTCTCCATGGCCTTCCCGGTCTGCATTCGAACGGGAGTGTGAAGGCAACTTGGAACTCGTCGAACGACGCCGTGTCCGGCTCCTGCGTTTCGACCTCCATGCCCAGCTTCTTCATTAGTAATTTCCTAGCCTGGGCCTCAGGCTTCGGTTCTCCGTGCTTGCTCTTGGCCGCCAACCGTGCACTCCTCCTGGGGATCAGTTCCTCATCAGTACAGGCTCTCGGGTCACGTGTGATCCTGAGACGCGGCGGCGACAGGATGATAGGCTGATCCAACGGCTTCTTGAAGCGGGAGATGAAGTCGTCGACCGTCATAGTAGGAACCGGTGTCACGACGTCGGTGTCCGTCGCAAAGACCGGGGAAGACGCCGCAACCTCTGGTTGGAGAATGTCGGTTTCCGTCACAACACTTGATCCAACATCCACCGCTGCGACGACGACAGCGGGAGCCGCGGCCTCCACAGCAAGAGAGCCCACAACCACGTCAGTACGAACAACACGATCATCATGAACATCTTCATAAGGCTCGGTATCCTGGCCTCTATGGTGCACGACGCTGTCCACAACTTGCCCAGCCAAAGCAAGGAGGCCAGCATTGCCCTCACACACATCTGGGCTGCAATCAAAACAATCTCCAAATAAGTAGGAATATTTCGTAACGATTCTCGTACAAGATTTTTTTTTTTACCTTTTTCTCGATGTAATTAGAACACATCACACCTTTGTTGTTTTTTAACCTCTGACCATCAATGTACATAATACAAAAGAAGAACAAGAAAAATGGTTTAGAGAAGATGCAGCGTTTCAGTTTCATCAGATGCCCACCGCAAGTGGCCGGTACCAAACACGGGGAAACCGGGGACTGAAACGGGGTACCAGATGGTCCAAAATTTCTGCAGATACGAGACTGAAACGGGGTACCAGATGGTCCAAATTTTCTGCAGATACGAAGCGAGAGTGAAGGATGAGAAAAAGCGTGCACTTGTAGGGACTCGCTCGCCGTCTTTCCGTGCCACCGCTCCGTTTCGAGGTCGTGTCTGGTTTTTGGCCACGTCAGACGTCACACGACCACCAGAGGGCAACGTGTTTAGACTGTTGATTAGGGCCTAATTGAATAATAGCTGGCAGCTCAAATCAGTTTTTACTGATCTGGCCTGGAAAGTAGGAATTTATGAGCCATGGTTTACTGTTTCTCTCTCATAACAAAACAATGACTTATTAGACGCATAAACCATCAACCGAATAACTAGAGTTTAAATTCAAATAAAATCACCTCTAGATCAGCTAGATCGACTACCAAGTCGTGCCATCGTGACTCTCACTACTCACCCTTTTCTGCGTGTCGCACACCATGGGAGGTAGAGGCTTGTGTGTAAGGGCGTTCCAAATGACTGACAACATGTAGGTAGGAGGATTGCATATCTAATCAGAAGGAGAGGGGACTCAACTCTAGCGATCACAGAAGCACCGACCCAACTCGCACGTCTTCCAAGTGTTCTGAGTCTCTGATCGCATCCACGTCCTAGCCTGTTTCCTCTTTTTTTTTTCTAGCTTGCTTCGAGCCAACGATTTACTGTAGCTATTGGGGATGCCCTAAACAACATAAAGCAATATTTCTGTTTTTTCGTACAAACATGTGGGTCTGACCAGTTGCAGATCTTGGATGAGAATAAGGGGGGCTAAACAATAAAGATTTAGGGATAGAGCTACAATTTAATGGTGATTTTACACTAAGGAACAATAATTCACAAAGGGATCGGTCTCGCTAGGGGGGGGGGGGGGGGGGCTATAGCCCCCGCAGTCCCCTTTGGATCCGCTACTGGGTACGACTCAAAACCTTAACCTAACTCAGCTGTATTCACACAAGTCATTGAACTTTGTTAAAGTAATGGATTGTATGTGACATACTATAAACTAGTGTCTATATCTTAATAGTTAGTTCTTTTTATGAGATGCAGCAGGTTCTATGCTGGTATGGTTAGTGGCATGTCCCGACATGTTTATCGTATTTGAAATATGGTTTTGTTTGACATGGTTGTTGTCAATGTACTTCGGACCAAATGCCATCGTTTTTGACATTACTCCCTCCGTCCTGAATTAAAGAGCATCCTAACTATTTTAAGACAAAATAAGAGAGATGACGATAGACGCATATACCCCTTACTTAACTTCCTAATATAATTAAATCTGATCCGATTCTGCAAGATTGTTGGGAGCAATCAACGTTTCCTTGTACAAAATATGGAAACAACAATTAGCCACAATCATGCACTATTTTTATTAAGAAAAAATATCATCATGTCTCCCCAATGTACTATATTTAGGGACACCAATTAAAAATCAGGATGCTCTTTAATTCAGGACGGAGGGAGTACGTTTCAATGATAAATGTGCAATTGAAAGGGTTCCTTGAAAGGGACGGAGCCTTCTCTCGATCGTTTCTACCTCTACCTTTGTGGAAAGAGGGAGTAACAGGGGTGCCTCCTCTACGGACAGTCGGGGCACTTTTTCAGTCTCGGCCAGGCCGAAGGACGCACAAAAAAAAAGTTGATACATCTTGCATTCTTTGAAAAGTTGGTCGCTGAAATGGATCATGGATGGACAGATGGTGACGATGCCACGCCACCTTTTCTTTGATTATTTGACTGAGATGGACCATCCCTGCTCGTGTTGACGAATGCTGCTGGTGTATGTTCTCTGGTGAAGACAGAGATGCTGGAGCTGGAGCATGCTAAAAGCTGTTGACAGGCACGAGCACGACCCAACAGCGTGGTAAAAACAGTAATAATAATTCAAAGGGATCATCACACATCAAATCCATTGTCGTCTAGTCCGGTTAGGATATCTGGCTTTCACCCAGACGACCCGGGTTCAAATCCCGGCAATGGAATATATTTTTCGTTTTTTCTGTTTTCATTTTCCTTGTTTGTTCCTTGTGCTGCTTTTTTTTTGTTTTTCTTTTCCTTTTCTTTGTTACCTTCAACCTTTTTCTTTTTTGGTTCTGTGTGCTGCTATTTTTTTTTCCATTCTCTTTTTTGTTCTATGCGCGTCGTTTCTTGCCCTTTCAGGTGACACGTTCACAAGGACTCCTGTGTCTTGTGTGCCTGACAGTAAAGAAGATGATCGAAATTTTGTGGGATGATTTAAACACAATTGAGCTGCTTTTTTGCATAGTGCAGAATAATATCTGATTTGCACTTCTCCGCGAGAGCAACTGTCTTCAGGGAAGCCCTGTTGAATACTGACTGTGCCGTTAAATTCAGTCCCAATCAGGTGAGTCGAGCATTAGCCAAACAGTAACTTAAATAAACATTACTTAGGCTAGTCTCAATGGAGTTTCATGAGAGTTTCATGGGCATTAAATATGCTGATGTGGCACCATATTAATGAAGAGAGAGATGATGAGAGTTTCATTGGAGCAGAGAGAGTTTCATCCCCATGAAACTCTTGTGCACTGTTTCCAAAATATGAAGTATTGAAAACTGGGACATGAAATCCCCCACTGAGACTGGCCTTATTAAACTGTACATCAGAAAGAGGACTTGATAAATGATAATAGTAGCTCTGTGACTCTTCGAGAACCGAACAACATTAGACTCAACATAGAACTTAAATGTTCGTTTCTGTTTGCCACTACCCTACCAATCACTGGTTTTTGTTTGTAATGTGCTTGAGTCTCAACTCGACAAGAAAAATGTTGCTCAAACAGTGTTTTAGAATACTAAGTAAAACTTGATCAAATTTGAGCACTCTGATTAACACTCCATTAAATCTAGCTATCGGTGCTCGGGCTGCAATTTGCCAACTCTTGAGGCTAACATGAACTATTTAGGAGATATCCTTGGGTAATTCAACGCTGTGTTTTGAAGGGCACACGTCAGCCATGCATCTCAATTTATCTGCACCTATTCACGCTGTCAGCAGTCAAGATCTTTTTTTTTAGTGGTGTCAACTGTCAACCTGAATCAGTTTTCTAAGATGGGAGATGGCTTCGTTTATGTCAAGACTTGAGGCTGCTTGCCCATTGAGTTCCTAACTTGCAAATGCCATGACATAAACTTGTTTTTATACAAACCGCATGACCAAAATTTCTGAAAACTGCTACTATACTTGAAAACAAATAAGCCCCTTGCGTACTTTGTATAGAATGATTGGTAAAACAGGCAAATATACAAAATCAGGAGCCTGTTGATTTTCCAAAAGATGGTCATGAACATTCAAAGTAGTTGCTGTAGCAGTTGCGCTACCGTAGAGCCATGCATGCACCAACGAAAAAGCTCGAGCGTTCACTGCACTACTAGCAATTGGAGTAAGATTCAAAAAAAGAAAGAAAGCAATTTTTGTCCCGAGAGCTCAAACAACACAACGATAGGGGACACAGCACAGCTAGACCGGTAGCCCAGATAAAGCAGGCTCTTCTCATTCTTCATTAAGGAGCCGGGATGAGGATATGAATTTTGTGACAAGAATGCAACTATATTAAAGTATAGAGCATGCCTATTGGGCTGTCACCGTCCACGTACAGTCGTACACATTCGCTCAAGGCTTCTATCGAGGCCAACTAGCCCCAGCTATTCAATTTACAAAATCTAAGCACCACCACCCAAAATCCACACGTCCATGATGGTTACAAGGTGAAACAATAATCATAACCCAATGCGGTTTTTTGGACGGAGAAACGTGGTAGATCCAGGGGGGCGTCTGAATTGGCCTGCCACGCAAACCCCAGCCCACGGTTTTAAGTCATGCACACTTGCACAGTGGCCTCAAGTGAAGGAGCAATGTCCCAAATGACCCAAGCTGCACACAAACCTCTTCTCATCTTGTTAGCGATTCGATATCACCTCCCACTTCTGCAACCTTCGTGTCCATAGAAGACTTCGCGCTGCTTGCAACGCTCTTAACATCCAGGTCGAGAGCAAGAGACTTCACGAGGCCCTTGAGCATCTAGAGTAAATTAGGTTAAGGGCAACACATGCCAGGGCATGGAAATTTTATAAGAAATAACAGAAGGAAGAAAATCATAGCGCATGAATGCTGCAGTAATGGAATGTTGAAAAAGGATACAAGAGAACCAATTGCAACAAGTGCCCGGTATTTTGAGTCGAAATCTTGAGTGTCATCTTCAGCGATCTGTAAGTGCAGGAAATGTAAGTGATGGGATTTCTCAGGAAATTGCAATGGCTGGATGCAGTAGGCTGGAAAACTCACTTCAAGGGCGGCAGAAAGAATTTGTGCCTGACTTTGTTCATCCTTTGATTCAATTGAAAGAACAGCATAGCTGCACAGCAAATGTAAGGAACTCTAGCTTTCTAATGCTGTGGAAGCAAAATTGCAATGCATAAATAGGTAGAATTCAACATGAGACTCACTTCAGTAGAAGCGTGGCATAGGCCAAGTGAGCATTCTTGCTAAAAGAAGACTTGCAGTTAGACAAGGAATCAATGATCTGAAATTAGGAAATAAAATTGTCAGTCCAGAAAAAGCAAGATTAAAAACATGCTAATATTTTTATGCACAACAGACAAAGAACTAAAGAGAAAATGAATTATTTAACTTGAGAACTGACCTCCGCGCAGTGGATCCTCAACCACTGGTGCAAGCATGAGTTGTCAAACAAGTTTGTCACAGCTTTAAGAACTGTAAGCAAATTTGCAGGCTGTACAGGCTGCGCAACAGCTTTACGAAAGGTTTCCAAAAGTATATCTGACACATCATGAAGAACAAAGCTTTGTTCAGTGCCAATACATATTATTTGATTTTTTGGTAAGAGCCAATTCTAGTGATTAAGATACATAGTGTAGACAATAAACAATTTATGCTTGAATAGGTGCAGATAATTCAGATATGAAAGGCTGGGATTAGCAACAAGAGTGCTGTTCGAAATCCTACCATTTCCAGTTTCGATGGTCTTGAGAAGTAAAGCAGCTCCATCAGGATGCAACACGAACATTCTCAGAAAATCAATAACTGCAAGGTCAGAAGACACCTTTCAGATTGACTGAAAACCTTCTCCGTAAAGAAATGAAGCTTATAAATATTTAAGAGCAGGAACATATCGAACCAATCATTATCATGCTTACTATTCTTGTGATCCAAAGAGGATATATACCTGGAAACAACATCTGTGGAGGCCAAGACTTCAATGCCTTTACCAACAAGGCCATATCAGCATCTGCAAGTTTACTTGTGTGATAAAATGATGTCTCTTTCAACACTTTCACTATGGCAGGTAACCTGGACATCTCCGTCTCAGACAGAGATAATTGTTTCTGTTCCTGAATACAAAAAAGTTAAAATTAAACCACATGGAGGTACCTCTGAGGTACTTCTTTCCTTTTGGAAAGGATTATTTTTATTCTAAACAACCATATGGAGGTATCGCCTACTACACTGTCAGTTAGCATTGATCATGTCACTCCCTTTCAACATACTTCTACACATTATATTTTCCAGTGCAGGTTATGTGTTCAGCTCTAAAGACAAATCAGTTGGTGTGCAAGGGACAAAGGTTACTGATACCCACTGCTGAAAACTCATCAACATAAGACCTAATGCATCGAAATAGATCTAAAATCATATTTAATGATGTAAACAAAACTACATTTTCTAGGTTCCAGGAAGAAACCTTGATATGTTAATTTTTGGAAGAAACAAAAAACGCCAGGAAAAAAGCTTGCAAATTACCGAGTCAGATGAAAGTCTTGCATTAAACTCCGTAACTTTCTTTAGGATTCCATCGAACTGAGCTGTCTCAAATGATAGCATTCCACTCTGCAAATCAATTAAGTTGTAAAAAGGTTGTAAGACATATTACGTATTATTTGATGGCAACTTGCTTCTGATTTTTTTTTAAATGCATTAAATCATCAGCTACTGCCAACAAGAGGTCAGGCAGATGATTGGATCAGAATTGTTTTGTATAAAGCTTTGTTTGACTTGGAAAGAAACCTTTACCATTAGTTCTTGTATACATACAATATACTAACATAATCAGTATATTTAAAATTTCTACACGTTTATCAGAATACCTTCCTGCAACTAAAAACCATGTTCGGTTGAAATACTTGTACAAGATATGTCATTTACTGGACACCTTATTAACAACAACAAAGGCAAGGGAGGAAATAAGTATACACCACTATCGAGGTATGCAAAGGGCACAATTAGTATATAGCAAAACATTGTCACTAAACTCTTACACTTGCAAGTAACCTTCACCAATACCACTCAGTTTCCTAAATAAAGTGAAATTTCATCGAGTCTCAAGTCCAAGTATCAGTGATATTTCAAAAATAAATATATGTAACAATCATAAAGATCGGTAGTACCTTTGGTATGTGCTTGAAAGTTGGTTTTGGAGCATTACCTACAAAATAAGTATGTATTACGTCAAGACTCAGGGTATACCGCAAAAAACAGTAAAGGATTGCAATTTAATATACAAAGAAAACTGGCGGAAAGAACCAGCTTGATTTCCAAAATTTAGGCATGGAGAGTGAATACGTACCATTCGATGACGATGGTTGCCCAGGTACATATGCGTTGGCTGATACAGAATAAACTTGATTGTCAGCAGCAAACAATTAAAAGGCAATTATGTAACAGTAGCCAAAAAAATAACATGCTTACCCCCAGTATAGGGATCCCGAAAAGATGGATCTGGAACAAAGTTGTTCTGACCAGAATTCTGGAGTATAAATTCTACAACCTGTTGACGATATGTCAAAGGCAAATTTTCTTTCAGGAGCCACTTGTCAGCGACTGCGTATGGATCATCTACAATAAAAACAAATATGAATGTAACAGGTGAATAAGATAACCTTGATTGAGAATAAAAGCTCTCATGTCCATCCATGCACATCAAAGGCAAAAAGATTCATGATGTATTGACACTACCATATAAAAACAAAGCATATGAATCATAATACTAATTGGTTGACTCTAGAATCAATAGCAGAGAAAATCACAGAAAATAGAAATACCTGAACGGTTATAGGGTAGTTTTCGTATGGGTTCTCCATCTCCAATATCAACATTAAAAACTGCAGAAAATTTTGAAGATTATAACTTTATAAGAAAACAAAAAAGCTTAGTGCAAAACACATACAATGAAACTCAACTTACCAAAATCATACCGAACACCATCATGAACCTGGCCTTGAGCAGCAGCATCACCAGGCCCATCCACTACTTCACCAATCTAGCAATTTGGTTGGGCAACAAATGGGATTAGATTTCGAAATTAAAGCCTATACGATAAAGAAAAGCAGTACATTTCAAGGACAGATGGCTCCCAGAGTGCATAACTACATCTTTATGCGATAAAATAGCCCCAGATAATTAAATCAAAAACTTAAACCATCGCAGCTAGAGATTGATTTATGCAGTAGGGATGATCATCAGACAACTAGAGGACTAATAGCTAAACAATTCTTATCAAAATCAATCAAGTAGTATAATAAATGTAAAACCAGCAATATATTGCACTAATCCTCAACTCTGCAGATTCTCTTATGTGATCGGGACATAGACTAGGTAAATATTATGGTGAAACTGAAAAGGTCTAAAGCAGAAAGGGGCTTACTTTGTCCCATTTTAACTCTGCTGAATTCCACGAATATGCTACACCATTGTCCCCTTCTCTAACAATTAGTGTTTGTCCATCAGAGTTCCCTGCGAACAAAACATTAGAGAAGGTAAATATACTAAGGAAATATATAATATTGAAAAAACACACTAAACTGACAGAATTTGAGCTACTACTTCAGCTTAAACACATCATTCAAGCTTCCATTGAATATTAGCTTTCACACTACTACTCCTTACTCTTACAGGCTAAACAAAGGCTCTGATGGAATTCTGTGTCAAGCATAGGGATGGCTATGGGTGTCAAGCCTAGGGATGGCTATGGGTGTCAAGCCTAGATAACCTTGATTGTTTCTGCAGGCTGCTAAGTTTGTTCTAAGTTGAGTCGTGGAATTCTGTGTTGTTTGTTGACTCTTATTTATACATGTCAACAATATAAGGATAAAAAAAGTGATATACCTGGAACTTGCAGCGCCTCCACTCCTGGCAGATCCATCAACTTAAGTCCACCAACAGTCTTTCTGTAAAAGCAAGAAATAAGCATATCATGTGTGAATTTTCCTGGGGTCCAATTTTCAGAAAATAGCAACAGTAGACAGACCACAGTCACTATCTATATAAAGAGAATAAGAGATGACTGAATAATCCTAGTGCTCCATTTTTCAGAAATAGCATAGCCATTGTATCATGAGTAAATGTACATAGACCATGGTTAACTGGTATCAAAACAAGCAAATACTCTAATCTACACAAAATGACCTTGCAAAAGACAAGGAAGTAACTTATGAAACAGGAGATGCATACCTGCTGAGTGTGTATTGTGAAATAAGATCTGTATAAGCTGCAAGTTCCTCATCACTGCAGAATCTGTTAGAATCTGCTGTCCATATCCTCGTTGTGCCATCAGAACAAGCAGTTACAATATCTCCATTTCCCAAGAATTTAACATCCCATATACATCCTGGGTGTTCAATACTTTGAATGCAGACACCATCTGCATTGTTTTACTCGAAATATCAGATAACAGGAGCACGTCAAGAACTTGTACTACACATTTTTGGTTTTTACTGATAAATTTTTCCTTCTCTACTCAGCAAGTGAGTATATAAGTTTCAGCATGTTGGACAGAAGAAGAGAGAGGGGAAGTGTTTAAAAATTCAGTTAGCCACAACTTCACATTTGTTTAGACAAGACAGCTTGTAGAATGGGTCACACGCTAACTTCGTACGAGTTGCTCAGAGAATATATGTACAAGTTCAACATGAAAAATGCCTATGCATTCAGAATACAAAATATATCACCTTTCCATATCTTCAAAGAGCGATCCTCACTGCCACTAGCAATTAGACCTGAAGAATGTGCGTCCACGGAATATACAAGAGAAGAATGCCCAATCATATCCAGCAGAGGCTGCCCTGTCAACGCCCATAACTTGATAGTGCTGTGACAAGCAAAAATATCATGTGTGAACAAATAACACGCAGTGAAGAAACAGAGCAACTGCATTGATGTTGCATAAAACTGAAAGACAAGGGGCAAGGACTGAGGGTTGGATCAAAAACATTTTCGGCAAACCCAAAAAAACATTCTGCTGCAAAAGGTGAGCATAAGTGAACAAGGAGTTTATATGGGTATTTAGTGTTCCTTTTCATTTACCTGTCGTGTGAGGCGGAAAGAATTCCTAGACCTGGCATTGAGGCTAAGCATCTAACAGTATCTGCATGGGGCATAAAATTAGGTCGCGTTTGTATAATCACACTGAAGAAACAACACAGTAACATGTTATACAAAATAAATACTGCATGCTACTCCCTCTGTCCCATAACTCTTGACGTTTTAGGACCGGGCAGCAGTACCAAGAACGGTGGCAATGGACCTGCATGCCCCTACTGCACTGCTTCGTCAGTTCCTCGATACCCGATAGTGGAGATGGAGCTCAGGAGATGCTTTTTTTAAGTGGAGAACATGAGGTGACAGATGGAGATGGCTGCTGTACTCGGTATAGGCCAGGACCGCAGCTAAGGAGCTAAAACGTCAACTAATCACACTGAAGAAACAAACATTCAATCCGATTTATTAGATCGGAAAATGATTTTACATATTTTAGGCTAAGAATAACAAAACTTATGCATCGGTGCAAGTTTCCAACCAGAATTTCCACATGACTTACTGAAAGTCACATGATAAACAAAAATGAAGGACAATGCAAGCTCAATACACCAACATGTGAGATATTGTTTCATGTGACCTTGTTAAACAGTGTTTTCTGCAGCAAAAATAAAGCAAAAAGGAGCAGAAGTAAACCTGCATGTCCTGAGAATGTCTGTAGGCAAGTCCTTCCTTTCCAAAGCTTAATAGTGGAATCACTTGAACCTATGAAAAAAGGACAATTAAGTAAATTGTTAATCTGTCACAAAAAATTTGTTAATAAATTTATGAGAAATCATCCAAGGAAAATAACATGTTACGGAATCTAGATGAGCCAATAATTCTGATAAAAAGATTATGTCATCACTAAAACAGAGGTCATACGTAATTCATCCGGATTTTTTATTAAAAAAGTGTGTTCTTTTGAAAACCCACCACAAGTACACAAACTAAGCAATTCACCACTTCCAATATAGCATTAGGTCCCAAAATTACACTATTTAACTGTTTACAACAGCCATGTAGTGCTAGTATCAGTTGCCAAAATGCCAGATAACAAAAGAAATGATAAATCACATCAACAAGTAACAAGAGAGCAGTGCACCAATACAGAATACATGCATTGAAACCAATAAAATGATTAATGTGAAAAAAAAAATATCAGAAGCTTTACCAGTAAAGAGTTCCCCTGTGGGAACCTTTAGAACAGTTTGCACTGCAACCTTGTGCGCTTCCCACACCTCTATAGCGTTTCCATTTCTCCACCGTCTTACAGTACTGCATGCACAATGGGTATGTCAGTGAAGTAGAGCAGTGGCACTATAGTAGGAAAACTGAATATCTATTCCGACATGCCCCCCATTAGAAGAAACACTTCAAGCACAAAGTAATCGGTCAAAGTGTTTGGATAATGAAGCAACTACTGTTTTTCTATATTTTGTATACATTATACACAGCTTCAAGCATAGCACTTTCTAAATTAATAGAACACAAGCAGAGGATGAACAAGCAAGCCAAGGAAGGATGCAACGAGGACAAGTAGCATTAGGAATTTAGGATCCTACTTGTCTAAGAGAGTTTACCAATCCATGGATGAAGAGATGATGTCACCGTTAGTGTCTACAGCGAGTCCAGTGACTTGCGAATTGTGCCCCTTCAATGTCTCAACAACTTCTCCTTTTTGCAGATCCCAGAGGAAAACAAATGTATCCATACCACCAGAGACGATTCCACCTTCAGGAAAGCGGTCTGAAGGAGGGATCCAAGCCAATGGGCCGACAAAACTCGAGTGTCCTGCGAGCGTCTTGGAGAGAACAAATTCGCTCTCCTTTTCTGGGTTCCGGGTCCAGAACTTCACGGTACGGTCCCTCGACGATGTTGCGATCCCAGCATCACCGCATACACAGATGCCACGAACCTGAAGAAGAATGAACATGATAAGTACGAAGCAAATGTCTACATAATATAGAATGATAAAAGGTAGTTTTGACAATAATAAGGTTGATCACAATTAAGAAAAGTTTGAGCTATAAAATTATTGAATAATCTAATCTGATGATTCAAGGATGGACCCTAAATCAGCAGCATGACAAGAACATGGTTGAATTACACTTGGAGCAGAACAACGGAAGTATATGTTCTCAGTTCAGATTACAAGTATACTACTAAGCACAATTGCACATGAACAGTGAAACTAATTTAACTGACATTGCAGTCACCAATCTACTTGTAATGACCTAGCAAAAAGCCAAAAACAGACCAAACCATAGTAATCGCCCACCGACAAACCCACTGCCACAAGTCTATGTTCTCTGTTCTGATTACATATACTACTAAGCACAATTGCACATAAACAGTGAAGCTAATTTAACTGACATTCATCGAATCACCAATCTACCTGTACTGACCTAGCAAAAACAGACCAAACTACAGTGATCGCCCTCCGACAAACCCCCTGCACTAAACCCACTGCCACAAAGTGAACTCGCACATAGCACCAGGAGTTAAATTACATCCTCCAATGCACCCGCAACTCCGGGGAACGCACCAAGCGGACCGAGGCAAAACCCAGGAAGGCAGGACCGCAGCAATAAAGCTAGATCGAATCACTGAAAATCCGCCAGGAGCTAACAGATCAAAACCCCCAGCGGTCCCGCCGCGTGCGGGAACCGAACAATCGAACTCCCTACAGGGCCGAGGGCTGGGGCCGGCGAGCGCGGCGCCGGGCGGATCGAGACCGAGGGTATCGCCGCAAGCTTGGAGCGGAAGCAAACGGCGACAGGGCAGTCCATGGTGAGATTGTAGCGGGGAAGGGAGCGGTGGCTTACGTCGTCGGCGTGGCCGTGCAGCTGGAGTCCGAGGCGGTACTCGGCCATGGCGCCGCCGTGGGCACGGAGGGCGCGGCGGAGCGGGCGAGGGCGACGGGGGATTGGTGGTGTTGGTGTGGAAGACGAGTAGACGACGAGGAGTTGCGAGTTGGGTGGAGGTCGGCACGTGCGGAGCAGCTCTGTTTCGTGAGACTTTTGTGGGCCGGGTTCTTTCCGTCTTTTTATACAGGCCGGGCCGGTTTGACGTCAGGAATTCAGGACTCCGTCTGTCGTGGGCGGAAGAGGGCGTGGTGGGTGAGTGGGCTAAATGTTCAGGCCCTGGTCGTGTGGATCGGAATTGGCCCAAAGCGAACTGGACTCTTAATAAGTGAGCTTTGCTGAACAGCGAAAATGAGACGTCTGGCTCCGGCATGTGTCTGCAACTCGTAGCCTTGTTTTGATGAAAGGCTTTTTGATGAATTGTTTTCGAGTTTCAGTACCGAAAGTTTTTAAAGTGTTTACGGTCACTGCTAAAAGAACATAAATATTATTCTTTGAAACTGGACCTTTTTTCTAGAAATATACGTAGAATATATCTACTTTTAAAATACATACATCTAAATACACAGTATTTTTCACGAACGTGCGTACATCTTAATACACAGTACAAAAAAGAATATAAATTCAGGAAAATCAAACCTATTTATAATTTAGGAACCGAGAGCGACATTCGTGGCGCCATTCCCAATGCCAGGCTTTGCTGGACTGCGGCGACGGCGGCCAACACGACCTACCGCGTGCGCCGAGCTCCCGTCGAGTTTAGTCCGGACTTTTGTAAAAACAACGATGCTGCTCTGTTTATCTTAAAACCAACCAAACTGATCGAAAAAGGGGAAAAATTCTGTGTACCATGATTACACTGGCAGATACTCCGTATTCCAGAACAAACAAAAACATCAAGAACGAGTAATGACTTGGGGAGAAAAAGACAAAACATGACAGCCAGAAACAACTGCATGAAAAAGTTACAGGACGCAGCTGCAGCCTGCAGGTTCCAGAGCAGCCTGCATCAATCAATCAGAGGGACACGTGCTGTAAAAAAAAAAGGGTTTTTTGGAACGAGGCCATTGCAATTTTTCAAGTTTGGAAATATGCCATTACTATTCGTCTATTTGGAAACATGCCATTACAATTTTTCTTCAGTTTGAAGCGTGCCATTTTCTACGTATTCAGCGGCATTGGGCCCACGCGCAAGTGACTGAAGGCCATCGTATTTTCGTATGTCCCAAAATACCCCTGTTGTGTCTCTCTCCATTCACTCACTGACGTGTGGGCCCCAAGGGCAGCTTCTTCTTCAACCTCCAGTCGCTTGCGTACGTCCGAGAGCAGAGCGGAAGGTGACCGAATGACTGATGACGCGGACGCAGGTCTGCTCAAGTCCGGCGACACGCACATGAACGAGGAAGGCCACGCACAGCATAGGACTGTTGAGCACGGGCCGTGCTGAGAAGAACGAAGGGAGTCAACGAGTCAGATTGAAAAGGAGCAGCAGGCCTGTAGGGGTACGCGGAGGTGGTCTGGGTCCGAGCGAGGAAAGATCGGGCCCGAGTCAGCCTGTTGCGCCCAGCGCTGGAGCGCTTCTGTGCCTCCGGACCCAACCAATCTCGTGCTCCATGGCCGTCATGGTGGTCACCGGTCCAGGTATGTGACGTGCTACACATACACGGCAATCTAGCTAGCTAAGAGTATAATCCACACACGGCAATCTAGCTAGGAGTATAGTCCGCACTCGTGTGTTCAATTCCAATCCGCTACAGAGTTGCAGCGAAGCGGAAGGCGAGCTGCGACCAATGCGTTTTGGATCGTCGTGGGGGAGTCCGGGCTTTGCAAGCGCGAGCAGCCACAGCGAGGTGCGAGTGCGGGCACGAGCAGCCGTCTAGGCCGAGGACGGCGAGCTCGGCTTGCCCCTGTCCAATCATATCACAACCATGCGCTGGTTGGAGGTTGAAGAAGCTGACGTTTGGGGCCCACACGTCAGTGAGTGAATGGAGAGAAACACAACAGGGGTATTTTGGGACATTCGAAAATACGATGGCCTTCAGTCACCTGCACGTGGGCCCAAAGCTGCTGAATACGTAGAAAATGGCACGCTTCAAACTGAACAAAAATTGTAATGGCATGTTTCCAAATAGACGAATAGTAATGGCATATTTCCAAACTTGAAAAATTGCAATGGCCTCAATCCAAAAAAACCTAAAAAAACAGAGGGACATGAAGCGGAAGAAGCGTATCACGTGGCGAGAGCAGCGACACGTCGAGAACCCCGCGGGGCGCAGCTCCTGCTCCTGGGGAACACGACGGCGTCGGCCGCAGCGGAAGCCAAGTCACAGGGCCCGTCCCTGCTTTTTTTTTACCGCTCGGTTTACCGCGGTAAACCGCGGTTACCGAGGTTCCCGGGCCGGTCCGGTTCCGGTCCGGACCGGTTCGGACCGGCCCAAATTTGAATTCGAAGTTTGAAAAAAAATGCTGAAAAATTCTAAAAAATAGCTCATGGATTATAGTACCCAATGGTGTAAAAATTTCTCAAATTTGGGGAGTGACTGCACATCTTTAGGAGATTTTCTTATTAGCTATCTTCCACTTTTTTATGCCACAAAAAAGTTGTAACTAACAAACTAAACATTAAAATGAAATTATGATTATACCATTGAACTCATTACAATAAATTCTTTAAAACAAGATCTCACATAGATATATTTAGATAAAATTTTATTTACAAATATTTTTCTTATTAAGATAAATCATTCTTAAAAACATGATAGAACATAAAAACATTAAGAAAAATTTATGACAACGAAAATGAAGACATAAATGAACTAAGAAAAATTTAAAAAATAAAAATTAAAAGAAATATAACAAATACAAGAAAAAGAAAACGACAACACATATCCAACAGAAAATCAAAATAAGGAACGACAGTCTGTGGTGCATGCAGTTGTTGGCATTTCTTAGCGCAACCACCAGAAGTATGGCGGCAACGCCAGAGATGCCAGGAGGGTAAATCTATATCTATTGGATATTCCGCAAGCGCACAGAATGTACCGCTGTAGCATTTCACCGAGGAGTATTCCAAGGTTGTCGATTTATATTTCTCCCAAGGGAAAGCAGTAGCTAGGAACTAATAGGAGAAGAACCAGGTGTCTCTAGTCTAGTATCACTAGTGGAAGAGGGACTAACGGAGTGTATAGGAAGGATGGATCAAGGAGCTGGCTAGAGAGTTTATAAGGTAGAGTGATAGCTAGGTGGGAGGACAACGAGTGAGTGAAAGACTCCTATGACTCTACTTCTACTTCCGTGAGCTAATCTAATCTAGTAGTGGAGACACACTAAAGCCACTAGTCTTGTATTCCCTGGTTGCTGAAGATATGACTGACAAATAGGAGGGTAACGTTCCCTTCTGGAAACTAACTCCTATTCCAGCGATACCTTGGATTTACGGGGCACCTATCGGCCTAACCCGACGCAAATAGATATAACTGGAAGGCTGCGTTCTGTCACAACCGCCCCCGCTAATACACGTTGGGAGTTTGAATGGTAACTATACCAATCAGTGAGGTGAATATCCACCGGTAGGTTTAGTCTGAGAACCACGCTCACACTAACGCCTACAACTTAAGCTAAAAAATACGTCTTAGCCTAAGCTCTAGTCTGTCAGGACCAATGCAATGGAAACAACCAAGCAGACAAGACTAACTTATCTAGTGAACTATTACTACTAAACAGCCTAGAACACTATAATACTACTACTAGAGTAATACTACACTAAGTAAGTACTAAAAGTAAATACTCGAGAAAAGTAAAGGAAAAGTATGAAAGTCTTACAAGAGGAAGACATACCGATTCTCCGAGAAGACGACTTCTCCGAGACTCGCTCGCTTCTAACTCCCACCTACTCTACTCCCACACTACTACTACTACTACTACTACTATAGTGGACTACATAACTTCACGTGGCTCTAGAAATGCTTCTCCTTGGTGTCTTGAATGAGAGGGAGTGAGGGGTATTTATAGTGGGAGATGGAGTAGGGGCTACTCCCGCCACGTCATCGATCCACGTGAAGTGGCTTCTCCACCTTCGGATCCAACCGACCTCAAACCGCCTTGAATCAACGTCCGGGATGTGCGGGGAACGTCGGTGGAGTGAACCGACCCCCGAGTGGGCCCAACCTCCGGTCGGCCGGCCGGGGTTTGCACCCATTGCCACATGTCGGCTCCGGGAGGCTTCGGCATGTCGGTGGTGAGTCGGGACGGGTGGCATCCCACCAAAGGGTGGTCGGCCGACTGGCCCATTGGGGGGTGGACCCACCATTGTCTTCCGACGTCTCGGTGTTCGCGGTGTCCGAGATGGCCCCAAACCTTGGTCGGTCGACCTGCCTTTGGTGGAACCAAGGGCCATCTTTTGCGGTAGTTTCACTATGCAATTCTAAGCACAATGGTGGTATTGGACCCACAATTGTCAGGTCGGCCGGCCTGACCTTTATGCTCATCTTTTGCACACTGACTCCAGAGGATATGACATTGATGAATGTGGAGTTGGTTTGATCATTGGCCATCTTGGTTGGTTGCTCTACCTTCATTTGTCGCTCCCGAACACCGAAAAGTGCTTTTGCACTGCACCCAAATAATGACACGTACATCCGGAACCAAGTCAATTGTACCTATGTCACTACTCATTTGCATGGTGTTATCTCCGAGCTCAACCATTGTTGACGGCTTTTCATGGGGTAAAATCAGGGTATAATTGCCGTCAACAAGATCCCCCAAGCTTAACCTTTGCTCGTCCCGAGCAAACAATAAGACTTAGCATCAGTGATCATGTGTTATCACTAAGTTAACATCTCAATAATACTAAGTGCACAACAAAGAACTTCTCTTTGAATGGAAAGATTAGCAATACTAACACACCAATATTACTCTAGCACTCATGGGGCTTATGGCATTAACTTAGTCTTGGGATGTTGGAAGACAGAACAGTTTTGACTAGAGCATCTACTTTTCTCATTCTTTTAGCAAGTTTCATGCCAGAGGTTTTTGATAAGTTTTTCAAAAGAACTCTTAATGTTCCTCAAATGGTTTCCCTCAAGTCACTCAAGTGGTGTATGAATCCTCACCAAGGCACATCATGTGTTTGCCTTTCAAAAACATCCTACCTCTAATAAGGCTTTATGTGGAGCTTAAGTAGGTATGTCAAGGAATAGCATACTAGCAATGCATATGTTGTCTCAGTTAAGAAAGAACAAGATCTTGGACCACAGAAGAGGCTCATCATACCCCCAGATCAAGATGTAAAATGGAATGAATGGAGTGAAGGAATGTAATGGATGGTAAGGTAAAGGAAGAAAGGTGGATGTATGGTGGATGAGGTTGCTCCTTTATTTGATTCTATCTCTCTCTCTCTACTTCTATTGAGACAAGGCTAGCTCTCTTTTTTTCTCTTTTTTTTCTTTCTTTCTCTTTTTCTCTCTCTTTTTTTTTTTGATCTATCTAAGGAATAGATGCCTAACCTTTTTGGGATGTGTCTCACCTAACAATTGATAACTTCTAACTTTGGAACATGGAGCAACCTATATGATGGAAAAGGTGAAGGTGCGTACTTCCAGTGTAGAAGCAGCACAAAAATGGTGGTATGAATGAAGATGCGTGCTCCCGAGGTTAGGAGTAGCATAAGAATAGTGGAATGAAGATGCATACTCCCAGGGTAGGAGTAGCATACAAATGGTAGTAAAATGCGTACTCCCAGGGTAGAAGTAGCATAATGATGGAGGTGAGATGCGTACTCCCAGGGTAGGAGTAGCATAATGATGGTAGTAAGATGCGTACTCGCAGGGTAGGAGTAGCATGGTTGCGTACTTCCGGATTAGAAGCAGCATATTTGGTGATGTGTGGATCTTGATCTTAGCGCCACGACAAATCTCTAACAAAGGTTCTACAAGTCTTAACCAAACTCAATGCAAGCAAGTAGCTTATGTAGAAGGCTTATAGATATATCAAGGTATATATATGGCCGTGGTAGGAATTTCAACACCATTGAGGAACAATTAAGTTTTTCATTCATTTTAAAAGGAAATCTCTGGCAATCATGCGTGCTTAGAACAATAGAGTAGAGCTCCTATCTTAACTATCTCATATCTCACAACAACTTAGATTTTGTTTTAGCACTTGCAACCCACTAAGTGATCAAGTTCATGATGGTTAAGAGTGCCAAGTAATCCATACTTAGAGAAGTGCTAAGTTGTAAACAAGTATTAGAGAAACATTAACTAGCAATTTAGCAATCATTTCCATATGAAGAAGAGCACTCATGAAGCATGAGATAGATGAGCCTTTTTATTAATCAAATTTTTATTTTATTTAAGATGCAATAAAGTAAATAAAGAAAAATGCAAGATAGAAGACATACCTTGGATAAACATACCTTAGTGGGGGAGAGGATCTCCCCCAAGCTTGGCTTTTGCTCATCTTGAATAGTTGTAGAGGTTGGGCGTTTTGTTGAGCCAAGCTTAGTGTTGTCGATGAGGCCGTCCATGTCCATCTTTTGATGGCGCCTCTCCCTACCCCATGGGTAAGGAGTGCGCATTCTTGGAGTCTAATCTGGACAGGTCTCCATATGGATCTAGAGTATCCATGGACTTTACCTCGTCGTCTTCTTCTACACTTTCACCTGCAGGGTCTGCTTGTTCCTGCAACACTTTGGCTTCTCGCCTGTGTGGTCCAAGAGGGCCGGATATGAGGCAGCCCTTGGACTCTCTTTCTCTCAATGGAGGTGCACAAGGCATTTCTTGGAGAGAACAACTTCTTCTCTTAGCTGCAAAAGGTGAGACAACACAAGGACACTAGGGAAACAAAGATTAGCGTTAGCATTAGTCCTCCCAAGTGTCAATGGTCCTTGCGGGGCATAGTCATTCCCACAGCAAGGTGTGCTAGTGGGTAGTGACACACACCACTCTATTGCTACTAGAAGAAGGGCTCACAACGTAAATGTGTTCACAGGGGGAGGAGAGCAAGGCTCCTCCCCTTGCTTTGTGCCAAAGTGGGAAGTGAGATCACTCTTTGTTGGGTGCACTCCTAAGATGTCTCTCTCTTTCTCTCTTTGGGAGCATGCTCGTGGCATCTCCCTTCTTGAAGTGATTAAGGATAAGAAAGAGGGCAAAGGCGAGTTTCTACTTATCCTAAGCTTAGAGAGAGAAGAGAAGGTAATGTGAACTCAAGATGATTCTAAGTATGGATTTGGGCTCACGTGCAAGGTTGTTCACAGGGGGAGAAGGGCAAATGATGAAGTCATAAAGCTATGGTAGGCTGATCTCCCCTAAGCACAACTAAATGTTCTATTGGACTATGAGCATTGAATCCTAATGAATCCTTCTCTGAATTGGCATAAAGTGGGGGTCGGCCGGCCCCCAAGCTTGGCCACTTAACACTCTCAACTTTTTGCCCTGAAGTTTCAGAAGAGTGAAGGCTAGGTGTGGATCAGAGGTAGTGATATTTCAGTGATTCACTAGTCTATTGCTTGGTGAACGATAGAAGGTGATTGGTAAGAGTGGGGACATGGCTCAAGTGATTCCCATGAACCATGGGAGCACTCAAGCATGTCTCGTTGACCACTTTACAGATGTGAGCTGGTGGTTTGGTCCCAAGGTGAAGAGAGGTATCTATGCTTAGAATAATGAACCAAGGGACCACTTCTTTCAACATTTGGCTAGCATAGTGTGTATAGGATTCTTTTGTGAGGTGAGTAGGAGACAAGAGGATGCCAATGGGGTTCATGTGTGGGTCGGTCGACCCACACTTGGAGACCCCTTGAGTATCCAAGTGTTGTCCCTAAATCTACACATCTAGCCAAAGTGAAAGAAGTATCAGTAGACTCAATGGTGGGATCGGCTGACCCCTACCATTGGCGATCTACCAGCTCAAAGCCTTGGTGCAAGAAGCTCTCAAGGTCATGATTGGCTTAGTGGCTTAATCACTCTTGCTTAGCTAAATGGGATGGCGAGTTTCTTCATCTTCTTGGCTAAAGCAAGAGGTGAGAGTGAGGGAGTCTAGCTTCTAAGATGTAGGTTGACAGTTTCCTGTCTTCCTTTTCTTGTGGCATGCATACTATAGCTATATGATCACACATACCAGAAGCGGGAAGGAGGTAGGCCCAACCACTGGGTTGGCCTACCCATGGTTGGTCTCCCCCAAGCTCTGGCAACACTCTCAAACACAAGCCAACTAAGTGCGCCCAAAAGTTGTTTTCTTAAAGCTGCAAAATTGCCAAGCTAGCTTCATCTAGATGTTTAAGTAAGCCTAGAAGCTAATCATTTCATGATTTAAGATTTTAGCTTGAGCAAGTCATGAACATGGCATGGCAAAGCAGGGGGGCAGAGTTGGTAGGTGGGTGGCACCAAGGCTGGGTCGGCCGACCCAGCCATGGGCCCCACCTGGTCCCCAAGCTGCTCAGCAGGTTAAGCAAAAGGTTGTCTCATTTTTTTTATTTTGTTTATGCATGATGACTAAGTGTTCTAATGCAAAGGTAAAGGTAAACATGCATTTGGAAAGGGAAATGTTTTTGGGTTTTTGGTTATGGCTACTACTACACTAAGCTTGAGAAGGCTTGGAACACTAAAAAGAAACGAGAAGGCCAAGTGAGCTCGAGATGATTCTGGTTGTGGTATAGGATTGAGCTCAACTTTGGGGTGCTAGTTATAGGGGTGAAAGGGCAAGGCAAGGCCTCCCAAAAGGGCAGGTCGGCCGACCTGGCCCTGGCCCCTATGAAGCATGTTCTCCCTCTGACAAGGAATCTATCCTAGTGTTAACACCAGAATTTGGTCAGGAATATGACAGGTGGACCCGCAGGCGGCAGAGAGAGAGATTCGGCAAATGCATATGCGGTCGGCTAATTTCCATGTGTTCGGCAAATGGCCAAGCGGTCGGCAACCGCTTCGTTTGAAGGCGAGAAAGGAAAGGGAAGCTGATCGAAAAGGGAAGGAGTCGTGATGGTCAAGAGCTCGATTATGGATAGAGTCGGCGTGTCTTTATCTTTCCAATTTTGTTTAGATAGTTCGTAAGTGCTTAGGACTCATGTTCTGTCCCTGTGGTATAAATATAAACCCTTGACCATTGTAATAAGGGTTCACAACCAAATCAATACAACCGACTACGTGCCACCCTTCGAGTCCTTTAGTCGTGTCGTCGAGTTCTTCGAGAGGGCCAATCGATCCGTCGACCTCCGTAAGTCCCGGCAACCTTGCTATCATGTCTAGTATCGTGCGGCGGATTTAGATTATGATGCAAGTAGTCTCATCCGTTTTGCTTAGTATCATGCGGCGGATTTAAGCTTAATGATGGGAAGTTTTTGCTTGTGCCTTGTATCGTGCGGCGGATTAAGACATGAGTAAAGATAGTTATCGGCTCTCTTAGATTTGGCAAGATCTAATAGATTCATTAAGTTATCACGTGTTGCTTGCTTTATTTAATGTTTAATTATTTGCAACACTCTTTTGCCCAATCTAGATCGATACTCTTTCGGCTTGTTGATCGTTCCTTTCATGCTTATTCAATATCGAGTAGATCAAGCTCATATAGCCGAATTAGATCTATCTAGATTGTCACGTGTTGCGGGTTCATTCACGTTATATGTAGATAAGCCTTGACAGGACCGGGTATCGTGCGGCAGATGCAGGTCTTTGGGTTACTCTAGAGCTAGTCATCCGGTGGACTAGAGATCGGTTTAATCTGATAGGCTCCTTTTACATGTTACTTGTTTGTTCCTTCTTCATGGACCCCGATTCGGCAATCTTGCCGATACGGTTATGCTCACACATGTAGCGAGTATTTATAGATCTGTTAGGTAATTACGTGCTTTTAGCTCTTTATTGTTAGATTGTATCATGCGGTGGATTGATCTAATAGTAAAGAGTGGTGTAAATTCATAGCGAGTGGTATCATGCGGTGGATTAGCTTGCTTGGGTTTATGCTCGACGGGTTTATGAAGGCTAGACGTGCGGCAGACTAGTTGGGGTAGCCTATGCATGTATTATTTAGTGGATTTGTATTTATATGTTACTTATCCTTAGATGTTAGTGCTTGATGATGCTTTAAACCTGAGATATAGTTTGATACGCTTCAATGATTTAATCTTGTTCAAACATGTCTTCATCTACCGTATTCGGCAAGTTCGTTCTGTTTATATCAGTTATGTTACTTTAGCCGAATGAAATGCAATCTGTTGCGATAGCTTCTATAGCTATATGTCGTCGTAAGTGGCTTCAGGGCCGTAAAGATGGAACTGTCTGGTCTCACCCAAAGACGTTCCAGCTTATGATCTTACCGTTTTATCCCTTGTCGATTTTTCAGTCAAATCGATCGGCACGCCACGGATTCGACGCCCGGCACCCGATTGAAGCTAGGCTTTCCGGCTTGCTGTGTGTGAGACACAAAGTGCGCCACATTTTGTGTCAACACACTTTTTGGCACGCCTGGTGGGACCACTCCTCGCCTAGGATGGGATCGGAAATTGACAACAGTCACGTTCTAAACGTGACCATAGACGAGCTGCAACCAGAGCAACGCCAGATGGTAGAGCAAGCAATGGAACAGTATCAGCAGAAATGTCTGATGTCTTTTTCCAAGAACAAGAGTGGCAGAGTGATCGTCAAGCAATCACTGCCACGAGTTCTTCTCGCTGGTCAGTCTGATATTACTGAAGAGGAGGAGATGCAGAGAGTAGTTGGAGCCATTTACAAAGCTGTGGGAGACACTATGTTGAATCACAACACAGCCTTTTCTCGGGCACCTTCCGCAAAATCATGGCCGACACTTTTGGTTCAGCAGTTGACAAGCGCTTTGAAGAAAGATTTGGAGAGCTTGTCACCAGTGTACTTCAACACTCAGCAATCTTCAGGGAAGTCAGCTGGAGGAGAAGAGATGATCGAGACAAGCAAGGATGGAGCTGTTCACGATGAAAAAGAGAAGCCTCCTGTCACCGAGCAGCAAACTTATGGTCAAGTAGCTTTTGGTGCAACAACAGATATACCCGCATCTGCTTACAAGATCTCCCCAGTGGCAAATAGATTGCAGAAGAGTGTCTATGGAGATGGGTACAATGAATTCACTGATTACAGTGCTCTGAGTGCTTTGCCGAATCCAGGGTACAGGAGTGCATCAGGAGTGCCTTCTAGGAGACAGGGAGCGCAAGATGCAAATGATGTCCTCCTAAGCAGAATGGCTGATATGATGCAGAATCAATTCGGCCTTAAACCAAAGCATCAGACATATGCATACAAATCTCCTTTCCCAGAATGGTACAATAGGGTAGCTCTTCCACCAAGAGTTAAGCCACCAACGGATCTGACCAAGTTCTCTGGTCAGGATGACACCAGTACCATTGAGCATATCAGCAGATATCTGATGCAACTTGGAGAAGCTGCTGCTGATGAAGCTTGGAGGATCAGATATTTTCCTATGTCTCTGACAGGGCCGGCTTTCACATGGTTTGCATCGCAGCCGGCTAATTCCATTGGTACATGGGCAGAATTGGAGCAAAAGTTCCATTCATACTTTTATACAGGAACCAATGAGAAGAAGATGGTTGATCTTTGGGCTATGAGGATGAAGACTATTGAGACACCAATGGAGTATCTTCGTAGATTCGTAGAAGCGAAGAATATGTGCTATTCTCGACTATTCCCGATGATCAACTCGCACAATTGGTCATTGCGAGGCATGCCGCCACATATCGTAGACAAGCTATTCGGCATGGAGTTTGAAGACCTTGGACAGCTTGCACAAAAATTGACAAGAATGAGCAATCAAGCCCAAGGGTTCGGAGGGATGCTCGTTTTCGGAAGAACAAGTAACCGTTGACATGTATCAGGGATTTCTAGAAGAAGCATCTGAATATGAAGATGAAGATGAAGTAGCTGCTGCAGAGTTGAACTGGACAAAAGAGCCTACTTTGGTCAGTCATCGATGGGTGAAGCAGCAAAAGGGATCTTATGATTTTGATGTCAGTAAAGCAGATAAGCTCTTTTTGTATCTGATTCAAGAGGGACGCGTCAAACTGCCAGAAGGACATCCTATGCTGCGCCCTGAAGGGGTAAAGGATAAGAAGTACTGTGGGTTTCATGATACAAGTTCTCATCATATCAATGATTGCCGAGTGTTCAGAGTAAAGATTCAGAAAGCTATTCAAGATGGACACTTGAGATTTGATGGCAAGATGAAAGTAGACAAAAACCCATTCCCTCAGAACATGGTCTCTTTCTCTATAGGCATGGTTGATGCCAGTGAGTCCAAGGAAAAGGGAAAGATGAAGGTTCTAACCTCTGAAAGAGCCAAGGAGAGTGGTGCTGTTGACCCTGATCGGCAAGTTACCAAGGAAGAAGTGCAACAAGTACGGTTCAGAAATAGCCGAACAGAGAAAGATCAAACTTCAGATGCAGCTAAGGGAAATTGCCGAATACACGCTGAGCCGAAGCGTAGAGTTACAGCACGACACTTGTTGAATAAGTGGCAGTGGGAAAAGAAGATGGAGTATGATGAGAAGCAACAGTACATTGAAGAGGAACGCAGATTCATGGTAGAACGTCGAAGATATGAGGCAGAGGTACGCCAAAGAGAACAAGAAGAGTACAGGAGAGAACAAGAGCAGTCGCATTGGAACTGTTCCTTCTTCAGACACTGTTGGAATGAAGGCTTGAAGTTGCCTCGCCAGAACAATTGCCCCGAATGCAGTGATCAATATTCGGAAGTAGTACAATCTCGAGTCAACCGCCGTCCCGTTCATGATAGACTTGGAATGAAAGTTCCAGAGAACGATCGGCGCCTAAAAATAAACAGTTTTGATGGACATCGGAGGAAAAGATTTGCAGACCAAGCTTGGGTTCACAGCAGTGCCCATAATGCGGAAGAGAGCTCATACAGGTGGCAAAGAGGTCAATGGTGTCCTCCTGGTTTGAGGAAAAGCCAGAAGAGAAGAGTTCAGCGTTTGAGAAATCAAGAGCTGAAGCAGGAATTAGCCGAAAAGAAACCAGTGTGGCGTCCTAAGAAAAAGGATGATGGACAGGGTCCTTCGGCTGATACTAACATGGTGTTCTTTATTCCATTGGAGTTCGAGCTCCTCAAGATCAAGAAGTTCAAGATGAAGTGTACTCGTACTTTGATGAAACCGAATGCCGAGACCCGATGGCTCAACTTGTGTTGACTCGGCAAGCAATTTTTGACAAGCCGCTTAAAACCGTCATCCGAAACCATTATACCTAAAGGGATATGTCAATGGCAAGCCTTTAACCAAGATGCTTGTTGATGGAGGGGCTGCTATCAATATTATGCCCTATGCTACTTTCGAAAGCTTGGTATGACAAGTGAAGATTTGCTTTGACCGACATGATCCTTAGGGATTTTGTCGGCAATGCTTCGATACTCGTGGAGCAAGACATGTGGAGCCGATGATTGGATCCAAGACTTTGATCACTACTTTCTTTGTCATTGATGGCAAGGGGGCATATAGCATGCTTCGGGAAGGGATTGGATCCATGCTAATTGCCGTGTACCCTCAACTATGCATCAAATCCTTATTCAAGTGGGTAGGAGATGATGTAGAAATTGTTCAAGCCGATGATTCAAAGGAGTGTTGCCACCTCCGAGCCTCGCTTTATTGGGAGTATGATGGACAAGACTCGCCTTTCGGGTAAGAAGTGGAAAGAAGGTCCCGTCAATGTGTTCGACAGAGATCAACAACCGATCCAAGCAAAATGGCTCGACAAGAACTTTTAATGGGCAATCCAATCGATGGCAACAAAGGCAACCGGGTCGTGGTTTCATGTCGGCCGACAAGTTAGAAGAAATCAATGTTGGTGATAGCACAAAGTCAAGGCCGATGTATATCGGTGCAAATTTAGACCCGTAATATAAATTGAAATTAATAGAGTTGCTGAAGGAGTTCAAAGATTGTTTTGCTTGGGATTACACAGAGATGCCCGGATTGGATCGATCAATCGTTGAGCATAAGTTGCCTATAAAACCTGGATTTCGTCCCTTCAAACAACCTCCACGAAAAATTTATAAAGAGGAGGTATTGGCCGATGTAAAGAAAGAAGTTGAAAGACTGATTGAAGCAAACTTTATTCGGCCATGCAGGTATGCAGAATGGATTTCAAACATAGTACCTGTCTACAAAAAGAATGGGAAGATGAGAGTATGCATAGATTTCAGAGATCTCAACAAAGCTACTCCCATGGATGGTTACCCAATGCCAGTTGCCGATTTACTAGTGGATGCAAAGCAGGGTATGAAGTCATCGCTTTATGAATGGCAATGCCGGCTACAATCGATTTTCATGGCAGTTGAAGATATTGCAAAGACGCATTCGATGTCCCGGCCACATTGGGTTATTTGAGTGGATAGTAATGACATTTGGATTAAAGAATGCCGGTGCAACTTATCGTAGAGCCATGAATTATATCTTTCATGAGTTGATCGGCAAAATTGTGGAAATTTACATTGATGATGTGGTAGTCAAATCCGTAGACCATGAAGGACATTTAGCCGATTTAAGGAAGACTTTGGAGTGCACAAGGAAACATGGTTTAAAGATGAATCCAAATAAGTGTGCTTTTGGAGTCTCGGCCGGTGAATTCTTGGGGTTCTTGATCCACAAAGGAGGGATAGAAGTTGGGAAAAAGAGTATGGAAGCAATAGACAAAGTTGTGCCCCCAACTAACCTTACGAGTTGCAATCATTGCCGGGCAAGATCAATTTCGTGAGAAGATTCATATCCAATTTATCGTAAAGAGTGTTGCCTTTCTCTCCATTGTTGAAGCTCAAGAAAGATCGTAAATTTGTCTCAGGGTGACATACAAAAAAAGGCTTTTGATGAGATCAAGCAATATATGAAGGCACCACCGCATTGGTACCTCCACAACTTGAGAAGCCTTTCAAGTCAGTATGTGGCGGCCGATAGCCTAACAATAGGGTCGGCCCTTATGCAAGAGTTTGATGGAAAAGAAAGAGTAATAGCTTACCTTAGCCGAAAACTCGTTAGATCCCGAAACAAGGTATTCGGCTATAGAAAAGCTCGTTTGTGTGTTTATTACTCATGCACAAAATTTCGGCACTATTTGTTAAATGCCGAATGTGTGGTGATATCTAGTTTTGATGTAATTAAACACATGTTGTCAATGCCGATTTTAAATGGAAGAATCGGCAAATGGGTACTAGCACCGTCGAGTTTAATTTAAAGTATGAGTCGGCAAAAGCAAGTGAAAGGACAGGCAATTGCCGATTTTATTACTCAAAGATCGTGATTTATCTGTTGATATGATTAACATTGCCCCATGGGCATTATTTTTTGATGGATCATCATGTGATAAAGGTGGTGGTGCTGGTATTCTTTTGGTATCCCCACGTGGACATACATTTGAGTTTGCTTTTTCAATTGAATATCCTGTCACTAACAATCAAGCAGAATATGAGGCTTTACTTAGAGGGCTTCGGCTGTTAATAGAAGTGAAGGCTGTTGCTGTTGAAGTATTTGGTGACTCTGAATTGGTGATCAATCAATTGACAGGGTAATATGAATGCAAAAACGATATATTGCAAGAATATCATGAGCAATGTCGGGAACTTTTGAAGAGCTTTTCGTGGTGACTTTGCATCATATACCCGAGAGCACAATGGAGGAGCGAATAGATTGGCTCAAGCTGCTTCTGGATATCGGGAAAATCATGAAATCTATGCAGCAGAAGAAGGTGCTTTCAATGTTGATCAGATAAATGGTGACTGGAGAAGTGACATTA
Organism: Themeda triandra; assembly: GCA_018135685.1. Taxonomy (NCBI): domain Eukaryota; kingdom Viridiplantae; phylum Streptophyta; class Magnoliopsida; order Poales; family Poaceae; genus Themeda; species Themeda triandra. Next base: position 1,657,126 of record JAENPR010000068.1, on the reverse strand, counting down.
TCAGTTATCTGAAAGACCCATCTCAAAAAGTTTCCCGAAGACTCAGGTATAAGGCCCTTAAATTCGTACTTCTTGATGATCAGTTGTACCACAAGTCTATAGATGGAGTGTTGCTCAAGTGTTTGAGTCAAGAAGAAGCTAAGAAAATTATGTTTGAAGTTCATGAAGGAGCTTGTGGTGCACATCACCGGCTTACCGAATGAAGTGGATAATCGAAGGACAGGGTACTTTTGGCCGACTATGTTGGAGGATTGCTTTGAATATTACAAAGGGTGTCGAGATTGTCGATATTTGGTAATGTTCAAAGAGCACCCGCATCCGCTTCCGAATCCAATAATCAAACCATGGCCGTTCGTAGGATGGGGTATAGATTTAATTGGACAGATCAATCCTCCATCTAGCAAAGGACACAAATTTGTGTTGTTGGCAACAGATTATTTCACCAAGTGGGTTGAAGCTATCCCTTTGAAAAAGGTCACATCAGAAAATATGATCAGTTTTGTCAAAGAACATATAATTCATAGGTTTGGGATCCCACAGACCATTACAACCGATCGGGGACTCAGCCACTTCTTCGAGTTTTGTGACTTTGCCGAAAACATGGGGATAAGGTTATATAATTCTTCTCCTTATTATGCACAAGCCAATGGCCAAGCAGAGGCGTCAAATAAGATTATGATCAAGATTATTCAGAAGAAAATCGATGAGAAGCCAAGGAGATGGCACTTGGTCCTTAATGAAGCATTATGGGCTTACCGAATGGCTTGCCATGGATCCACACAAGCGTCTCCATATGAGTTGGTTTATGGACATAATGCTATAATGCCTTGGGAGTTGCAATCAGGATCAAGGAGAGTTGAGTTACAAAAGGACCTAACAGAAAAAGATTATAAGGATTTGATGATGGATGAATTGGAAGATTTGCATTTAATTCGTCTTAAAGCTTTGGAGAACATCGAGAAGAATAAAATGCGTGTTGCTAAATACTACAACAAGAGAGTTAAAATTAAGCAATTTGCAGAAGGAGAATTGGTTTGGAAAACGATATTGCCAATTGGCATAAAAGATAAGACATTTGGCAAATGGTCACCAAATTGGGAAGGACCTTTTCGGGTTGTCAGTTGTGCACCTGGTAATGCGTATATATTGAAAACGCTATTTGGAGAAGAACTTACTAGAGCCATCAATGGCAGATATCTTAAGAAGTTTTATCCAAGTGTCGAAGTTGGATCTTAATTGTGACTATGACGTAAACGTGGTATAGCCGATTGAATAAAATCGCCTTCAGAGCAAAGGAAGGAAGTTGGAGAGAAATAGCCGATATTATTGTATCGCCTCTAGTGCAAAAATAGCCGATATCGTGTGTATCGTCTTCAGAACAAAAATAGCCGATACAGTTGTATCGCCTTTAGTCAATTTTTAAAAAGTATAAGTGAACAGTTTGATCTTATCTCTCAGCTGATAGGTTTATCGGGAGAAGATAAAGAGAATTGAAGAGCTACGCTACAAAACGTCAAGTCATGGGGCAGTGCCAAGATCTAATCGGCTAAGACGACGTTATGCGTTCGGGAAAATTTCGTTCTTGAAAAATGTTGCAGTCGAAATGCCAGCTAAGGGGCAAGAAAATTCGCAAGAACGAACGCGATTGCCAGAACGCCATTGCAGCAAAGATAGATAAGATCAAGAAAACGGCCAACATTCTTCATTTAAAAGTTTTTATTTACAACCCGCGCCAGTCCTAATACAAGCTACTCCTCTTCCTCGGTGAAGAGCTTGTTGAGGACGGACTCCGGGTTGGTGGCGTTGGCCATGGCGTCGGCGTGGTTGTCGTACCCCGCCAGAAGGCCCTCGATGCCGTCGACCTCATGGGGAAGCCCGCCCCGGAAGCCGGTTGGCATCGGAGCGTAATCATCCCCGGTCCAGGACGACATCCCCGCTAGACCAAGCGCGGTGCCGAGGCGCACGCCATGAAGAGCAGCCCGGTCGATCCGACTGTGCACCGCCGAGGCGATCTCGCGTGGTCGCCCCGGGCGTTCACGTGGTTGGCCGCGGCGCCCGCCGCCAACCTCAGGCGGTCCAGCTCCGCGTTAAGGTCTGCAAAGGAAGAACAAGACGGGACAATGAGTAAGCAGATCAAGAAAAACGGAAATCAAGCAATGGCAGAAGAACAAGTACTGGTGATGGTCTCCGTCATCTGCCGGCAAGTGTCCTCCCACTCCAACTGGGCGATCCCAAACTTCTTGGTTTCTTCACCAAGAAGCTCCATCGCCTCGTCCCTCTCGCGGCGGTACGCGGCGGCGTCGTAGCGGCTGTACGCCGGGATTTCCTCGTCGTTCCTGTCCCATATAGGGCGGTACGAAGAGGCGGACCCCGATGAGGCCGAGGCGGAAGCCGGTGCCGGAGCAGGAGCAGGAGCCGGGGCTGGAGCCGGAGCCGGCGCGGGGGCAAAAGTGCCAAACGCCGCGGCCGGCGCCAAGAAACGCCATTGGCCGGTGCGATCCTCGCCCCTACAAGCAAGGTGCAATCAAGATCGGCTAAACAAAAAGAAACCGCAAACGAGATGAGGAAGTTATCTCTTACCGCAGACGGCGGCCACCACGGCCGCTTCCTCCGCCGCATCCGCCAGAGCAGGAGCGGTAGCGGAAGGAGGAGTGTGAGTGCCGGCCGGCGACCCGCCTCGGAAGTTGGCGACGTAGTCGCCGGTGTTCCCGACGGCCCCGAAACGATCGAGAAGATGAATAACCGTAAGGGGGCGAGACTCGGATCGGGTAAAAACTATCAAGCAAAGACAACTCAAGGGATTGAAAATCTTACCGCCGGCGCCGGTTGCTTTGCTTCCTCCGCCTCGTCCCGAGCAGACGCTTGTTGCGATCACCGCCGCCGCCATTGGTGGTGGTGGGGGTTTTTTGGGGCTTGAAGGCGGAGAGGAAGTGGAAGAGATTAGGGATGATAGCAACGCTTGTGCTTGATGTGATGATGGTGGGAGCCGACTGGTTCTATTTATGAATGTGGGAGCCGTGGCGAGACCGCGGGAAAGCCAAGCGACAGATAGGGTTTCCACACTTATGGGCCGATGTTGAGTTGGGCCGAGCCCATCACCACCGGCGATTCGCTTACCATACGCTCGGTCGGCTAAATAGCCGATGAGAGCTATTCGGCTAAAGAGAGCACTTGAGGCAAAGAACAATTACATTCGGTTAAAACGCACGAGTACAAACTTGTGATTGGAAGAGCCGAATGATAACAAGTATGAGAAAAGAAAGAGAAAAACAAAATATTGAATCAAAAGGAATGAAATGTTGAAGAAGTATGGTGCATTTGGAGCACAATATTTACATATGTCATCATACAAGCCGAGGTTTTTACACATTCGATAAGAACCGATGATATTCAGTGGCATCGCCTTGATTCTATTAACTTCATCAAGAGCTTTTTATCTTCAACTTCAGAGTTTTGGATCTGCTGCAGTTGCTCTTGATTTGCTTGGTTTTTTTTGACAAGGGAGCTTATTTTGGTCTTAGCCGAATCAAGAGGTGGCAGAGTAGCAAGTTTGGCCTCATGAGATTGAATGTTGGCATCCAATTGAGCCAACTGAGCTGCCAGTTTGATTCTCTCATCTCTCATACTCTGCAATTCTGGCTCCAAGGTGTCCCAAGACTGTTTGGCTGATTTAAATTCAGAGTAGAGCACCTTAACTTGTCAGTTCTCTCGGTTGCCTTGTCGGTCTCCAAGATAGCTTTGTCAGATATGTTCTTATGTGCTCTCTTGACAATGGCAAAATGGTCATCAAGATGAGACAAGGCGTTTATAGCATCCTTGAGATCAGAAGGAAGCTCTTGGCCAAGTGGCTCTGCCATTTCCCTTATTTTGTCAGACTCCCGAGTCAGGTCAACAATATCCTTCTCCAAGAATGAAATTATGGCCTTCGCTTAACCCGACTCTCCGATGATAATTGCCGATTGGAGGAGACTTCATCATCATCGGCAAACTCTTCGGCAATGAGAGAAAAGCTAGCCTCGTTGGAGAGAGCAACCCCGATGATAGAAGGAAAATTTATTTTAGCCGAATGACTTAATTCAAATAGGGAATGACTGAGAAAGATTAAAGATAATACCTCTTCGGCAAAAGCCTGATCAATAGCCTCCTGAGTAGCATCAAGACTTTGAGTGACCGGCACAGTGCCGTTTCATGGATAGCAAGATCGTGGCTTGTTGATATATCTTGAATTGCCGAAGGAGTTAAATCCGGTATGTCTTGAAGAAGAATTTTTTCTCGTTGCTTCTCCCGACCGATGAAGAAGGGTGCCTGCCATGTCTCGTTTGTTCATCACCATGAAAAAGAATTTCTTCTACTCGCTTCTCCTTGTTCACCTCGCTTGATCACCTCGCTCGATGCATACCGGTAGGCTCATTGGCATTTGCTTGGCCGCAGGAAGTTTCGGGGGAGTTGTCCAAATTCACTACCCCGTCAGACTTTGAGGGTTGGCCTCGTACATGTTGAAAGAAAGTGATAAGTGCAAATACATTTGCAGAATGGAAAATAAGGGGTCAAAAGCATTCATACCTGAGGGAGTGGCTTAGCTTTCTTTGATCTTGTTTTCTTAGGAATTGCAGTGTCCTTGATAGGGGAAGAAGGAGTTTTTCTTTTAAGATCCTTCAGGAGCACTGTGTCGTCAGCAGGTGTTTTGTTGAACACTGTTAAACTTGGAGCATCATGCCCCAAGGCAGCAATAGGGCCAGTTGCCGTATTGAACCTCTCGGAGGACTTGGAGGAGCATTGTCCTTTGCGTTCAAAAAGATGTTTAGAAACAGAGCAGAAACATGAGGTAAAAGGTAGCTATAAGCGTGTACCTCATCATCAGAAGAGAATGAGGGCATTAAAACTTGGCATAAAGGATGGACTTGTGCTCTGAAAATGTGAGAATGCCATTCTTGCCACCAGAGAGTGAATGAGGGATGAGCAGCTTCAATTATCACCAGAGGATTGGGATCACATACTGGAAGCTTACATCCAAGATTGAAGACTTTGTTGGCCTCAAGAATGTTCAAAGAATGACTCCCGGGTCTCGATGATGCTTGAAAAATATGGCCTTGGGGGCAATTGACCAAGTCCAAACCGCCTGGCAACCATGTTTGGATTGTAAAATTCATAAGTTGAGCTTATCACCGGCCATGATGAAATTTTGCTGGTAGAGCACAGGCCCGATGAAAGAATTAAAAATGTCCCCGGAATCATCATCTATGCAGCCCACCATAGCTAAATCAGGAGGGTTAAATTTTCATTCTCTCGTAGGGAAACCAGATCACATGGTTGAATCCCTTGTAGAAGATCTTGAAAAGATGGCCCAGTCCAAGTCAATGGTAATTGAAGATGCAGCTTCTCCATATGTCTGACAAGACTTGTATCTGGGATCTTCACCTTCAGCGTAGTTGATTGAAGGAAAATTCAGATTGTGAAGATCAACAGAGACAATCTGATGCATATATAGTTGTAACCACATCCGAAGAAGCCACCATGGTCCATTGACACAGAGATTTCACCCCGATTCCTCATCCGAACAAAGATCCGATGCATCATGTGGTAGAATGCTCCCACAGATATTTGCCCAAAGGAATCAACTTGCCTCAGCCAATTCTTCACCATCACTATGTGATTCAGAGTGGGCTCATTGGACTTACCACAGAAGATAAATCTGCATAACCACATGTTCATGAAAGCCCTATATTCTTTATCAGACACAGGGCCAGTTGAAGCATAAGTCTGAACATACTTGGCCCAACCTCCTCCTGATTTGACTGCCTTCTGTGAGCTAGTGCTTTTGTATTTGAAGGGATAGGTTGGTTTGGTGATATTCAGACCAGTCATCATGAAAATGTCTGACAAAGTGATTGACATTGGGCCATGGCCGAAGATGAATGCATTAATGGCGTCAGACCAAAAATGAGAAGCAGCTATAAGGAGGGAGTCATTCCTAGGCATTTCGGCTAAAGAAAGCTCCAAACAAAGGCTAATATCCCGAGATTCCCAAAATCACCGTTCCTGGACCGCATCCCGCGATACCGCTTACGCCATCCCGCAATTGAAGGAAGGGGCCAAGTTTTGAAAGTGTTCGGCCATCTATTTGAGGGGGCAATCCTACATTTGAATGGGATCCTCAAAGTTTCCTTTTCAATAAAATCCCTCGGATTAGGGTCTCCCATCGGACCAAGGAAAAATGACCCGGGATGAGCAAGATTGGAAGTCAAAATCTTGTTCTTCATTTCCTTTATGAAAGTAAAGCGGATGAATCAAGAACACATCCGGAAAACGATTCGAGTAAATTGCCGAATGGGTGAAAGCAAGTAGGGTTACCTCTAGAAGCTCCTCTTGAGTTCCCGTTGCCATGATGGAGCCGGTTGAAGTCTCCGTCGCAATTGAAGACAAAGCAGTGAGCGCAGATCTCAAGTGACGGCCGGCGTTGGCGTGCTGACCTAGGCGAAAGGCTGATAGTCAATTTCGAAATAAAACCCTTTTATCTCGAAATTGAGGGGGCATGTGTTAACACCCGAATTTGGTCGAATATGACAGGGTGGACCCGCAGGGCAGAGAGATTCGGTAAATGCATATGCGGTCGGCTAATTTCCATGTGTTCGGCAAATGGCCAAGCGGTCGGCAACCGCTTCGTTTGAAGGCGAAAAAAGGAAAGGGAAGCTGATCGAAAAGGGAAGGAGTCGTGATGGTCAAGAGCTCCGATTATGGATAGAGTCAGCGTGTCTTTATCTTTCCAATTTTGTTTAGATAGTTCGTAAGTGCTTAGGACTCATGTTCTGTCCAGGGTATAAATATAAACCCTTGACCATTGTAATAAGGGTTCACAACCAAATCAATACAACCGGCTACGTGCCACCCTTCGAGTCCTTTAGTCGTGTCGTCGAGTTCTTCGAGAGGGCCAATCGATCCGTCGACCTCCGTAAGTCCCAGCAACCTTGCTATCATGTCTAGTATCGTGCGGCGGATTTAGATTATGATGCAAGTAGTCTCATCCGTTTTGCTTAGTATCGTGCGGCGGATTTAAGCTTAATGATGGGAAGTTTTTGCTTGTGCCTTGTATCGTGCGGCGGATTAAGACATGAGTAAAGATAGTTATCGGCTCTCTTAGATTTGGCAAGATCTAATAGATTCATTAAGTTATCACGTGTTGCTTGCTTTATTTAATGTTTAATTATTTGCAACACTCTTTTGCCCAATCTAGATCGATACTCTTTCGGCTTGTTGATCGTTCCTTTCATGCTTATTCAATATCGAGTAGATCAAGCTCATATAGCCGAATTAGATCGATCTAGATTGTCACGTGTTGTGGGTTCATTCATGTTATATGTAGATAAGCCTTGACAGGACCGGGTATCGTGCGGCAGATGCAGGTCTTTGGGTTACTCTAGAGCTAGTCATCCGGTGGACTAGAGATCGGTTTAATCTGATAGGCTCCTTTTACATGTTACTTGTTTGTTCCTTCTTCATGGACCCCGATTCGGCAATCTTGCCGATACGGTTATGCTCACACATGTAGCGAGTATTTATAGATCTGTTAGGTAATTACGTGCTTTTAGCTCTTTATTGTTAGATTGTATCATGCGGTGGATTGATCTAATAGTAAAGAGTGGTGTAAATTCATAGCGAGTGGTATCATGCGGTGGATTAGCTTGCTTGGGTTTATGCTCGACGGGTTTATGAAGGCTAGACGTGCGCGTACTAGTTGGGGTAGCCTATGCATGTATTATTTAGTGGATTTGTATTTATAAGTTACTTATCCTTAGATGTTAGTGCTTGATGATGCTTTAAACCTGAGATATAGTTTGATACGCTTCAATGATTTAATCTTGTTCAAACAAGTCTTCATCTACCGTATTCGGCAAGTTCGTTCGTTTATATCGCTATGTTACTTTAGCCGAATGAAATGCAATCTGCTGGGCGATAGCTTCTATAGCTATAAGTCGTCGTAAGTGGCTTCAGGCCGTAAAGATGGAACTGTCTGGTCTCACCCAAAGACGTTCCAGCTTATGATCTTACCGTTTTATCCCTTGTCGATTTTTCAGTCAAATCGACCGGCATGCCACCGGATTCGACGCCCGGCACCCGATTGAAGCTAGGCTTTCCGGCTTGCTGTGTGTGAGACACAGTGCGCCACATTTTGTGTCAACACCTAGTGTTTGCAAAAGGCTACTAGCATTGGACCATAAACCTGGTCGGTCGACCAAGATTTGTGTCCCCCAACCACTTTAGTCTAAGTTAGGTTGTCTGGCAAGGGTGGTGGTGGTCATGGTCCAAAGTTGCTGAGGTTGCTTGGATTCCTATGTCTAGTGTTTGGTGAAAGAGAAAAGGAGAAAGCAGAAGTGGAGACAAGCATCAAAGTGATTCCCACGAACCATGGGAACACTTAAGTATGCGTTGCTACTCCCTATTCTGGCTTTGGCTCGTGGCATGCTCCCTAAAGCATCCAAGATGCGTAAAGTGGCATCCTAAGCTAAAGTCATGAGCAATGAACCATCTCTCCTCGAATTCTGGTTAGTGTGGTGAGCATAGGATCCTTGGTTGTCATCATTGGGAGATAGCAGGGTGCCTGGTGACACCAAGTCCAGGTCGGTCGACCTGGGCTTTGGAGCCCCAGAGCTTCCTATGCTGCTCCTTGGATCCCTGCTTCTAGCCAGAGTGAAGAGAGAGGTGGTGGACCCCACAAGACAGGTTGGTCGACCTGGCCATGATGGCCCCACCAGCTCAGCTTTTCTCTAATCACTCTTCTCAAGTTTTATTACCTATGTCTAACTTATTTTGTTGAAATAAAATATGCAATTCTAAAAGTAAACATGCAATTGAAAGGGAAATGCAAAATTGAAATGCGTAAAGTAAATATGAGATAACTACCGACATACCTTATCGGCAAAGGGCTCCATGTTTTAGGTCCATAGAGCAGACCTCTCCATTGACGATTGAGCTTGAATGTGCACCATTCCATCCCGGAGATGGATGGGGATGATTGCACTTTGCCAAACCTTCGAGATCTCCATTCTCTTCTTGATCGAGGTTTCATTCAATGTTCACCTTAATTGTGATTCTATCTCAACGACTTACCCTTTTGGATTTGAACTTCCTGGGGGGTTAGTCCGTGCATACAACCAAAGTCTACACTAGAAGTTTTGGTTCATTTAATCAAACATGACTCCATGTCTTATTTGAATAAGGCAGGCAGATTAACCTAAGCACCACGCTTAATTTAAAGGGCCTATGGAAGCACTCTTAAGAAGTACAACCAAACCAAGACATACTAGAGTAGAAAAATGGAAGTAAAGACAATGATGCACAAAGATTCACAAAAGGATTAAACGACATCATTGGATCAAGTCATCACTCACAACCCATGATTGGACTATGAGTGATGGAGCCGTTCCGTCACTAATGATGACAAGGGTTTCTCTTTGTAAGGTCCTAGATGGCTAGAGGGGGGGGTGAATAGCCTATAAAAATTTCTACAAACTCACTAAGCAAACTTCGTTAGATAAACAAACGGCGGAAAGCAAGTCATGCTTAGCCTACTAGGTGTTGCAAGCCTCCTATCCAACAATTCTAGTATGTGATTACAAGTACACACAAGAGCTACCACTAGTGATCAAGAGTTCTACCCACGGGATTTAATCTACACAAGGAGTGGTTCCCGACCAACCACACAAGCAATTCTACCCACGGGATTTAGTCTACACAAGTTGTGGTTCCCGACCGACCACGCAAGCAATTCTACTTTGCAAGAATGTAAACAAGATAATGCGAGAGAGGGTAGGAGCTTGTTATACCGACGCGTCGAGTCGAGGTTGCCAATCACCGAGAGAATGAACAATTAATTACAATCGGCAACACACAATCGATGACGACCAATCACCGGAGACAAAGATGAACACAATTGTTTTTGTTCACCCTAGGTGTTCACTTGGGCACCGCCAAGCTAGTCACCGGTTGTGTCGACCAACACCTAGATGGTTCTTCGGTGTGACCCTCAAGTCACTAGCCCCTCAAGGCTCGCCCGCAAGGCACCGCAAGACACCACTCTCAAGCGAGGTACTCAACGACACGCGCAATCCACTAGGATGCTCTTCGTGATCCCCACGAGGTGAGCTCAAACCTCTCACAATCAACCGGAGGTGGCCAAGAACAATCACCTTCTCTTGCCAACGCCTCCAACAATCTCCAAGCCGGCTAGGAGCGGTACTCTCCAAGAGTAACAAGAAATCCACCGGCTAAACCACCCACAAGTGCCACTAGAATGCTCTCAAGCAATGCAATGCACTAGGTGATCTCTCAATCTCACTTTGGATGAGCAACAAGCAAGAGAGATGAGAGGAGAGTGTTTCTCTAGCACAAAGGATGAGCAAGTGAGTAGAAATGGGCAAGAGGACCTCCCATGGCCGGCCAAGGGGCTATTTATAAGCCCAAGGCGAAATCCAACCGTTACCCTGGCAAAGCCGATTTCAACCCGCCGGACGCGTCCGCGGCTCAAGCGCCGGACGCGTCCCGGCGCTCCTCGCGCGCCGCGATGCCGACCGTTGGCGGCCCAACGTTCAAATCACCTCGCGTCCGGCCCGCGTCCGGCTCTCGCGTCCCGGCGGCCCGCGTCCGGAGGAAATGCCCGCGCTCGAAACTTTCTGGGTCCGCGTCCCGGCCCACGCCGGACGCGGCCAGCCCCGCGGGCCGCGCCCTCGACGGCCCAGCAGCCTCGCGACGAAGCCCAAGACGCGCCGGACTCTGCACAGTGAACGGCCCGCGTCCGCCGCGTGCGTCCGGCGCGCGTCCGACGCGCGACACTTGCTCACGCCAAGTCACAATGCGCCGGACGCGTCCGGGGGCCCAAGCCTCGCGTCCGGGCCCCCAAAACTTTGTTTTTCAGCCCGTCGTGACGCCAACTTCTCGACATGCTATCCAACAAGTATACCAACTTGATCAACAAAGATAGCATGAATTCAACCAAAATTTGCATCCGGCGCAATAGAAAATATGCATCCATTTTTCTCGAAAGCGCGAATCCCGCCTCACAGTGCTCGGCGGGAGGAAGAGAGGGACCCAAACCCAACTCTACCCCGCAAACCACAAATAAGCACCAAAACGCCACCTTTGTAAATGTGCCAACACCACCAAGTGTACATCTCCATGTGCTTGTGTGTTAGCTTTTCACAAACATTTCCCAAAGGTTAGGTTAGCTCACTAGGCCCTACATGCAATGCACTTCATGAATTCACCTAGTGGCACCCGTGCGTCGAATAGCCGATAAGACTTCCCCTCTTAATAGTGCGGCTATCGAACCTAAACCACTCACACCCTCTATGGTGTCTTGAGTGCAAAACAAAATGGCCCTATCGGTTATACCTTTGCCTTGAGCCCATTTTGTTCCTCCAAATGATATGAACACTTCACACCATCATGTGACCGTCTCGATCCATCGACCTCGACTTTACTTGCCCTTCACCGTGCATCGGTCCATCGGCGCCTAGTCTTGCCCGAGCTTCACCATCGCATGGTCCTTCACTCCGAAGCCTTGACTAGCCCTTCACCTTCAACACCGGTCCATGGAGCCAAGCATCATCTTGATCTTCATCTTTGATCACATGACACGTGTCATGCTTCATATTCAATATGCTCATCGTGTGGACAACCTTTCTCTAAATCAACCACTTAGATAAACAAGGTTAGTCGTAGGTTTCATCAATTAGCCAAAACCAAACTAGGGACTTTCACTCTTGACGGCGACTTCTTCTCTATTGGTGTAAAACTACCGCTTCGCCTTTCCCAATAGCAAGAATGGAAAAGGCGAGGATAGATGGCTTTTGTGGAGACATGCTGAAAGTCCCACACACCTATAGGAAGTGTTGGAGATGGGTATTGGCGTTCTCGTGTGGTTTCCCACAAACGGGTTGGCTTGCACCATATAGATAAACACAGACTCAAAAGTTTGCATCCCCCAAGCTAAACTGCGAACCCGTAGCGACATAGTCAGCTAACGGTGCAGAATAGTCAGGGATGATCTTTTGGGTCGTGGCTTCTTTGATAAGCAGTGTAGAGCCTCCTTCCTTGAACGGGTTTAGGTCTGAATGAACCTTGGAGGTGGAACTTGACAATGTCCAGTTCACCTCAACAGCCGTTCATGCACCGTCTTGCTTCGAGAACTAAGACAGGTGAGAGGTAAAACCCTAACACTAATTGCTAACTAGATCGGTCACCGACCCGGATTCGATCCTATAAAAACTCCTAGGCCGACGCTTTCCCCGCAACGGCGCCGGAAATGCTTGTTGGCATTTCTTAGCGCAACCACTGTAAGTATGGCGGCAACGCCGAGATGCCAGGAGGGTAAATCTATATCTATTGGATATTCTGCAAGCGCACAGAATGTACCGCTGTAGCATTTCACCGAGGAGTATTCCAAGGTTGTCGATTTATATTTCTCCCAAGGGAAAGCAGTAGCTAGGAACTAATAGGAGAAGAACCAGGTGTCTCTAGTCTAGTATCACTAGTGGAAGAGGGACTAACGGAGTGTATAGGAAGGATGGATCAAGGAGCTGGCTAGAGAGTTTATAAGGTAGAGTGATAGCTAGGTGGGAGAACAACGAGTGAGTGAAAGACTCCTATGACTCTACTTCTACTTCCGTGAGCTAATCTAATCTAGTAGTGGAGACACACTAAAGCCACTAGTCTTGTATTCCCTGGTTGCTGGAGATATGACTGACAAATAGGAGGGTAACGTTCCCTTCTGGGAACTAACTCCTATTCCAGCGATACCTTGGATTTACGGGGCACCTATCGGCCTAACCCGACGCAAATAGATATAACTGGAAGGCTGCGTTCTGTCACAACCGCCCCCGCTAATACACGTTGGGAGTTTGAATGGTAACTATACCAATCAGTGAGGCGAATATCCACCGGTAGGTTTAGTCTGAGCACCATGCTCACACTAACGCCTACAACTTAAGCTAAAAAATACGTCTTAGCCTAAGCTCTAGTCTGTCAGGACAAATGCAATGGAAACAACCAAGCAGACAAGACTAACTTATCTAGTGAACTATTACTACTAAACAGCCTAGAACACAATAATACTACTACTAGAGTAATACTACACTAAGCAAGTACTAAAAGTAAATACTCAGTAAAGTAAAGGAAAAGTATGAAAGTCTTACAAGAGGAAGACATACCAGATTCTCCAGAAGACGACTTCGGAGACTCCGAGCTTCGCTCGACCCACTCTAACTCCCACACTACTACTACTACTACTACTATAGTGGACTACATAACTTCACATGGCTCTAGAAATGCTTCTCCTTGGTGTCTTGAATGAGAGGGAGTGAGGGGGTATTTATAGTGGGAGATGGAGTAGGGGCTACTCCACCGCCACGTCATCGATCCGCGTGAAGTGGCTTCTCCACCTTCGGATCCAATCGACCTCAAACCGCCTTGAATCAACGTCCGTGATGTGCAGGAACGTCGGTGGAGTGAACCGACCCGAGTGGGCCCAACCTCCGGTCGGCCGGCCGGGGTTTTGCACCCATTTGCCACGTGTCGGCTCCGGGAGGCTTCGGATGTCGGTGGTGAGTCGGGGCAGGTGGCATCCCACCAAAGGGTGGTCGGCCGACCCGGCCCATTGGGGTGGACCCACCACTGTCTTCCCGATGTCTCTCGGTGTTCTCGCGTTGTCCGAGATGGCCCCAAACCTTGGTCGGTCGACCTGCCTTTGGTGGAACCAAAGGGCCATCTTTTGCGAGTAGTTTCACTATGCAATTCTAAGCACAATGGTGGTATTGGACCCACAATTGTCGTCGGCCGACGACCTTTGTGCTCATCTTTTGCACACTCGACTCCGAGAGGATATGACATTGATGAATGTGGAGTTGGTTTGATCATTGGCCATCTTGGTTGGTTGCTCTACCTTCATTTGTCGCTACCGAACACTGAAAAGTGCCTGTTTGCACCTGCACCCAAATAATAACACGTACATCTGGAACCAAGTCAATTGTACCTATGCCACTACTCATTTGCATGGTGTTATCTCCGAACTCAACCATTGTTGACGGCTTTTTATGGGGTAAAATCAGGGTATAATTGCCGTCAACAGCAGCTCACGCTCACGGCCTCACGAGCATCACTTGGTGGCCCACGGCCCACCGAGCAAAGGGGCTTGGACGGGTTGATGCGCCGTGCGCGCGTACAGAAGCCTGTAAAAAAAAGTGGAAGAGAAGGAGGCCAGAAATCTTTGGAAGATGTTTAGAAAAACCGCAAATTTGAGCTCGTTTGATATGAAAAAATTCAATTTCAGTTGGTTAAAAAAAACCCGTCCCGGCCCGTTAAGGCCCATGAGGCCCATTAGGCCCCATAGGGCACATAACGTGCCGGACTTCATGAGGGAACCCCTGCTCTGTCCGGGAGGCGACGGCGCGCTCCGCCGCCGGCCGCGGACCGCCGCCGGGCTCGGTTTGCGGGCGGTTAGCCCGCTAGCCGCCCCGACACGCCGCGTCCGTCGATCCGGGCGGATCCACCCGTAAGCAACCGCTCGGTTTTGGCGGTTAGCCCAGGTAAGTTTGCTTTTTTTTTATTTAGAGTAGTTTTAGCTTTAGGATTTAGGTAGGAAATGCTTGTGCTAGTGTATGTGTTAGGATTTAGGACCCGATCTATGATTTAGGTAGGATTTTAAGTTGTAGGGTATGATTTAGGCAGGATTTGTGGTAGGATGGATGTATTTTTTTGTTATATATTGTTGAGATACATTGTATTTAGGTGTGACTTAGTAACTTAGGGACTTGATATATATTCTTTACATACATTTTGTGCACTTGGTGTATTTATATATTGGTATGTCTATGTTGTTGTTCGTTTATGCAGGTAGACAATGTCGGGCAGAAACAGAGATTCTGTATGGGAGCATGGTGAAAATCTTGCTCCTGGATGGTATTGCAATTATTGTAAGACGACGAAACATGGCGGTGGTTGCACTAGATTTAAGCAGCATTTGGCAGGGCGCGGGGCGGATGTCTTGCATTGCAACAGAGTGCCACCACCTGTGCGTGAGTTCTATGAGCGAGAGCTTGACAGAGCTACGCAAAGAACCAATGAGCGGGCTCGAGTAAAGCTGGCACAGGAGGCTGCTGAACAAGAGGGAAACCAGCCCCTTGGTGAGGAGGAATATGAGGCTCAGATGCAGGCAGCACTAAACATGTCGAGAACACAATATGAGTACGAACAAAGTGTTCGACAAGGAGGAGGTAATTACGAGCGTGGAGGGGGTAGTGGTAGTGGCGGCGGTGGTGGTGGTGGTGGTTCGCGTGGGGGGAATCCTATTCAGAGGATGTTTAGTAGAAGAGCAGGATCACAGAGGGAGACTCCTGTGGTGGTGGAGCACTATAATGCGGCAGTCGGTGGGAGTAGAGGAATGTACCAACCAAGGATTGATACCGGCAAGTGGACACAAGGGGAAAATGCAAAGGAAGCAATTGGTAAAGCTTGGTCAAAGTGGTTCCATTACACAGGAATCCCAGGTAGAAATGCAGACAATCCCTACTTTATCGGTGCGGTCCGAGAGACACAGAAGCATGGTAAGTACCTATACTTACAGATTTTGGCCTTTTGTATCTTTCCATATTCTCATTATTTGCCTATGGTTTCAGGTGAAGGCATCATGTCACCCACATGTTGTCAGGTACGTTATATATATACAAATGTCTATGTTGGGTATATATGACATCTTGGATTTTGACTTGCGTGACTGATTTGTTTGTGTTGGCAGTGACCAAATAGACCCAGACGATCTACGTCGGGCTACAGGGCATGATAACATCAGTGATTGGGCCCGACACAATGTGGGTTCCAGTCACCTCGGGAAGAGAAAGATACAGATGTCGCCTCCTAAGGGTCAACAAAAAAGAAAAAAAGGAAAAGGAAAGCCAGTGACCAGCGACACAGAGACTGAGGATGAGCAACGGACCCCGCCATACTATTATGAGGATAGCAGGGCTCGTGCTAGTGGTGACTCTGACAGTACTG
Organism: Themeda triandra; assembly: GCA_018135685.1. Taxonomy (NCBI): domain Eukaryota; kingdom Viridiplantae; phylum Streptophyta; class Magnoliopsida; order Poales; family Poaceae; genus Themeda; species Themeda triandra. The sequence continues at coordinate 1,641,085 of JAENPR010000068.1, read as the reverse complement.
ACGATGACAGTGACGGTGGCGGTGGCGGTGGTGGTGGGAGTGAAGGTGGCGGTGGTGGTGGGTATGAAGGTGGTGGTGGTGGCTATGAAGGTGGTGGTGGTGGTGGTGGTGGTAGTGGTGCTGGTGGTTCTGGTGATGCCGGTTATGCAGGTCTTCATTTCACAGGTATCCATTGCACCTACATTCGCACAGTTTTTTCTGTCCATGACTACTAATTATGGTTGATTGCAGGCGAGACCGACTTCACACATGCTACTCAAGACTATGACCATGGACAACCGACATCGCAGAGGAGATCATATGCACCGACGGACTACGACACCCCACAGTACTCTTCTTCCTCCTACAGTGATACCTCACAGCCTACTTATAGCTATCACATTCCTGACGTGACCGTGCAGCCTGGTACTAGATGGGTGTATGAATGGGAAGACCCCAATTTTTACAGAATATTAGTTCAGGATTGGAGACAACAGCAGCATGGACGGGCCAAACTTGACAACAATACAAGGCTGACCTGCTTAGAATCAAAGGTATCTCTCTTATGTCCACCGCCGAATATGAAGTGTCGTGCCAACATGGGGTCTTCCCATACATCCTTCGGAGTGAATGAGACTATGTGGTTGTGTTTGTGTATGAGACTATGTATTTGTATGCCACGATTTATTGTTGCTTCGGAGACTATGTATTGGTTTGTAGTTGTAACCGACTATGTATTTGTATTCGACTAAATATTGTTGCTTTAGTGACTTATGCTATTTATTACCGCATTGTGTTGTCTGTGAACATTAATAGGTGCAAAAAAAACTACCAAAAAATGTGTTTATTCAAGCAAAAAAAAAATTTACTCGGTTTGCAGCGGTTACCGACCAAACCGGCCGGTAACTCCCACAAACCAGCCGATTTACCGGCCACGAACCGAACTGCTAAGGCATTTGAATTCAAATGTCCAACCGGCCGGTAACCGGGCGGTTTCCGTACAAACCGCCCGGTTTACCGCGTCTGGAGGCCGGCGGTCGGCACGGCTCGGTCGGTAAAAAAAACCGAGGCCCGTCCTCCTCATCGATCCGCGCCATGGCCATGGTAGTGGCGATGCTGTGGCTCCTCGGCACGGCGGCCCGCGGGTGCCTCTGCCGCCGCTGCTCCCGGCCGGAGCTCGAGGAGGCCAAGCTAGGGCCTGCAACGAAGGTCGGGTAGCCGAAGGCGGCGAAGCTCACGTAGCCGAAGGCGGCGTGGTCCGCCGGGAATTGGCCCGCGCAGCCAGTCAGGCCACGCACGTACAGGTCCAGCGCCGCGCAGAGCGCCCGCCGGGGCCGCGCCACAGCCAGCGCACGTGGTGCGCCAGCGACAGCTTCCTGCCGCCCGCCGCCGCACCTCGGCTCATGCTGCTAGCTGCTGGTAGTCGGTGGCGAAGAAGATGCAGAGCAGAGCAGCTTCTTCGTATCGAAAGCAAACGGAGATGTGTCTATAAAAAGACGGGCTGATCCCATCAGTGATGGTAAAACTGGTATATTAGAGAGCTTTTTTTCTTATAAAATTCTAAAAGGCTCTGCTCAGACATAGCTGGAGACCTGGAGTCCGAGGTGGTACTCGGCCATGGCGCGGCGGAGCGGGCGAGGGCGAGCGCTGCGGCCGGGCGGGGATTGGTGTTGGTGCAGGGAGACGAGTAGACGACGAGCTCTGTTTGGTTTCGTTCACTTTTATGGGCTGGGTCCTTCTCCTCTTTTTATACAAGATGGGCCTTGGAAAGCGAGCACCGTGCAGGGCTCCATCCATCGTGGGCAGAAAGATGGGGAGTAAGTGGGCTAAATATTGAGGCCCAGGTTATGGGGACCGGAATTGGCCCAAAGCGAGTTGTGGGCTTAGGGCCTTCTCTAGTGGGAGAGTGGTGCTAAAGAAAAAAAAAAGGGAGAATTGCTTATTTGGCCCCAAAAGAAACTCCGCTTACTTATTTGGCCTAACCTTTTTTGAATTTGTCTATTTGGCCCTGAAGTGAAATTTTCTTACTTATTTGGCCCTCCGTCGGTTTGGAGGGGTTAACGGTGACAATTGTCATGTAAAAGGACCCTTTTGCCCTTGCGGTTAAAAAAAAAAATAAAAAACAGGATCTTTCTTGTTTAATGTCAGGAGTACATATTCATACTTTAGAGTATGTACGTATACTTTTTTAATGGAGTACATATTCATACTTTAGAGATATTGTATTAGTGAGTCATATATACTTTTGTGTGAAAAAACAATAAAGTATGGACGCATAGATTAATATGAAAACGAGTATGTTTGTATACTCGTACTTGGAGTATATTAATATACTCATTGGATCATTTTAGTATATCCATATACTTTGGGAGTATATGGATATACTCATGGTATTATTCTAGGATATCCACATACTTTGGGAGTATAAATCCACATATGCTTGAACCGGCATTTTCTTCGGGACAAAAATATAGGTACAGTATGGTATGTGTATATACCTGGCTGTTGCATATACCTAGCAGTAGTAGTATGTACTAATACTTCCTAGTATTTTAGTATGAACAAATACTACTATGTATGAACTGATACTATACACCGGCGAAACTTCCTCAGGTTGCCACGCAGCCAGAGAAGCCTGCTAGGCAATATGCAGTTCATGCGTGCAGCCACCGCCGCACACTGATGCTAGGCAAAATAGATACTTTTTGATCGAGATCGGGATCCATCCGGCCACTGCCGCGCGCCTGCTAGACCGTGATGATGATTTGCTGCACCAGATTAGAAGAAAGCATATCAAAATAATCGATCTAAAAGGTATACCATTGCTACACCCAGATTAGAAGAAAGAGAATCCAAATGATAGATCGAAAAGATATAATCAGGGGCCGAGCGATAACCGGCAATATGGGGTGAGGGGTAAAATTGACTTTTCGCGTGTCATGGACCGGGAATCTAACGGTGAAACCATACGGAAGCTGACGGAGGGCCAAATAAGTAAGAAAATTTCACTTCAGGGCCAAATAGACAAGTTCGAAAAAAGTTAGGCCAAATAAGTAAGCGAAGTTTCTTTTGGGGCCAAATAAGCAATTCTTCCAAAAAAAAACATCAGATCCCACAACCAAAGCAAGAAGGGATCCCAAGCAAGAATCGTTCTTCAAGTGCTGCAGTGTGTAGTAGAAATAGGCACCACTCCTAAAGCGTTGATATATATTGAAATGTTACAGTGTGCTTGTCTAGCATCATCTGTGGCTGCAATGGTTCAAGAGATGCTTCAACTCTCCTTTTCTGTTTCAGGCATCACTCTATCTCAACATTGTGGAAGGCCTAAGACTTGCCACAATGTTATGTTATTGCGGTGCTTGAAGGTGGGAGAGAGAGAGAGAGAGAGAGGTCTCAGCATTGGTGCCAAGCACTGTGAGCTGCAATTCATACTGGACTGTTGCACATGGAAGGGTTTGATGAATATTTTTTTCGAGTTTAAGTACAAAGTTTTTAAATGTTTATTACAGTCTCTGCTAAAATCATACCCATTGAAAATGTAAATCATTTTCTTGTAAATGAGTATGCATAGCAAAAATTTATTATATTTAGAAAAATCAACACTAACTTAACTGTAATTTAGAACGGAGAGGACAATCCTTGGGTCATTGCCTAGGCCGTCGGATTTGACTACTGCGATGGCGACCAACACTACCACTGCCGTTAGTTAAGCCCGGCACCAACGACAAAACTCACGTCGTTAACCTTGTTGAAAAAGACCAGACAATACGGCCACCTGAACAAAGGTGCATCGTGCGCTAGAGAATCATGAACTCTGCAAAAGAATGATGCTGCTCTGTTTATCTTAAACCAAAACCTTGTTGAAAAAGTACGTACGTGCTCTGGAAAATCATGCACTTTGCAAAAAGAATTGTGCTGCTCCGTTTACTATCTTATAAAATCAACCAAACTGAAAAAGGGAAAATTCTTTCTGTACCATGATTAGTTACAGTCGCAGGTATACTTTAGAACAAAAATGAAGAACGAGTAATGATTTGGGGAGGAAAAGGATAGAACATGCGTGCCAGAAACAACTGCACGTAAATTTACAGGACGCAGCTAGCTGCGGGTTCCAGCAGCGTGAAAAAAAGGGAAGGGAAAAAAATTGTTCATCGTCACAAGGACACGAGGAGGAGGACAAGCTTCGATCAGGCGGCGAGAGCGGCGACCCTGCCCCTGCGTCCGGCGCCCCGTCCAGACCCGGCCGGAGCCGCGCTCCTGCTCCTGGGGAACACGACGGCAGCAGCGGCGGAGGCGAAGTCGCACGGCCCGTCCTCGTCGATCCGCGCCATGGCCCCGGCGCCAGCGACGCTGTGGCTCCTGGGCACGGCGGCCGGGTGCCGTTGTTGCCGCTGCTCCTGGTCCCGCTCCGCGGCGCGGCGCTGCGACGCGGCGCGGATGAGCTCCCGCAGGTCCTCGTCGTCGGCGTCGGCGGCGGAGAAGCGGCGTGACGAGGAGGCCGAGGAGGAGCCGGCGAAGCTGTGCGCGGGGCCGGCGAACGTCGGGTAGCCGAAGGCGGCGTCGGCGGGCAGGTGGCCCGCGCAGCCCATGAGGCTGTTCACGTACAGGTCCCGCGCCGCGGAGAGGGCGCGACGGGGGCCGCGCCACAGCCAGCTCACGTGGTGGACAAGCTTCCGGCCGCTGGCAGCCGCCGTCGCCGCACCTCGGCTCATGCTGCTGGTTCGACTAGTTCCACCGGCGGCGACGTACAGGTAGCTGATGACGGAGACGGACACCACTGGAGCGCGGAATTGAGGTGTCGATGATCTCGATCGTCGAGAAGAGCAGCTTCTTGAGTTGTTGGTGCCGAAGAAGCAGAGCAGGGCAAGGCGATTGGTTAGCAGCAGAGATGGATTAGCCGGGGATGGGTTTAGTATAGACGGGCGATCTGCGAGGAGGAGGAGCTTTTATATACACGTGGAGAACGGAGGAGGAGAGTCCCTAACGATAAAAGCATTATACTATCACCATTTGTACGCGCGCTCGCGAGTTTTTTCTTGGGTCAAAGGAAATTTTGATGCTAAAGGAAAAGAGAGCGCAGTGAATGAAGTGATAATTATCACCCTTTGAAAAAAAAAAAAGGGTGACAATTGTTACCGCGAGAGCCGGCAAGTAGCAGCCGTCGGGTTGTAGTTGTAAACAGGGGTCAGGTCACTATTGCTGACCTTTTCAGACCAAGATATCTGCCGTAATGCATGCAACTAGCCAACTAGTCCATGGTGTGGTCAGGGATGGTAGACAATGACAGGCGGCGCCGCGCGGATGCGGATCGGACACGGTCAGACATGGTCACGATCGACGCGAGCTGCGAGCGCGATCATGCTTGGCTTCGACGGGAGTGTGCGCGTGCATGCCGTTGCCGTGCCAATCTAGCTAGGTGCCACCTTTTCCCGCTCGTCGTGTCCGCTTGGCCTTATCCGCTTCGTGCCTTCCACCTGTCGCCGGCTGACGTAGTTTCGACGTAGTACGACGGCTGGTCTGGTCTGGAAAACGTCGGGGGCCGGCCCCGGCCGTGGCCTGGATTCGTCTTCGACTCGATCGTTAAGGTTGGGCATGTCGGATTCTTGTGGTTTCTCGTTTTTGGACCTACGTACTCCACATGGGTCTTTGTTTGGCGCACGCTTTCGGCGGCTAGTAGAGTACGTACAGCTTTGAACCATCTGCATGTCCATCCGTCGTGTCGTGGGCTCGTGGCATTTGGCAGTAGGTGCTCAACCAACAACCGCGGTCTTCTCTTCTCCCTCCATCTCCATCATCGTCGAAGAAAGAGCAATGCAAAAGGCGCTGGGCTGATGAGGCATGCATTGCCCGCGCGTCGTCTGACTCCGACATCGGTGTCCGGCCGCCTGAGAATCTCTCATTACGGTCGTCACGTTCACATCGCGCCAGAAAGCTCTGGTGCGCTCTGCCATGGTCGATCGTAAAAAAATCAGTCGTAGTCCGGTAGGTACGTAGCCGCCGCGCGCCGCATGCGTCTTCCAGCAGAGGCTAACAGCAGCCACAACAATTCTAACGTTGCACCGAATCGGTGGATTATTCAGATTTATACAATGCATACACCTGACTTCGACAACGTTGCACCTGACGATGCACGGTAGCTCTCCGGACGCAGCAGGAACCAGAGCTGACTTTGATGAGGCCGGAAACACGCGGCACCCAGCGCAGCGCAGCGGGCCGGGGGAGCTAGGATGCGACTGCACGGAACCAGCGGCGGAGCATATGCGGATTAAACAAGGAGCGCCCAAATTTGTTTAGTAGAAATTAATGGATACGATAATGTTGGGTTCTGTTTTTTTGAAGAAACGATACGATAATGTTGTTGCTCAATCTATTTTTGTTATTATCTATTTCTGTACTAAAATTTAGTAGTTGCGTGTAGCAAAGAAAAATACTAGCATTCCATCAAGTGTCAACCTTCCATTAGCTAGAAAGAGGAGGTGAGGGCAATGGTCTAGTTTAGGGTACGGTTTGTTTGTAACACATGCATTTTACATAACTTTCACAAGAAACAGTTCAATTTCACATGAAAAACACATAAACATGAATGTTTTTTTTTCTCCGCAACCAAAACAGGCCCATTTAGCCTTTAAATAGGTACCGCCAGCAGCCAGCCTCAACCTGGTGACAACAGGGCCGACTATTCCGGTTGGCGCCACGTAAGCACGAGTCCAGGTGACGTGTTGGATCCAAAATCTGTGGTTTTTTTCAGTATAGATATATTATTGTTTTCTGGTTGAAAATGACGTAGTTAGTAGTACTTTTTTTCTTTAATAAAGGGTGTAAATGAAAGTGTCACACAAACAAAATGATACATAACCCTAGCTAGCTAACGGCTAAACGACCAACATCTGGAGACATCAGGGGGGCTTCCCGTGTAGTTATTGGTACTGCAGACATGAATGGAAATGGATGAACATGTACACGTAGTCACGTACTGCCCGTGGGTGTGTGGAGAGACTGATGGAGACAGCAGAGTCGTCGACGGGTATGGTGCATGCATGCGTGGCGCGCGAGAGATTAGTCGCCGCCGTCGACCATTCCTCCGAACCAAGCATGGTCATCGTCAGGTAGCAGCCACAGCTCAGAGGGTCGGTCAGTCATCCATTATTAACGCCACCTTGATGACCTTGACCAATGCAGCAGGGCATATATGCTCTGCTGCACTGCACCTGCACGCATGCCCGTGGATTTGTATCTCGCTGGGTTTTAACCGCCTGCCTCGAGGTACCGGCAAATTAGAGACCACTGACTCTGACTAATACCACGCAGAAAGCAGAGTCAAAACACATGGCCTGAATGACGACGAGGCCGGCCTTTGTTTTCAGACGCTGAAAAAGAAGGATAGCATGCACAACCTGCAGGTTAACTGACCACTGCTGATTTTTCGGTAACAACCTTGCCTGCCTGCAATTGCGAGACTAGCCCGGCCCGTTGGGTTCTGTTCTTCTTGCCGGCGGGCGCGGGCGGTGTGATTCTCGGTCAGACGAGTCATTTTCTGCTAGTTGATGAGAGGATATGCATACAAGCCCCATTTCTCACATTGACTTTTACGGGTGAAATAATAATATTCGTGCGTCATATGCTGCACGGATCGGAGCACACCACACGACAAGATAAACAATACCGTCACGGGGTGAATTAAATTAAATTGAAGCAAGTCGTGTTTAGTAATACCCCAGCGCCCCCCTGGTATGCATATGCTTGCGTGTCCAGAATGTCAGACCAAATTAAAATGAGATAGGTTAATTACTTTACGTACGGCTGACGCGTGTGTTGGAGATATCCTTATATATATAATATAATATACACTCCCTCCATTCCAAATTATAAGGCATTTCAAGAATCTTGGAGAGTCAAAAAATTTCAACTTTGACCAAATTTATATGATAAAATAATAATATTTACGATGACAACTAAGTACTATTAGATTCTCCATTACTTATATTTTCATTGAGTATCTATTTGATGTCACAAATAATTATAGTTTTTTCTATAGTTTTGATCAAACTTGAAAAATTTTGACTCTCCAAGATTCTTGGTATGCCTTATAATTTGAAATGGAGGGAGTATTAAGCAAATGTTTGGTTTTCTTCTCAACTGGAACCAGCGGGCAATGGTACACGTACCGTCAAGCAAGCAAAGCACCCTATAGACTAGACGTTTAAGTGGATTCATTTATTTATATTATACACATACGTGTACTCCGTATATATATGGAAGTGATTTCTTCTATTCATATAGTATGTATTTGTACAAAACTATCCATTTTATTATTATACACACACACAGAGAGAGAGAGGCTAGTATACTGTTTAACTTGATCTTCCCCTTCAATATATATATTTGGGGCCAAAATTGCATTGATGCGTGCAGCTTTGGCAGTCGAATCGTATCTTCACCTATGTTTGTTTACACCACCATGAGGGTTGAATTAATTTGGCACAGAAACCACTTATCCCTTCCAGCGAGCATGCAGATTATGACCGGGACAGTCTGCTAATAAAAGTGAAGAGAATATTGGTACTACTCCGTCTCATGACCATACACTTTTCGTCGTCGCTACTGGGATATTTTTACCCACCAGCTATTTTTTAATCACGGCTTTTGGTAGGTTCAATTTGATGAGTTTGGTGAAATTGCTATATATGTGCGACGACCAAACGACCAAGCCAGGCGCTCACGTATCCACGTATACTACGTAACATGCTCATGAGCTCATCAACCCTATTATTATTTATAATATCCTACCAGCGACCCAGCGTCATGCCTAATTAAAGCATAATAAATCAATCAGTCGTAAATGAGTTGCTATATAGGTTCCATCATGATAGTGCAATTAAGTGAGCTACATTTTTGTTGGGGGCAGGAGTGGAATTGGCCACCCCGTCCCCCCTGATTGTGTGCGCCTCATGTGTTTGATGTACGCAGGTACGGCCAATAGCGCGGCAAGACGCGCATCCGGCGTCAACGCAGGGCGGAAACCCCGATGGCGCGGGAGGGCGCGCATTCGGCATCGCCGGGCGCCAGGCGGAAACCCCGATAGCGCGGGAAGGCGCGCATTCGGGTCGCCGGGCGCCAGCGGAAGCCCCGGATAGCGGGGAGGACGCGCATTCGGCACCGACGGGCGCCAGCGAAAACCCGATAGCGCGAGAAGGCGCGCATTCGGCGTCGACATCGCCCGGACGGAAAGCCCCGATAGCGCGGAAGACGCGCATTCGGCGTCGACGGGCGCCCGAGGAAACCCCGATAGCGCGAGAAGGCGCGCATTCGGCACGAGTCTGGACATATTCGGCGGCCGGGCGAAAAGAAGAGCCCGGATGTGTCTTGGTCGGTGGTTAACCGGCAAAATTGGGCCCTTGGGCCATTTACTTGTCTCGCCGTGTCGGCCGCTCCTGTACGTTGAAATTAGGGCTGCCGGGGGCATTCTTGTACAAAATGCAACACGACTTCCTATAAGTAGACCCCTCAGGGGACGTTGTAATGGGGGTCTGGGCTCCGTGCGTTTTAGCCGGAGGACTTGGTATATAAGGTTTGCGTTGTTTGTTTCGTATTGTAATTCCGTGTTTTCCAGTTCTTTCATGTTTCGGTCCTTTAGGGGGTGCAACCCCAAAGGGCCGAAACAACATTGGCGCCCACCGTGGTTGTCGCCCGGACTTGTCATGCCACCCAAGGGAAAAGCTAGAAGTTCAAGAAAGCAAATGCCGACCATCGACGAAATCATTCCTTCAAGAAGAACCGGCTCGGATCCGGTACTCCCGGCCACGCATCGGGGCGGCGCCCGCCACCGAATCCGACGCCTCCGCAGACGGATCCGGCCGCCGAAGAAAATGCCGTCGGAGCGGCCAGACGGAACGCCGATCCCACCCAATGTGGAAGCGGTTGTCGCCGAGGGCGGCGGAAGACGCGGAGGCCGACACGGACCCAAAGAGCCCCGAATGCGGTGGACGCACCGATGCCGCAGAATTCCAAGCCGTTAAAGCCGCCGGATGAGCACACAACCCAGAATCGAAGAGCTAAAGGCATACCGTGATCAGTTGCAAGGAGACATCGAAGCAAGAAACAGGATAACAGCGACCCAGGTAGCGGTCGATCACGCAGCAAGAGAAGCAGAAAGGTTACAGCGGGAGATTCAGGCACTTGGAGCAAGAACCGAAACTGAGAGCGAGGTCAGATATCTGGGTTCGGCCTCGTGCAAGGGGGCCCCGGATATGGTTGACATGGCGTCCCCTTTGTCCCCCGAGCTGCAAAAATACCCATGGCCGCCGGGGTACAAGCCCAAAATCCCGCACTTTAATGGTAAATCCAATCCCAGAAGGTTCATATCAAGTTACGAGGCTGCAATATATTCAGCGGAGGCAACGAATCCTTCGGCCAAGACTTTGATTCGGCAATGCAAGATGTGGCACATGATTGGTACATGTCCCGCGTCCATTATCCATTCGGTCATGGAGGCGGTAAAAGAGGAGCCGCGGCAACATTTCGGGGCTTCAAACCGACAAGAAAACCATTATGGATCTGCTCACTTTGTATCAACCGGATGACGAGCCAATGGCCAAGTACACTGAACGCATCATCCGGATGCGGGCACAAGTCCCGAATGTGTCCGATGAAACGGTCATCGCTTCGGCCATCAGAGGCCTCAAAATTGGGCCGTGCGCCGAAGTGTTGACCAGGGAGGTACCCAAAACTGTAAAGCAGTTGTTCGATGAGATGAGAAAATTCGCCATTTCAGAGGAAGACCTAAGGTATCAAGAAGCAGCCTCAAACAAAACACCCCGAAGCAGAATCAGCAGAAGTAGGGACAGAATCAAGGTTATGTCAACAACCTTCAGGAGGAGTCATCCAACCCCGCACCCCGAAGCAAAACGATAGCCGCTTCATGAAACCCGGGAGGAGGACAAAGACAACCGGGGGCCGTGCTAACGAGGCGGACGAGGTCGAGGGCGCAATGGCGGCGCCCGAAAACGCCATATTGTTGCGTGTGTGGCGAAAACAAGGGACATTTCACCGTAGACGCAAATACACGCAGCAGGCCAAAGAGCGAAAGAAAGAGATGACGCTATAGGGAAATCCGAACCCACAAAGCACGTATTCCACACGGCACCGTCACAACACTACGCTTTCCCCATCAAATGGCCGCTTTCCGGTCGGGCAGCCGGGAATCCGTACCTCGCCCCACATGTTCATGCACATTGGGGAGGGTCGCCAAGCATGCGCACCAACAATACCAAAGAACGATGATTGCGCATCCGATGACAAGATCGGGCCGTGGCTTCTTCCTCGCGCCTACCGAGAATGGACAAAGCGGCAAATGCGGAAAGCAAGAAACTTCCAAGGAGTTGCGAGATCGTACACACCGTAGCACCCGCGAATGTGATGCCATCCAACGGGCACATATACGCCATCATTGGAGGTTCCAATATAGAGCACGACGCAAGAGAACGCGAAGAGAATATCGAGGCGCGTGTTGGCAGTATCATCTGCCGCTCCGACGAACCGGGCCGCGTGGAAGCTTCAGCCCATAACCTTCACTGAAGAAGATAATCAGGTCCGGGATTACCCGCACTATGACGCTTTCGTTGCAACTGCTTTCGTAGCCGGGTACACCTTGCACAACATTCTGATTGACAACGGGAGTTCGGCAGACATCTTGTTCACCAAAGCGTACGACAGCATGAAACTCGACAGTCGATCGCTTGATCAGGCGGGCAATGCCCTATTCGGTTTTGGTGGAAAGAAAATAGATGCACTTGGGAAGAAGACACTCACGGTAGCGTTTAGCGAAGGAGAGAAAGTGCGGGCGGAAGAGATATCGTTCGATGTGGTACAAATGGAATACCCATATACGGCAATCTTCGGAAGAGGAATCATAAACAAGTTTGACATCATAATCAAGCGAGCTACTGTGCATGAAGCCGCCCCTCCCCTTTCGGGGTAATCACGGTGCATGGCGATCAAATCGCAGCGAGAAAGATAGATGGCAAACCTATACCGGATACAAAGATGGTGCACGAGGTAAAAAAGCCTCGCAAGGAAAGAGGATGCTAATGAAGCCGCGGGCAGAGCGGAAAGAGCGGAGAGCGAGCGGACGAGGGCACGAGAAGAGTGCCTTTATCGGCGAACCGCCGGATCGGTGTGTGCATATCGGGGCAAGTCTGCCGGAACAGACGCTTCGGAGCCGCTAGCATTTCGGCCGAGAACAAGGACGTATTCGCGTGGACCACTAAAGACCTCAAGGGGGTTGACGGGGAATTGGCACAAAGACAATCTCAACGTTAGCAAAACAAAGAAAGCCAAGGAAGCAAAAGTTGAGGAAGATGTCATCCGAAAGAGTAGACGCGGCGAATGAGAAGTGCAAAGGCTTTTGGACGCGACGTGATCGAGCCCGGTGCGGATCCGGAATGGCTAGCCAATGTGGTAATGGGCAAGAAGAAAAGCGGCAAATGGCGCATGTGCGTGGATTTCACGAGATCTAAACAAACATTGCCCTAAAGACCCATACCCACTACCGCGGATCAACAAGCCGGTCGATATCGCGTCGGGTTGCGAGCTCTTAAGTTTACTTGGATTGTTTCTCGGGTACCATCGATATGGCTGAATGAAGAGGATCAAGAGAAAACAAGTTTTATCACTCCCGGGGACCTTTTGCTACAAGCGCATGCCCGAGGGACTGCGCAATGCTGGCCCTACTTTCTCCCGAATGACAGACGAGGTCTTTAGGGAGCAGAAAAAGAGGAAAAACCTAGTCGCATACGTGGACGATATAGTGGTAAAGAGCGATAAAAAAAGCACACACATCGAGGATCTAAAGGAAACTTTTGTGAACCTTCGAGCAAGCGGCCTGAAGCTAAACCCGGAAAAATGCATATTCGGGGTTAGCAAGGGCAAGATGTTGGGATGTCTGGTATCGGCCAGAGGCATAGAAGCTAACCCGGACAAGATTGCCGCTATTGTAAACATGAGGCCGCCCGAGACTAAGAAGCAGTGCGAAGCTCACCGGGATCGCCGCTCTAGGGAGGTTCATATCCGAAGCGCGAACGGGGACTTCCGTTTTTCCGCATCCTAAAAAATTCGAAGGTTTCGGATGGGGCCGGATCGGCGGCGAGCATTCGATGACCTAAAAGCTTACTGTCAAAGGCCACTACATTATCGAGCCCATCACCAGATGCGATCTTGCTAATATATGTAGCAGCATCCCACGCCGCGGTGAGCGCGGTCCTGGTAGAAGAAAAAGAGAACGAGGGGAAGTTACAGCAGTTCCCAATCTACTTTGTATCAGAAGCGTTGACATCAGCGAAGGCAAACTATTCCGAGCTGGAGAAAATCGCATATGCGGTGGTCATGGCGTCGCGGAAGCTCAAGCACTATTTTCGGGCTCACCACATTCGGGTCTTGTCTCGCTCGGCCCCTAGATGCCCCGTTCGGAAACGCAGGGCGGTAGGGCGGATAGGCAAGTGGGCGGCCGAGCCGAATGAATATGTCATTGACTTCGAGCACGGATCGGCCATCAAATCGCAGGTCATTGTGGACTTCATCGCAGATTGGACCCCTTGTGGGGATAACACTACTCTCGGCTTCGAGGAACCGGAATGGACGGTGCACACGGATGGAGCGTGGTGCTCACCGGAGCGAGCATATCCGCGGTCGACACCTCCAACCGGCCCAAAGCCGCGATACGCCGCAAGGTTCTGATGATCGCACCACCAACAACACGCCGAATACGAGGCGGTTCGCTGGGTCTCGGGAAACTCCGAGCGCTAGGAATCCGCGAGATGCGTCATCAAGTCCGATTCGCAAGTAATTGTGGGGCACATCCGAAAGGAATACACAAAGAAAGGAACCGGCTCGGCCGCCAGGTATCCGGAAGCCGTTCGGCGAATGGAGAAATATTTCCTTGGTTTCACTTTGCAATACATTCCAAGGGCGGACAACACGAGGCGGATGCGCCGGCAAAAGCTGCGGCCCCCGTAACACTCCCTTGCCCGCCGATGTTTTCTACCAAGTCTTGATACAGTGCGCGGTGCGGTTTGGAGGAGGAGCGACCGGCGGTAATTCACGCTATCGCGAGTGACGACCGGAGAGCACCGATATGGGCATTCATTTCGGAACTTATGAGCCCTGGAGACGAGGAAGCAACAACAAAGGATGGAGTCCAACCAAGCAATACTCCATAATCGGAGAGAATTTGTACAAGGAGGGAGTTGTAGCGCCACTGCGAAGTGCATCGGCCGGAACGAGGGGTCCAGCTTTTGCACGATATACATTCGGGAACTTGCGGGGCCCACAGAGGTCCGCATGAAATCGCTCACGAGCAATGAGACAAGGCTTTTATTGGCCAACCGCTATCGAGGACGCCAAGCGACGGTGATATCGTGCCGGGGCTGCCGCGTAGAAGTTCGCAAAATACCCGAGGGGCCCCAGCAAATCTAACCTCCCGATATGTCCAACTTGGCCGCTACGGAGATGGGGCATCGACATAGTCGGACCGCTCCGCCGCGCCGGAAATCTGAAATTCACCTGCGCTGGCACTGGAATACTTCACCAAATGGGTTGAAGCTAAGGCGTTGGCGACAATATCATCTCGGCACCTTAGTTAACTTTGTGTGGCGAGAGAATCATCTCGGCATTCGGGGTTCCATCTTACATAACGTGGACAACGGGAAGCGGTTTGACACCAAGTTCGAACTTTCGTGAAGACCAGGGATCAAGGCGACGTTTGCTTCGAAATCACCCGAGAATCGAATGGTGCGGTGGAACGGGTCAACGGTGACATATTCACCGCCATATCAAAGACCCTCGAAAACGAGAAGAAAGGTAGATGGGCTCGGGAGTTAACGGCTACGGTTTGGGGGCACAATATATCCAAGTCGCGCGCAACCGGTTTCACACCATTTAGACTTCTCTTCGGGGAAGAAGCCATTACCCCTGAAGAGGTTAGGCTGGGATCCTTTCGAACTGAGATCATGGCCACTACCCCAGAACAACGATACACTCAGCTCGAAACGGCTGACTCGCTAAGATTACAGGCGGAAAACCTCGACGGATACCATCGAAAACAAAGACTTGGAGAGATAAAAAGTGCTTGAGGCGAGTCATCAACCCGGGAGATATGGTCCTTATTCGGCAACCCGACAAGCAAGGCAACCGCAATCGCCGTGGTACGGCCCGTACATCGTCGCGAGAATGGTAAAAGAAGGAGTCTACACGGGTGAAGGAGGACGGCGCGAGTCCAGCCACACACTGAACGCCAACAACCTACGCCGTTTTTACCCATGAAATTGCCCCACGGGGGTTGTAATTTTCTTTTCTTAATTCACGGAACACGGTTCGGGGCGCTCTTTTTCCTCACGGGGAAGCCTTTTCGGAGTTGTGAGGTTTTTTAATGAGGCGTCCCTATGTACCCCTGTCTAATACTTTTCAATTCACGTTTCCCTAAAGTGTGGGTGCGTAACGCTTTCTCCGATCCGAAAAAGACAGTGCCATATGTGTCACTGACCCTATTCGGAGAAGTCTTTGTCAGGTTGCAAGCAACCAAAAGCCAAAAACGGCTAGTGAACTCAGCAAAACGCTGAAGCATCACGAATGCACCAAACAACCCAAACGCGCGAAACAAAACGCTGCAGGCGAACTCGGCAAAAACGCTGAAGTATCGCGAAATTGGCAAGAAGCCGAATGCGTGCAAGCAACGCCTCAGGTGAAACGAGCCTCGGGGATAAAGACCCGAAGGTAATGATAATGCAAAGTTACAAACAAGCAATTTTCATCCGCAAGATCAATCTTCTTATTCATCATATTCTGGCGGTATAATTACATCGAAGGTGCTTGTGGTGTTTAATATCACAATCAAGAACAACACACCCTCTATATCGAGCAATGCCTCGAGAATGTGCGCGATTAGGGTCCCTCGGACTCTCGAAAGGAGCGCTTGCATCGCGCACCATTATCGAGCGTGCTCCACCCGAATATGGCATACACAAGAGCAAAAGGGCCGAAAGCCTACACCCAATGCGGTTAGTGAGGATCGGGTAGCGAATGCGGCATTTGGTCCGATGACACCGCACATCCCAAAAGCTCCCATTCCAAGACGACACAAACGGGGTAGCGGTTGGTAAAACAAAAATCAAGGTCTTTGCATCCATGATAAAAACGGGGTAAGCTTGGACCGAGATTATATAATCTAGCCACACAAACCTCTAAGACGGGTAAAATTTATGACTCACCTAACAAATGTACGGCGGCGTTATAGCATAAAAAGGTGTTTCATGGCATCATGATCCAAGCAGTATTATATATGCACAGCATCCCCATAATGCAAAGCCATGTCGGTCAAAACAAACTCAGCCCGCTACAAAACTAAGGTTAGTAGGATTGAGAGGAGTCAGGAAACGAGCCAGCACTCGTCCTCCCGTTTCAGTTGCGAGCGCTGAGCAAATAGGCGCGGCGGGTTCAACTCGGGAGGAGTCGGGAGGGGAGTCGGTACTAGTCCTCCCGTTTCGGTTGTGAGCACCAAGCGAGATAGGCGCGGCTAGAGTCAACTCGATTTGCCTAAGCAAAAGCGAAGAAGCGCGCAATAGCGAGAGATGCGCGACCGCGCGCCTCCCTATTCCCAAGAATGACCGGAAGTTCCGGCTCCCGCACGGCGACTAGTCGATATTCGGGAATCCGGCCCACAAAGCAAGTGTGGGGCAAACATTAGGCCCGGATCTAGTCAACGGATGAGGTTCAGTGCTCTACCCGCCCACAAACGAGAAAGGGCACAGGCGCGCCCATTCTGATGTTGGAAGCCAAGTTTTACCACTTCGACATAGGACTCAACCAGTTTCAGCCAATAGGGCCATACAGAGTTCCATTCAGTGGCTGTGCAGAGCGCATATGCACTTTGTAACAACCATGACAAACTCTATGTGAAAACAAACGCTGGAGGGTCAAAAATTTCGCGAATGCGCCCTCCACCGCTCAGATTCGGGGGGGCGGTGCTCTAAGACTCCACACAACGCTGGAGGGCTTAGCGAAAAAAGTTTCACGAATGCGCCCTCCACCGCTCAGATTCGGGGGGGCGGCGCTCTAAGACTCCACACAACGCCGGAGGGCTTAGCGAAAAAAGTTCCACGAATGCGCCTCCACCGCTCGGATTCGGGCGGCGCTCTAAGACTCCACACAACGCCGGGAGGGCTTAGCGAAAAAAGTTTCACGAATGCGCCCTCCACCGCTCGGATTCGGGGGCGCTCTAAGACTCCACACAACGCCGGAGGGCTTAGCGAAAAAAGTTTCACGAATGCGCCCACCGCTCAGATTCGGGGGGGCGGCGCTCTAAGACCACAACGCTGGAGGGCTTAGCGAAAAAAGTTTCCCGAATGTGCCCTCCACCGCTCAGATTCGGGGGGGGGGGGGCGGCGCTAATTGAAAGCTCTTGGGTCGAATGTAACTTAGTCCGACCAAATTCGGGGAGTAAAATTGGAAACGCAAATATGTAGAAAACCAACCGAATAGACAAGTAATGGCCGCATATGGCGACACGCCACAAAAGGTGGTTAAAGCTGTTCAAGGGTTCTTCGAACCCGGCCACGCAGGCCGCAAACACGGCCACGCGGGGCTAAACATGTTAGACTTAAGTTCTTAAAAATTAAGACCGAGTAGTTCAAGCATCGGCCGCCGTCGCCGGTTGACGGGATGCGGGCGCGCCGCTGGTGGTCGCTCGCGGATGAGTTGACGACGCCGGCAGATTGGCCGGTGTAGCACTTGCGGGCGCGGGGTCATCTCCGGGGACCGCGGCACGTTGGAGGACGGAGTGCTAGGCTGCTGCGGCCGCTTCGCGCTCGTCCACGCTCGATATAGGCCATAACCCGGTCACGGATAACGGCCTCCTCCCTCTCGTCCCCTAAAGCAAAGAAGCACGAAAGTGGTCAAGTCAATCACAAGATGCCTAACCGGGCTTGACAAAAAGCAAACACATTCGGCGGTTTTCATGCACTCACCTCGGCCACACTCGGCGCCGCGCGCAGCCAGGGCTCAAGTTGCGGCCGCCGCGGCTCCGAGCCGCTGAAAAACTTCACCGCGGTCTCGTGCGCGTCCCCATCCGGAACCCGGCGGTCAACGTCATCGGGAGCCGGTAGCGCCCGCATGGGGACAGCCCCGGTGTCCTTCGCGCCTTGCACATGGCGCGAAGGGTCTTGAGGGCTGCCCGGTGGCGCCCAAGCTCCATCCCGGCCCTCCAATGCGGCAAGCCCGAGTCTTGAGGATCGGGCGAAGTCGAATATGGACGTATCCTCCCCGATGGCGGGCACCACCACTTCGTCGCCGACTCCGGCCACCGAGCGCGCGAATATGGCGGCGGCTTTGGTTGAGTTCATCGAGCCGGCGCGCCGGCGGACCTCTGCGGCCCTGTTCCGGTATTCCTTTCGGTCCCGGCGGCGCGGCGTCGGCTTCGGCATTCTCACGCGCCGCTTTCTCCCGATCGAGATCGGCGCGAACTTGAACCAATTCCTCCTTCAGCTTGCGCACCTCGGCCTCGCTTTCGGTGAGCTTAGACTCAACGAAAGCGACCGCGGCGCATCTTGCTTGGCAAGTGCGCGCTTATGACAGATTGCTGCAAAAGCGACAGGGAATGAGATTTCAACATCCCGAAAGGGAGGCGAGGCCGAATATGTAACGTAGTTGACTTACAGAAATCGCGTGGAAGTTGATGGCCGAAAGCAGCTCCAGCCGATCCACCTGGGCTAAGTCCCTCTCGGTAGTGGTGGCGGAAAAGGAGGTGCTACATTGATCCGCGAATGCGACACTCCGCGCCGCCGGCACGCCGCTTGCGCGGCGTCCACCCCGCGATTAAGCGGGCGTCCGCCGCCCCTAGAGCACGAGCAAGTTGGTAAGTCCTTTCACGGTGCCTGGGCTCGTCTCTTCGGGAGATGAGCACCCCGAATACACGCACATGTGTTCGTACTCGTCTGGGGCTCGCTCTAAGGAGAGCCTGCCATGGCCAAACAGAGCACACGCTGCGGTTTCGGGGGTCATGCGACTCAGCTCGCGGTGAAATCGGGACTTACCAGTCTTCCTGGCCAGATTAGGGTTCTGGTCCAATTGGGTGCGGGCGGTTTCGGCCGTAGCAGGCGGCGGCCTGGAAGCAGGCGCTATGGCGGCCGCAGGCGCACCAGCGGCCTTGTGTGTTTTCGTCATCTCAAAAACACCTCCGGAAGCGTCGGCCGGCCTCTTGAAGCTGACGCCTAGAGAGCTCAGCGTCGGCTGCGCTTTAGGAGGAAGGCGGCACGGGTCCGAAATTTTCTTGCGCGTTCCGGCCATCGAGCTGGAACCGCCGATATCGTCCTGCAAAAGCAAAGGCCGAAATTGTCACGCCAGTCGCTGTCATCCAAGAAGTAAATTCACCTATGCCCTAATGCGCATCCTGCTCTACCATTGCGGCATGCGAGGGTTCTGGGACCCCCAAGAAGTCCAAGGAGAATTTAGCGCTGCGCTTCAGAGGTTTGGTCCACAACCGCCCGGCCATTTCACGGCATACCTGAACATCGCGGGTTTCCGGCTCAGGTCGCTCCCGACATTGCTGGGCGCGCTTCCGTTTCTCGGCGGCGACAGTGCTGGCGCCCCGAATGGGCGCGGAACAAGAGGCGGCCGGCGAGCCCCTGACCCGGAGCCACCTGGAACATCGGCACCCGTCTCAGGGTTACCGGTATCGTTCTTAGCTTTCGTCACCCTTGGAACCGGCCGGCCTCTCCGAATAGGCAATGCCCATGCAATCTAGCACGCGGTTCTTTCGGGGGAGTTTCCAAGTTGGTGCCGTTTCTTCTTGTGCTCCCGGTCACCATAGGGCCCGCACAACCGGGTGGCCATCTTCTCCGGTGCAACGACATATTCGGCATCGAATTGAAGTGGTCGAGGCGCGGAGAAGCAAGTCGGGACCACGATAGCCATCGACGTCCCTTATGGGCTCGAATTTAACCGTTTGACACGGCGGCCATTCATCTATCGCGATCATCTCCTCGGCCAAGTCGCGGGCCGGGTCGGGCCGGCGGTCAAGGCATAGGCTTCGGCGCGGCGATGTCGGAAGGCCCGAAGCGGTTTGAGCCGCATGCTTTTCTCCGATCATGATGGTCATCATTGACACCAAGGGATTTGCCCGACGGCGTCTTACTCGTTGTCTTTGCTTCCACCTCTCGCATCCGTGGCAACCCGGATATAGAACCAATACTTATTCCAATCTTCCCATTTCTCCTTGAAGGTGGGCACCAAGCAATTCCGTTTCTCGCCCGGGCGGCACGAAGTTGTAGGAGCCATATTCGGCGCGAATATTCGGCCGCCCATCAACCTTTCCAACCTTGGAGTGGAAGTGGGTCTTTGTGCGGTTTTCGCGAAATGGGACGCACTAGGCTCATGACCCATCATCTTCATGGCCATCGCGTATATCTTGAGCCGTGCAATGGCATTCGGGGTCGTGGGTGAATCTGCGGGTGATACCGCTCAAGAACAAAGCACCGAAAAATGGGACCAAGGGAAACCGCGGCCGGCAATGAAAAAGTCCCGAAAAACCACCGCCTCATATGGTCGCGGTTTCGGGGTGGTTTCATCCCCCGGGGCGCGGTTGTTTTCGCGCTCATGTGTGCTGAGAATCCCGCTGCGCTGATAATAGTTGAGCCGGTCCTCGTCGATTTTGGAGCGGCAAATAATGCCGGTGTGTCCCTCAATTTTAACCCGGCGGCTTCGCGGGCCGGGCCGGTCGGCTCCATCCCCTCCTTCCGTTGTTGTGGCCGCCGAGCTCCCTTCGGCTTCCTCGTACTCGCCGAGTCGGCGTAGTCGTCGGCGCAATTCGGCGCTCCCTTGGCCGCTCACGGTGGCATCAGCGATTATGTCCTCGACAGGCTCAACTATAGCGGGCGCGAAAGCGCGAATGGGTTCAACGTATTCGGGGGAACCCAGGCTGGCCTCAGAACCCTGCGATATGGTCGCCGATCCGGCTTGGGCGAGTTGGTCTGCCAGTTCAGCGCAAAAAGCTGAAGCGCCGGAACTGCTAGTAGAGCGGGGTGCAGATCCGTTGGCGCTTCCGATTGAGTTCCCAGACGATAAGGTTTCGGACATGCTAGGTGCTCGCGTCAAGGGGGGATCCGGGCTTCCGAGCTAAAACAAGAAACGAAAGCGTGTTCAATACACCGCAAGCGATCGGCCCTTACGAACCCAAAGCGCGCACCCTTCACCCCTAAGCTTATCCAACGAAAATTAAAAAGAAAGTGCAAGGTCGACCTTACCGAATGAGGAGAATTGGCGGATGCGGAGACCGAAAGGGAATTCCCGGACGCGGTAGCGGCAGTAAGCGGGGCTAAGTGCCCGCCCTCCTCGCCTTTGCCTTTTATAGGCGGGGGCGGCCGTGGGGGGAGCCGACGCGTCGTTTCACGCGAATCGAGGCGTCGGTGCGTAAAAAAAAAGGCCGGCTAAGTGTGTGTGTCTCCTCATCCCAGGGGCGGCGGCACATTCGGCGCGGACACATTCGGTATACCGAAACTTTGTCGGCTTTGCCGGAAGGGACTGCCCTTCCGGACAAGGCCGGAGGGCTACTGTTGGGGGCAGGAGTGGAATTGGCCACCCCGTCCCCCCTGATTGTGTGCGCCTCATATGTTTGATGTACGCAAGTACGGCCGATAGCGCGGCAAGACGCGCATCCGGCGTCAACGCGAGGCGAAAACCCGATGGCCCGGGAGGGCGCGCATTCGGCATCGCCGGCGCGCTGAAGCGGAAACCCCGATAGCGCGGGAAGGCGCGCGTCGGGGTCGCCGGCGCGCCCGAGCGGAAGCCCCGAGAAGCGGGAGGACGCGCATTCGGCACCGACGGGCGCCAGGCGGAAACCCCGATAGCGCGAGAAGGCGCGCATTCGGCGTCGACATCGAGCCCGGACGGAAAGCCCCGATAAGCGCGGGAAGACGCGCGCATTCGGCGTCGGGACGGCGCCCGGGAGGAAACCCCGATAAGCGCGAGAAGGCGCGCGTTCGGCACGAGTCTGGACATATTCGGCGGCCGGGCGAAAAGAAGAGCCCGGATGTGTCTTGGTCGGTGGTTAACCGGCAAAAGTGGGCCCTTGGGCCATTTACTTGTACCGCCCGTGTCGGCTTGCTCACATGCGTTGAAATTAGGGCCGCGGGGCATTCTTGTACAAAATGCAACACGACTTCCTATAAGTAGACCCCTCGGGGACGTTGTAATGGGGGTCTGGGCTCCGTGCGTTTTAGCCGGAGGACTTGGTATATAAGGTTTGCGTTGTTTGTTTCGTATTGTAATTCCGTGTTTTCCAGTTCTTTCCGGTTTCGGTCCTTTAGGGGGTGCAACCCCAAAGGGCCGAAACAACAATTTTAATTTTATTCGTGGACAAGAAGGTGAGATTAGACAGGTATGAGGTAAGTGCTACTAGGCCGTACTATGAAAAAGGAAAAGCCGAGGACCGAGCTTGGCTCGGTTGGTTGGTTCCCGGGTGTGCGAACAACTGCTCGCACGTTCGATTTCCAGCTGGGATGAACTTTGCGTGCCTCACTAGGGGATTTTTTCCCGCCGTATCTCGTTGCCTCGCACGGATGATCTACCACTGTCATATCTCTCAGCCGTGTACTGTTAGCCCTAGATATAAGTTGTAGGTCTAGCTTACGCAATAGTGGTGTGCGTGTGTAGGGTGTGTGTTAGTGTGTGAGTTCAGATACTACGACTTGTAATCCAAGGGTGAAGCAATAAAAAAAAAGGAAAAGCCAGAAATGAACAAAACTTATGATGGTGGTGGGCCGAAACTAGAGAAGTTGATGCGCTGGGCATTAGGCCCACAAAAACAAGGCCTGGACTTTAAAAACAAGGCCTGGTCCAATTAAAATGTTGGGCTCTTATTTGTTCACCGGTGGGGAGATGCTGAGATGGGCTGAGCCCCAGTCACAGTTACTTTTACTTTATATTTTTTTTTTAAAAAAACTTATGCTTATGCCTTTGCACTCTCCTGCGTCGCTGTATACTTTCTGCAACCGAAATTGGAACATTTTTATCTTTGGTGCGACTGGATACGTGAAACATTGCATTACACACGACACGCTCGTTTTTTTTTCGAAATCACACGCTTATTTGTACGAAGAAGAGATGTGTGCGTGTGAGAGAAAGAGAGCACGAGCAGGATCCCATCAAGAAGTCTGTCAACTTATTAGAGGCAGAGTACTAGTTTCATTGTCTCTATCCCTGCAAGGCTGAAAAATCTTTTCAAATTACGAATCGAAGATGCCATTTTCCTTTCATATATTTTTCTCAATCATCATCGTCTACTTTCACACTCCATTCCTATAGTATTCATTCACTGGCTACAGATTTCTCGGTTGCTCTGTTCTGCATTTGTGGTGTGTGAGCAAGAACTTCGTACCCTTTATTCATCTCCTCTTTATTGATCAAAGTCTGACAGACATCAAATTTACAGACACACATGCATAGATGACTCAGATTGATAGATGACGATCTCATCACGATCGATCACAACAACTCAACTAGCAACAAGCCAACAACTAGACTAACCCATGTCGATACCATTAGTAGTAACAATCCATATTAGCCAAGCATTGCACTGCATCCCAGCAGCAGAGGAGACTAATATTATCTGATCCTATTCCTTGCAGCCTGATCGAGACCATGCCGCGCTCAGCTCAGCTCAGCTCAGACCGATTCAGCAGGTGGCGGCGCAGCGCGTGGTGCAGTCGAAGCTGCACCCGCCGCCTCCTCCGCCACCGCCGCCGCTCTTGCCGCCGTAGCTGAAGGTCCGGAAGCAGCGGGGCGGGCAGGTGAGGCGCTTCCCGCGGCACGGCCCGTCCTGCGGGCACACCGTGGACGGCGGCACCACCGCGCCGCGCTTGTACCCGAGCCCGCCCTCGCCCCACCCGCCGAAGAACCCGCCGCCAGCTCCCCCGGCCCGCGCGCCGCCAACGCCGGCGCCCGGTTGCCCCACCCCCGCGCCCGGGCCGAACCACGGTATCTCCGCGAAGAAGGCGCCCGGGTCGCCACCGCCGCCCGGGTTGTTGTCGTCGGGTTGGTGGCCGTTGTGGGCGGCCGCCGATGCCACCAGCAGCGTGAGGAGCAGGATGAGGGGCAGGACTGCGACGGCCGCCCAGTTGGGCTTGGTGGCCATGGTGGCGGCGGTCTAGCTACTGGAACAGGAAGGGAAGGGAAGGTGCTGCTTGGTAACGAGGAGTCTCAAGTGTGGGAGGAATCGAAGTTGGGCGACTTGGAGAGGGATGCTTGTGGACTTTGGAGCGCGGCAGCTAGCGAGCTACTTATGGCGCGATGGAGACGAAGAGAAGACTTTGGGGAAAGTAGCGGGGCTGGTGGGGCGGTGCACCGATCAGTGCGGGCTGCGGCGTGGCGATTCGACTCGGATCCAACGCTACCACCTGCCGCTGCGGCCGCTGTGTGTGAGTGTGTCGTCGTGGTGATCTCTGCTTCAGTCAACATTAGTGCGGTCTAGCTAATCGGCTGTCTGTCACTGTGTGTGGCTGGCATCGCCATGCCATCGATCTGCAGTCGACAGCCGACAGGTACGTGTACCGGAACGGAACCACGGGCGCTACGGTTTGTTTACACCCTGCAAATTGCAAAAGCTCCGCTGACGGACGACTCTTCTTTGATCTTCTTTAATTTGCAACAAGCTAGCAAGCTGGGGGTTCTTTACGACGATTATCCAGCCTGCCCATGCACACTCTCAATGTCTCGGAGTTCGCGGCCGGCGCTGGCCGCCACGATGCTCGTGTTTAATGGCGAGCTGTGTGCGGGCGCGACGGCGAGTGTGTCGCGGTCACGGCCGGGCACGCCGACTTTGGCAGTCTGCAGGCTCGGGAGTCCAAAACAACACCTGCACCGTGCAGAGGCCATGCCGCCCTGCCTCTGCCCGCGTGCCCGTGTATACTCTGCTCCTACCATACTCGGCCTGTCTCGCCGGTGCAGCGCTCCCCTGCTTGTCGTCCCAGGCCGGCGCCGGCGGGCGCGCACGCTCCCCTATTGCTGCTAGGAGTACTCCGTGCGTACGTACGTGCCTGGTGCAGTTCTTCAGTGCAGTTGACTTCACATCACCCATCGGATGAGTTAATCCGGCCACGGCCAGACCATGGCCGTGGTTATCCGCGCCGGGGTTCAATTCAAAGTTTCAAACCTCGCCAGCACGTGTACGTGTACATGCCAATGAACACAGGCCACCGGGAAGTAAGCTTCACAGCCAAAAAAAACTATCCTGTCGATCTTATCGCCAGCAAATGGAACCAAAAGAAACAAAAAAAGAAAAGAAAAGAAAATTACAGTCGGCAGGACGAAGGGGTTTGATTGAGGAGCTTAATCAAGTCCTTGGTTGATTAGTTCAAATTTCATTGTTTTCAATTGTAAGTGGGTAGAAAACGCCATTAGAGCTGCCAATGTTTTGCCAGGTTTAGATTACTAGTTGCATTGAAGGTGAGACGCTAATCATTAGCACCATCTTTGATGATGTCTTTGTAATTGTGTCGGACGCAAACAAAAAAAAAGTAAAAGAAAAATTCTTAGAACCTTATTCACTACAACAAAACTGAAGGTTAAACAGCCAGTGATGGCAGTAGGAGTTTGAACATCTCAATTACATTGACAATTGCAGATCTTGGCAACAAATAAGATCATAGCATTGCCAATTTGACACATATATTATTAGAACTGAACTACGGATCATCACATCTGCAAAAAGGAATTGATGCTTCAAGATGTTATAAGAAGCAGCTAATTGCTCCCTAATCAACACAACTTTTGAAGACACAGCTAACGATTCTTAACTCTGGGTTCTAAATGTAATCACTGCAGTGAGAAATGAATTTAAAAGGTACCAAAGCCATGATTAACCAACAGATATTAGCACAAGGCATAATATAAAACAGGCAGAACTCAGTAACAGAAGCCTGGGAAGGGGTGCTCGGTCGGGATGGTCAAGTGACCAAACTCTGAAAACGGAGGTCCCAGGTTCAACCCTAGGTGGCACTCTTACTAAGAAGTGAAGGATGGTACCAATCAGACTAGAATCCATTCCCCTCAAGAAGTTTTCAAATTGAAGCGGAAGGGTACTTTTTTAGAAAAGGGAATAGCCTCAGCCCTTAACAGAAATCTAAGAAGCCTTTGCTTTCAATAACCCTTGTGCTGCTTAACTCTACACACTGAAATGGATTTGGATATTGATGGGGGCTTTCAACCTTGGGTGGCACTCTTGTTGGGAAGTGAAGGATGTCATCAGCCAGAATTGAATCTGGTCCCCTAATTAAGCTTTAAAATTAAAGCCGAAGGGTACCTTAGCCTCTGTCCTCTATAGTAACATAAGTCTAAGAAGCCTTTGCTTTCAGTAACCCTTGTGCTGCTTAACTCTACATGCTGATTCGGACAGTGATGTGGGCTTTTGACCCTGGCATAGTGTATGCATATAGATGTATATAATATAATATAATATAATATAATATAATGCCATGACAATGTGGGCCATATGCATAATATATTGCTGCATCGTTTAATGTGTTTTTGGGCAGGTCTATTCAAGGAAGTTGACAAGAAGGAGCTTGATGCTGGGATCAACCTGATGCTCAAGATGGCGCTGGGCTTACTGGCATCCAAGAAGCGCAAGGCGACTACAGAGGAGAAAGGAGGACCGACGGGCTCAGATGATGCCCAGGGCACAATCTGACCAACTGTCGACGCCTGACGAGGAGCAAGCTCTCTATTTTGTTTTCTGCTGCTGACTGATCGCGTTGGAAGTTGAATGACATTCAAACGTTCTTAGCTCTAGTTGCTCTTCGTTTTTGCTCTTCATTCCAGGCCACGGGCCTCTCCTCTTGCGCTGGTTGGTTAAGCGCAGTTTGTAATAAGAAGTGAATGATGACCGTTTGTCCTAGGTTAGCGGGCTGAGTCGGCCGTGCGCTTAGCCTAGGTCTTTCCCTACCCTCCTCTTGGTAGTCTTTTTCTTCCTCTGAACATGTTTTAAACTTGCTATATTTCCGTTTTGAGAGAAATGAAAATGGGGATCCCCGATTTTTTTAAAAAAACTGAGTTTTATTTGTTCTACTCGATCAAAGGCCAGGAAAGCAGTTCACAATCCATGGACTCGCTGTTTGAGCACATAGATTATGCATGATTGAAATGGTGCAAAAAAAAAAAAGGTTTGACGATCAGTCTTTTGAGAAGAGCATGCAAGCTAGAGGTCCGGTCGTTCAGACCCTGAAAGCGAATTAATTGGCAGAGATGCTGCACGATGGATGTTATGACCGTGACAAATCCAACGCAGCGTGCCACTACTGCACTAAGCCACTGTAGGGGCGGTCAAATTTGCACTGTAAGGGCGGCTAGGCGAACCGCCCCTACGCCCCCGCTCTTACAGTGGGGGGCCCTGTAAGGGCGGCTCAACACCAGCCGCCCCTACAGTGCTAATGTTGTAAGGGCGGCTCAATCTAGAGCCGCCCCTACAGTGAATTTTTAGTGAAAACAAAAAACCCTAGATAGGCCCGCCGAGCCCATCCACGGGCCCGACGAGCCCATCTAGGGTTCCAGCGCCGCCGCCGTGGTCAACGCGAATCCAGCCGCCACCGGCGTGGATCTGGGCCTGCCAAGCTCACGGCTCCCATGGCGCAGATCCATGCCGTCCTTGCCATGGATCCATGCCGGCGCTGCCTCCTTGCGCTGGCCCCGTCCTGGATCCACCCTCCACTGCCTCGACTCTGAAAGGGAAGAGGGTACACTGAGCTAGGGGAAGAAGGAAGAGAGGTAGAAGAGAAGAGAGATGGTACCGCATTCGTCGGATCCGCGGAGAGAGGAAGAGGAATGAGTGAGGCGGCTCCGGCGCCGTCGCCCGCCGCGCCGCCGTCGCACCGTGGTGGATCCGCCGCCGTGATGGAGCCCGTCGCCGTCGCGGCCCCGCGC
Organism: Themeda triandra; assembly: GCA_018135685.1. NCBI lineage: Eukaryota > Viridiplantae > Streptophyta > Magnoliopsida > Poales > Poaceae > Themeda > Themeda triandra. The sequence continues at coordinate 1,613,149 of JAENPR010000068.1, read as the reverse complement.
CGTCGCACCGTGCTGGATCCGCCGCCGTGGTGGAGCCCGTCGCCCGCCCGCCGCCATCGCGGCCCCGCCGAGCCGAAGGAGGGGGTCGGTCGCCGAGGCACAACGCCTCCTCTAGATCCGTCCTCCATGGAGCTTCAGAGGGGCGCCTCCTCTGGATCCAGAGAGGGAGCCTCGCCACGCCGCCTCACCGCCGGGAGGGAGCACTGCCGCCACTAGGGCTCGCGCCGCACGCCGCCCCACGCACCTCCTCGCTGCCGGTGGAGAGAGAGGGGGACGGGGCCGGCCGGTGGAGAGAGAGAGGGAGGGGGCCGGCCGGCGGAGAGAGAGGGGGACGGGGCCGGTGTAGGGTCGAGATGGACTAGAGGGGGGGTGAATAGTCCTTCCTAAAAACTTACGCACCGGCTAACCAAAACAAACGCGGAATTAAAACTATCGGTCTAGCCAAGACTAACCCCCACTAACTACAACTCTAGTAGCACCTTGTAAAAGATCCTAAACAAGAAGCAAGGTGCTAAACTAGCTAGTGCTCACCTAAACAATTCTAGCTTGCAAGGTCACACAAACCTAAGCAACTAGTACTTTAGCGAACCGGGGCACCTACACAATTCTAATGAGCAAAAGCACTAAGCCAATCCTAAGCTCACTAGATGCTCAAGGACAAGGCTACACAAGCCGAACCCAAGAGCGCAATTCACTTAACTACACAAGCTAAGCAAGACACTAAAACTACTTCTAGCTACACAAGCAAGAAGGTGCTCAACTAGCTACACAAGCAAACGAGCACAAGAGCCACTACTCAAGCTAAGCAAGAATGTAACAAATGTAAATGCAAGCTTGAGCTAGAGGGGATGCAAACCACCGCAAAGAGTGGACACACGAAGTCACGGCGGTGGCGAATCACCGAGCGTAGAGACCAACCACCGCACACAATCACAAGGGAGGTCGAAGCCTCACACACAAGCACAAGGAGGTCGAAGCCTCGGCAATCACAAATCGACACACGATTTTTCCCCGGTTCACTTGGTCGCCACCAAGCTACGTCCGCTGTGGCGATACACCGTCTTGGTGATGAGATGGCCACTCAAGTTGGCTCACTGCCAACAACCCCTCTAGGGAGCCCCAACTCCAATCAACACAAGAATGGGATCCTCCAAGCCACGCTCAACTAGAGTAGCCAATTCGCGCTCCGCGGAAGGCTCAAGAACCCCTCACAAATCCTCCTTCGGAGCACCGCACAATCTCCACGCGGTGCTTCAACGAAGTCTCTTGCCACCAAGCCGTCTAGGAGGTGGCGACCTCCAAGAGTAACAAGCACACCGGCTTGCAACACGATCACCTAGTGCCACTCGATGCAAATCTCTCAATGCAATGCACTAGAATCGCTCTCTCACTCGATTGGATGAACTCTATCAAGAACAAGTGAGTAGAGGGCTCTCCAAGCACTCCCAAGCATGGACACAAAGTCCCCAAGGTGCTAAGCACAAGCCATGGCCGGCCAACCCCTCTATTTATCGCCCCAAGGGCTAAAATAGCCGTTGCCCCCACGCCGGCAAAGCCGGCGCGCCGGACGCGTCCGGCCTCCACCGCCGGACGCTCCAAGCCGCGTCCGCGCTCCAAGTCGCGCCACGTGTCACCTCGATTCGAAGACGACCGTTGGCTCCCAACGGCTATCTCCCCGAACGCGAAGAGGTCTGCGCAACACGCGCCGGACGCTCAACGATACCCGTCCGAGTCCGGCGCCGCGTCCGGCGTGCGTCCGCCGAGCGATCGCTAGCACGCCCCGGCTACGGAAGTTTCGGTCGGCGTCCGGCCACCGCCGGACGCGCCACCTCCGAGTCCGGCGCTCGCGGCGCTCCGACCAGCCGCCCACGCCGAGCCACCATGCGCCGGACGCGTCCGGCCCGCCCGGGCCGCGTCCGACGGCCGCGTCCGGCGCCCGGAAACAACGTTTTCCGGCCCCCGCGAACGCCAACTTCTCCAACAATTTGCATCCGGCGCAATAGAAAATAGGCCTCCAATTTTCCGAAAACGCGAATCCCGCCTCGCAAGCTCGGCGGGAGGGAGAGGGACCCAAACCCAACTCAACCCCGCAAACCAACGCGCGACCAACGCCACCTTTGTAAATGTGCCAACACCACCAAGTGTACATCACCATGTGCATGTGTGTTAGCATTTTCACAATCATTTTTCAAAGGATTTTCTCTTGTTCTCACAGCGCCACTCGATCCTAGCATGTCACAATGTTAGATCGCTCAAGTGGTACTAGATGACCGAGATGCAAACAAGTTTGCCCCTCTTGATAGTACGGCTATCAATCCTAAATCCGGTCATCAACTTCTCTAGACTCCTCATGACCGGTGAAATGAAATGCCCTATAGCATACCTTTGCCTTGCGCATTTCCACCGTCTTCCGCCGGAGTGCCAATGCAACACATGCACCGACACGATCTCAAGATGATATGATCCACTTCATATCGTCATGCAACCCTCTCGGTCCATCGATCTTGATCTCACTTGCTCTTCACCGCCTCATGGTCCATCGGAACCAAGTCTTGCCCGAGCTTCACCATCTCATGGTCCATCGCTCCACTGCCTCGACTTGTCCTTCACACACCCTCCGGTCTCGAGCCAAGCATCATCTCGATCTTCACCATCTTGGTCACATGACTCCATGTCATGTCACATATTCAATGAAGCTCCTTCATCTCACATTCACCCGTGGACTAAATCGGCGTGTATTCTCATGATCACACAATTAGTCCACCTAAGTTGTCACTCAATTATCAAAACCAAACAAAGGACCTTTCAGCCGGCCGGTGGAGTTGAAGGAGGAGCGGCGCCGGGAGGAGAGACGGGGGAGGGGCGGCAGCCGGACGGTGGTGGCGGAGCAGTGCACCGCACGGGGATGTGGGGGGCGACGGGGAGTGAGCGGCGGCTGGCAGGGGTAGGGGTGAGTGATATTAGGGTTTGGGTTGGGGGCTTACATAGTGGCGCCCGGCGGGGCGGGGCTGTTGGGCCGGATAAGCCGTGGGTGGGCTTGTTTTTTTTTTTTTTTTCAACTGATTTACATAAATATATGTAAAATAGATTTAAAAAATAGATTTACATAACTATAAAATTCTAAAAATATTAATATAAAAGTTCTAATCATGCTAAATATTTTTTGATTTTATATATATATAAATGTATAGTTTTTTCTTTAAATAAACAAAAAATATTTCTCTAGACGCGATTTTCGACCCCCTAGGCGGGCCCACCTCGAAAAGTCATGAACATCAAGTTTGATCCACTCCTCAAGACGAACAATTCATACAAAGGTCAGTTTTGCATTCGATGAAGCGTTGCGAAAGTGTAGTTCAAAATCCACTCGTCCCGCATAAAGTTTCATTAAGTCTGTGTGGGATTCAAGAATTTGTGACTAGAGTTTACCAACACTTCCTCAAATGAAAAAATAGTCTATCTATGAAATATGTATCTTGATGAGACAAAACTATCTTGTATTCGAAAGTTTTTCATTTGAGGTCATTTGGTACCTCGTTTGACTAGAGTTGACCAAGTCTCGCCTTAGATTTTCAAACCCTGTGAGAAGAGTTTACTAAAACTTTTCCAAATGCAAAAGTGTTCTATGTATGAAATATGTATCTTGATGAGATGTAACTATCTTGTATTCAAAAGTTTTTCATTTGAGGTCATTTGGTACCTCGTTTGACCTAGGTTGACCAAGTCAAACCTCTGTTTTTTCGGAAAATACACGTTGACTGGACCCTAGATGGCCTCAGATGTAAAAATGATGAACAGAAAATTTGATCCACTCATCAAGATACATATTTTCTCCAATGGTCGCCTTTTCATCTGGGATTGTTTGGACCACTCAAACTTTGAAACTTCAGTTTTTCGCGGCTAGACGCGGGTTTTCGACCCCCTAGGCGGGCCCACCTCGAAAAGTCATGAACATCAAGTTTGATCCACTCCTCAAGACGAACAATTCATACAAAGGTCATTTTTGCATTCGACGAAGCGTTGCGAAAGTGTAGTTCTAAATCCACTCCTCCCGCATGAAGTTTCATTAAGTCTACAGGTGGGATTCAAGAATTTGTGACTAGAGTTTACCAACACTTCCTCAAATGCAAAAATGATCTATCTATAAAATATGTATCTTGATGAGACAAAACTATCTTGTATTCAAAAGTTTTTCATTTGTGGTCATTTGGTACCTCGTTTGACTAGAGTTCACCAAGTCTCGCCTTGGATTTTCAAACTCGTGAGAAGAGTTTACTAAAACTTTTCCAAATGCAAAAGTGTTCTATGTATGAAATATGTATCTTGATGAGACAAAACTATCTTGCATTCAAAAGTTTTTTATTTGAGGTCATTTTGGTACCTCGTTTGACTAGGGTTGACCAAGTCTCGCCCCGGATTTTCAAACCCCGTGAGAAGAGTTTACTAAAACTTTTCCAAATGCAAAAGTGTTCTATGTATGAAATATGTATCTTAATGAGACAAAACTATCTTGTATTCAAAAGTTTTTCATTTGAGGTAATTTGGTGTTCGTTTTAACTAATTTTGTGAAAAACCATCAGTAGGGGCGGTGGATCACGGCCGCCCTTAAGTGGCCTCTAGTAAGGGCGGATCGATCGCGGCCTTTACTGATGCGATTAGCAGGGCGGCGGTGATCTCACTTGCCCTCCCTCCCACGCGCCAGTAGGGCGGCTGCATCACGAGCCGCCTTAGAAATGGCCAAGCATCTTCAGATCTTTTTCACGTAGTGTCTCCTGTGCATCACGCATGCGAATTCCGTTCGTTCTGAAGTTTCGTGAATACTGAAAGTTTTTCTGAATCCGGGCATATACGTACGCATGAATACAGGCGTAAAATGGAACACGAAATCATCGAGCTAGCTAGGATGGACGACAGATGATCCATGCATGGATGATGGTGACATGGTAAAAATCGAAAATGTTATTAGCACGCAGGTAACCATGCACACACTGTGCGTTCACACACCACGGAGAGAGAGAGCAGTACGATAGGGTCATCGATCAGGTCAGGTACGGTTGTGGAGGTCGTCGGAACCTGGCATAGGCTCACCGATCAGCCGTGGTGCTGTTGGCAGGCGTACATGTATTCGGTGTGCGCCACCAGCCACTTGTCCTCGTCGTCGTTGGCGCTGTTGCACTCGTCTTCTGCCGCCGCCGACGACGACGATGCCCGCCTGCTTCTAGCATATGCAGTCGATCGGAAACCGAAAGCTGAATCGAATTGAAACCCCACGGATGCAGAATGCCCGAGACAGAGAAGATGGACGCAAGCCGGCATGTCGTTTTACGAGCACGTGCGCACGTACCCGGTCATCACGAAGAGAAGAGACTGCCGCCGTCGCCGCGCGCGGGGTCGTCGTCCTGGGCAGCGCTGACTACGGGGGCCGGCGACGTCGTCGTAGCTAACAGGAGGACCACGAGCGCCGCCGCGAACACCATCGTCGCCCTCCGGATCCTCGCCATGACGATGGTCTCTGTCGGGATGAATGAATGGGCGGTGGTACGAGACGAACCTTTTTATGTTGTGTTCCGTGTTGTTTCAGCCCTTTGGGGTTGCACCCCCTGAAGGACCCAAACAGGAGATAAAGGAAATGCAGAACTACGAAACGAAATGAACAACACGAACCTTATATTCCTTGTGCTCCGGCAAAAACGCACGGAGTCCGTAAGTCCCCTACATCGTCCCCGGAGGGGTCTACTTATAGGAAGCCGTTACATTTTGTACAAGAATGCCCTCGGCAACCCTAATTTCAACGTCACGGAGCAAGCCCGACACGGGCGGACAAGTAAATGGACCGAGGGCCCACCTATGTCGGTCAACCACCGACCAGGATGCATTCGGGCTCTCGTCTGCGCCGGCCCGCCGAATGCGTCCGATCTCGAGCCCGAATGCGCGCCCTCGCGCGCTATCGGGATTTCCTCCCCGGGCGCCGTCGGCGCGGGATGCACGCCTTCCCGCGCTATCGGGGCTCCCGCCCGGCGACGAGGCCGGATACGCGCCTTCCCGCTATCGGGGCTTCCGCTGTGGCGCCGACGCCGGATGCGCGCCCGTCCAGCGCTTCTCGGAGCTTCCGCTGGCGCGGCCGGCGCGCGCCTTCCCCCATCGGGGCTTCCGCTGCGCCGACGCCGGATGCGCGCCGTCCCCGCGCTATCGGGGTTTCCGGCCGCGCCCGACACCGGATGCGCGCCGTCCCGCGCTATCGGGGTTTCCGACGGCGCCGACCCGGATGCGCGCCGTCCCGCGCTATCGGGGTTTCCGGCCGGCGCCGACACCGGATGCGCGCCTTCCGCGCTATCGCCCGCACTGCGCACATTAAACACATGAGGCGTATACGATTAGGGGGACGGGGTGGCCAATTCCACTCCCCGCCCCCAACAAGTAGCCCTCCGGTCTTGCCCGAAAGGGCGGTCCCTTCCGGCAAGGCCGGCAATATATCGCTATGCCGAATGTGGCCGCGCCGAATGTGCAAGCGCCGCCCCTAGGATGAGGAGACGTAATTAATAATTTTTTTTTTTTGCCTCGATTCGCGTGAACCGACGCGTCGGCTCCCCCACGGCCGCCCCCTGCCTATAAAAGGCGAGGCGCGTGAGGGGGCGGGCACTTAGCTCCAGCGCGCCTGCCACTCACGCATTCGAGGTTCACTTTCGGTCTCCGCATCCGGGATCTTCCTCCTCATTCGGTAAGGCATTTGCACTTTCGATTCTTTTGAGTTGTTTACGCTTTCGGGGGGGTTGGGCTGATCTAGGTAAGATTCGGATGCCACTATCGGCCCTATTGAACACGATTTCGTTTTTCTTCATAGCTCGGAAGCCAAGGCACTCTTTTGGAGCAATCGCATATGTCCGAAAGCTCTTCGTCCGGGATTCGGCCAAAACAGCCCACGAATCCGCATCCGGGCTCTCCGCTTTTTGCGCCGAATTAGGCGGCCCCTAAGCCAATCCGGATCAGAGAACATGTCACACGATTCTGGAGCCAGCTTTGGGGAGCCAGAAATAGTTGTACCGATTCGCGCGCGTAGCGCCGCGATAGCGGCTCCGTGGTCGGCTTGTTCGCTGAAGAAACGTAGCGGTCAAGGGAGCGCCGGGGTGGCGAGTGAAGAATACGCCGAATCTGCGGAATGTGACGGTGCGAGAAAAGAAGCGCGGCGTCCGCCGGATCGGATGGGGGTGAAGGCATCGAATCTGGACCGACCCGTAGAAACCGCCGTGTCGAGAATCGAGGGCACACCGGCATCATATGCCGATCTAAGATTGACGAGGAGCGTCTCGACTCGTACCAACGCAACGGCCTTCGAGCGCCTTTGAGCGCGAAAGGAGCCGGGCTCCGGGACGAGGTTACACCGAAACCGAGGCCGAATGAGGCTGTTGTGTTCCGCGACTTCTTCATCGCCGGGTTGAGGTTTCCCGTGGCTCCGTTCTTTGTAGCCGTTACGCAAAAATTCCGCCCGCGATCCACCATCTAACCCCGAATGCGATCGCCCGGCTCAGCATATACGCCATGGCCACGAAGATGATGGGCCACGAGCCGAGTGTTGCCCATTTCGTGAAGCTTCATTGCACACACTTCCACTCGAAAGTGGGGAAAGTTGATGGGCGGCCCAATATTCGCGCCGAGTATGGGTCTTACAATTTCGTGCCGGCTCCGGGGCAAGAGCGACCGCTTGGTACCCACCTTCAAAGAGAAGTGGGAAGAATGGACCAAGTTTTGGTTTTACATTCGGGTTGCCTCGGACGAGGAGATAGACGCTGCCCAGAGTAAGGCGTCGCCGGGCTAACCCGTTGGTGTCTTTGATGACCGTGATGATTGGCGAGAAACATCCGCCTCACGACGCTTTCGGACCGGCGGATCACGCGGTCGCGGAAGCGTACTCTCTTACCGCCACGGCAAACTAGCCGTGACTTGGCGAAGAAATGATAGCTATCGACGAGTGGCCCTTATGCGAACTTGTGAAATTCGAGCCTATTCGGGACATCGGTGGCTATCGGGGTCAGTTATCTTCTCGAGCGCCGGATCACTTTACCTCGGGACGCAAGATACCCGGCTGCGGCGGGAGAAGAAGGCTGTCCGGTTGTGCGGGCCGTATGGAGAAAGGGAGCACAAGAAGAAAATGATTCGACTTGGAAATTCTCCTAGGAAGAACCGCATTCTAGACCGCATGGGTATTCGGTATTCGGAGAGGCCGCCCCGACTCCGCGCCCAAGGCCCAAAGCGGCGATGATGTCAATGAGCCGGAAGGGGCCCAAGGCGCGGGACGGGATCGGGAGCGCCCGGATCAGCCCCCGCACGGCACCACGGTCCTTCGCACCGATCGGGCTGCCCGCACCGTTGCCGCCGAGAAGCGAAAAGCGCGCAAGGCAAAGCCGGAACGCCCGGAACCGGAGGCTCGCGATGTTCAGGTATGCCGCGAAATGGCCGGACGACTGTGGACCAAGCCTCTGAAAAGCAGCTCTAAATTCTCCTAGGGCTTCCTGAGGGTCCCAGGGCCTTTGCATGCCGAAATGGTAGAGCCGGACACGCGTTGCGCATTAGGGCGTAGGCTTTGGCATCCCGGGCGTCATGGACTAATGTGACATTTTTGCCCTTATGTTTTGCAGGGCGAAACCGGCGGTTCTAGCTCGATGGCCGGAACGCGCAAGAAAATTGCTGACCCATGCCGCTTGCCTCCGAAAGCGCACCCGACGCCGAGTTCCCTAGGCGTGAGCTTGAAGAGGCCGCGAGACACCTCCGGGCGCTTTCGCGATGACGAACGACCCGGGGCCACCGGTGTACTGCGGCCGGTGCGGCGCCGCTCCAATGCGCCGCCGCTTCGCGGAAGCGTCCGGTCCGTTTCGGACCCGGACTGAATCCGGCCGGAGACTGGTAAGTCCCGATTCCACCGCGAGCTAAGTCGCATGACCCCGAAACCGCGGCGTGTGCTCTATTTGGACATGGCGAGGCTCTCCTTAGAGCGAGCCCCAGGCGAATGCGACCACATGCGCGTGTATTCGGGGTGCTCATCTCCCGAGGACACGAGCCCAGACCGTGAAAGGACTTACCAACTTGCTCGTGCTCTAGGGGCGGCTTCGGACGCTCGCTTAATCGCGGGGTGGACTGCCGCGCAAGCGGCTTGCTTGCCGGGCGCGGCGGGTGTCGCTTTCGCGGACCGGTCAAGACCTCCTTTAGTGCCACCACCACCGAAAGGGATCGACCAAGGTGGATCGCCCTGGAGCTCCTCTCGGCCATCAATTTCCACGCTATTTACGTAAGTTTTCGACCCCGAATGATCGAGTCTTTTCCTTTTCGGGTTGTTTACATTCTCACTCTTTTCGTCGCGCGGCAATGCGTATAAGTCTTTGCGCTCGCCAAGCGGCATTGCGCCGCTGCCGCTTTCGTTGAGTCTAAGCTCACCGAAAGCGAGGCCGAGGTGCGCAGAAGGAGGAGCCGGCGCAAGCTCGCACCGAGCTTAACGAGAGAAGACGGCGCGCGAGCGGGCCGAAGCGGGCGCCCGACCGCCAGACCGAAAGGAACACCCAAAACCAACTGCAGCGGTCCGCCGTCGCCGGCAACTCGACGAACTTAACCAGGCCGCTACCATATTCGCGCGTCACGGTGGCCGGAGTTGGCGACGAGGTGGTGGTGCCCGCTATCGGGAGGACACCTCGGTGTTTGATTTTGCCGGGTTCCTCGGGCCGGGCTCGCGCATTGGAGGGCCAAATGGAGCTCGGACGCCGCCGGGCCGCCCTTGAAACCACCCGTGCGGTGCAAGGCGCTGAAGGACGCGGGCTGTCCACATGCGGCCGCACTTCCGGCTCCCGATGACGTGGACCGCTTCTGGGTCCCGGATGGGGACGCACACGAGGCCGCCGTGAAGTTCTTCAGCGGCTTCTGGAACGGTGGCGGTCGCAATCTCGGCTTGCTTCGGGCGGCACTAAGCGTGGCGGAGGTAAAAACGCCGAATGGCGCTTGTCACTTGATGGGTTGGGTTAGGAATCTTTTAACTAACATGACCATTTTCGTGCTTCTTTCTTTTAGGGGATGAGGCGGAGGAGGCCATTATCCGTGACCGGGTCGTGGCCTACATTCGGGGTGGACGACGCGCGAGGCGGCCGCGGCGGCGACACGCCGTCCTCCAGCCGCGCTCCGGTCTCCGGAGATGGCCCGTGTGCCCGAAAGTGCCGCACGAGTCGATCAATCTGGTGCCGCGAACCCTTCCGCGGCGGCGTCCACCGAAGCTGGCGTGCCTGGTCCTCAGTCTCCTGCAGCCGAAACTGCGGCTAACTCTTGATGTATCCCTTTGTAAGAACTTAACTCTGTCGTGCTTGGCCCTGCGTGGCCGTGTTTGTGGCCCTGCGTGGCGGGGTTCGGGAACCCTAGAACTTCTTGAACATATTTTGCGGTACGGAACCGAATGCGTTCATAGTTTAACTATTTGTTTGTTTTCTGCGCGATTGTGTTACCGCTTTCGATCCAGTCGCATTCGGGGACTTGAAAATTCCGGATCCACGAATGCTTTGTAGAATGAACTTTTTGAGCGCACCACCATTGTGTGGAACACCACGTCCCCTTGGTTCAAGCGGTGGCGGGCGCATTCGGGGTAATTCCTCAAGCTCCCGGCGTTGCGTGTAGGCTTAGAGCGCCCCCCCCGAATTTGAGCGGTGGAGGGCACATTCGTGAGTTTTTGAGTTAAGCCCTCCGGCGTTGCATGGAGACTTAGAGCGCCACCCCCGAATTTGAGCGGTGGAGGGCGCATTCGAGAGTTTTTGAGTCAAGCCCTCCAGCGGTGCATGGAGACTTAGAGCGCCGACCCCGAATTTGAGCGGTGGAGGGCGCATTCGAGAGTTTTGAGTTAAGCCCTCCCGGTGCATGGAGACTTAGAGCGCCGCCCCCGAATTTGAGCGGTGGAGGGCGCATTCGAGAGTTTTTGAGTTAAGCCCTCCGGCGGTGCATGGAGACCTAGAGCGCCCGAATTTGAGCGGTGGAGGGCGCATTCGAGAGTTTTGAGTTAAGCCCTCCGGTGCATGGAGACCTAGAGCGCCGCCCCCGAATTTGAGCGGTGGAGGGCGCATTCGAGGTTTTTGAGTTAAGCCCTCCAAATGTTGTTTTTACTTAAGAGTTTGTAGTGGTTATTACTAAATGCATATGCGTTACGTACGCCCACCGAATGGAACTCGTATGGCCTCATTGGCGTAAAACCGGATGAGTCCCGTCTCGAAGCGGTAGGAGTCGGCTTCCAACGCCCGAATAGGCGCGCCTATGCCCTTTCTCGCTTATAGGCGGTAGAGCACGAACCGCATCCGTAGACTGGATCCCAAGCCTTATGTTTGCCCCAAGCTTGCCGTGGGCCGGAATCCCGAATATGGACTAGTCGCCGTGCGGGAGCTGGTATTTTCGGTCATTCTTGGGAGTAGGGAGGCGCGCGTTTCGCGCATCTCTCGCTATTGCGCGCTTGCTGATTTTGCTTAGGCGGCCGATTCTATCTTGGCCGCACTGGCTTCTCCAAGCTCACAACCGAAACGGGAGGACTAGTGCGACTCCCTCCCGACTCCTCCCGAGTTGAACCCGGTGCCTATTTGCTCAGCTCTCACAACTGAAACGGGAGGACGAGTGCTGGCTCCTTTCCTGACTCCTCTCATTCCTACTAGCCTTAATTTTCGAGCGGGATGAGTTTGTTTTGACTGGCATGGCTTTGCATTATGGGAGGTGTTATGCATATATAATGCCGTTTGGGTCATCGTGCCGTGAAACACCCTTTACACCATAACGCCGTTGTACGTTTGTTAGGTGAGTCATAAATTTGACTCGTCTCAGAGGCTGAATGGCTAGATTATATAATCGGCGAGCTCCTGGTTTTTATCATGGCCGCTAAGACCTTTGTTTTTTGTTTTACCACCCTTGAGATCCCGCTTATGTCTTGCTTTGGAATGGGAGGTTTTGGGATTTGTATTGCCGTCGGACCAAATGCCGCATTCGCTACCCGCTCTCACTAGCCGGACTGGAAGTGGGCATTCGGCCTTTTTACTCGCTTTGTATGCCATATTCGGGGGATAACGCTCGATAATGGTGCGATCGGCTCCTTTTGAGAGACCGAGGGGTTCTGTCAGCGGAGCTCGCTCGATAGTGGTGCAGAACAGCGCTCCTTTCGAGAGTCCGAGGGACCCTAATTGCGCACATTCTCGAGGCATTGCTCGATATAGCGGGTGTGCCGCTTTTGATTGTGATGTTAAACACCCCGAGCGCCTTTGGTGTAATTATACCGCGAGAATATGATGAATAAGAAGTCGACATTGCGAGATGAAAATTGATTGTAACTTTGCGTTATCGTAACCTTTGGGTCTTTTTCTCCGAGGTTCGTTTCACCGAGGCGTTGTTTGCACGCATTCGGCGTTTTGCCGATTTCGCGATACTTCGGCGTTTTGCCGAGTTCGCTGCGCGCTTTGTTGCGCGCATTTGGGTTGTTTGGTGCATTCATGATGCTTCACGTTTTTGAGTATACTAGCCGTTTTTGGCTTTTGGTTGCTTGCAACCTCGACGAAAACTTCTCCGAATAGGGTCGTGACACATATGGCACGACTTTTTCGGATCGGAGAAAACGTTACGGATCCACACTTTAGGGGAAACGTGAATTGAAAAATATTAAACGGGGGTACATAGGGACGCCTCATTAAAAAACCTCACACCTCCGAAAAGGCTTCCCCGAGGAAAAGAGCGCGCCCCTCGAATTGTGTTCCGGAGAATTAAGAAAGGAAAATTACAACCCCGATGGGGTAATTTCATGGGTAGAAGCGGCGCGAGTTGTCGGCGTTCCGGTATGGGGCGGACTCGTGCCGTCCTCTTTCACCGGCGTGTAGACTCCTTCTTTTACCATTCTTGCGACGATGTACGGCCCGTACCATGGCGATTGCAATTTGCCTTGCTTGTCGGGTTGCCGAATAAGGACCATATCTCCTGGGTTGATGACTGCCTCAACACTTTTTTATCTCTCCAAGCCTTTGTTTCCCGATGGTACACAGCGAGGTTTTCCATTTGCCTGTAGCCTTAGTGAATCGGCCGTTTCGAAATGAATGTACCGCTGATCGGGGGTGGTGGCCATGATCTCGGTTCGGAAAGATCCCGGTGCACCTCTTCGGGGTAACGGCTTCTTCCCCGAAGAGAAGTCTCGAAAGGCGTGAAACCGGTAGCGCGACTTGGATATATTGTGCCCCCACACCGTAGCCGTTAACTCCCGGGCCCATCTACCTTTCTTCTCGGTGTTTTCGAGGGTCTTGGATATGGTAGTGAATATGTCACCGTTAACCCGTTCAACTGCGCCATTCGATTCGGGTGATTCTTTGAAGCAAACGTCGTTTGATCCCAGTCTTCACGGAAAGTTCGAACTTGGTCTTTGTCAACCGCTTCCCGTTGTCCACCTTGTTATGTAGGAAGGAACCCCGAATGCGCGAGATGATTCTCTCCACATGAAGGCGACTAAGGTGCCGAGATGATATTGTCGCCAACGCTTTAGCTTCAACCCATTTGGTGAAGTATTCCGTGCCACCGCAGGTGAATTTCATATTCCCGGGCGCCGGCGGGAGCGGTCCGACTATGTCGATGCCCCATCTCGTAGCGGCCAAGTTGGACATATCGGGGAGGTTAGATTTGCTTTGGAGCCCTCGGTGTTTGCGAACTTAAAGCGCCCCCCGCACGATTTCACCGGTTGCTTGCGTCCTCGACGGTTGGCCAATAAAAGCCTTGTCTCATTGCTACGTGAGCGATTTCATGCGGACCTCGTGGGCCCCGCAAGTTCCCGAATGTATATCGTGCAAAAGCTGGACCCCTCGTTCGGGCGATGCACTTCGGTAGTGGTGGTGCTACCACTCCCTCCTTGTACGATTCTCTCCGATTATGGAGTATTGCTTGGTTACGGACTCCATCCTTTGTTGTAGCTTCCTGTCTCTGGCTCATAAGTTCCGAGAGATGAATGCCCATATCGGTGCTCTCCGGTCGTCACTCGCGATAGCGTGAATTACTGCCGGTCGTTCCTCCTCCGTCTCGCACCGCTGCGGCATCAAGACACAGTAGAAAACATCGGCGGAGCAAGGGGGTGTTTTGGGGCCGGCTTTGCCGCGCGTCGCCTCTGTGTTGTCCGCCCTTGGGATGTATTGCAAGGTGAAACCAAGGAAATATTTCTCCATTCGCCGAACGGCTTCCGGATACTGGCCGAGCCGGTTCCTTTCTTGTGTATTCCTTTCGGATGTGCCCCACAATTACTTGCGAATCGGACTTGATGACGCATCTGCGGATTCCTAGCGCTCGGAGTTTCCGAGACCCGGCGAACCGCCTCGTATTCGGGCCGTGTTGTTGGTGGTGCGATCAGCGCCTTGCTTGCGTATCGCAGCTTTGGGCCTTGGAGGTGTCAATACCGCGGATATGCACTCCCGGTGAGCACCATGCCCCATCCGTGTGCACCGTCCATTCGGTTCCTCGAAGGCGAGGGTGGTGTTGTCCCCACATGGGGTCCAATCCGCGATAAAGTCCGCTATGACTGCGACTTGATGGCCGATCTGTGCTCGAAGTCAATGACATATTCATTCATTCGACGCCCACTTGCCTATCCGGCCTACCGCCGCGTTTACGAACGGGGCTTCTAGGGGCCGAGCGGACAAAACCCGAATGTGATGAGCCCGAAAATAGTGCTTGAGCTTTCGCGACGCCATGACCACCGAATATGCGATTTTCTCCGGCTACGAATAGTTTGCCTTCGATGTCAACGCTTCGATACGAAATAGATTGGGAACCGCTGAACTTCCCTCGTTCTCTTTTTCTTCCACCAGAACCGCGCTCACCGCGGCGTGGGACGCTGCTATGTATAGTAACGGGGTCGCATCGGCGATGGGCTTGATAATGTTGTGGCCTTTGACGGGTAAGCTTTTAGGTCATCGAATGCTTCTGCTGAGCCGGGCCCCATCCGAAACCCTCTGAATTTTTAGGATTCGGAAAAATGGAAGGCCCGTTCAGCGCTTACGGATATGAACCTCCCCGGCGGCGATCCCGCCGGTGAGCTTACGTATGCACCTTTTTTTGGTCTCGGGCGGTCTCATGTTCACAATAGCGGCAATCTTGTCAGGTTAGCTTCTATGCCTGCGGCGGATACCGAGACATCCCAACATCTTGCCCTTGCTCACCCCGAATATGCATTTTTCCGGGTTTAGCTTCATCCGCTTGCTCGAAGGTTCACAAAAGTTTCCTTTAGATCCTCGATGTGTGTGCTTTTCTTATCGCTTTTCACCACTATATCATCCACGTAAGCGACCGGGTTTTTCCTCTTTTTTCTCGCTCCCTAAAGACCTCGTCTGTCATTCTGGAGAAAGTAGGGCCAGCGTTGCGCAGACCCTCAGGCATGCGCTTGTAGCAAAAGGTTCCCCCGGGAGTGATGAAACTCGTTTTCTCCTGGTCTTCTTCATTCAGCCATACCTGATGGTACCCTGAGAAACAATCCAGTAAACTTAACAACTCGCATACCGGACGCGATATCGACTAGCTTGTCGATCCGCGGTAGCGGGTATGGGTCTTTCGGGCGGTGTTTGGTTAGATCTGTGAAATCCACGCACATGCGCCATTTGCCACTTTTCTTCTTGACCATTACCACATTGGCTAGCCATTCCGGATCTTGCAGACCGGGCACGATCACATCTGCGTCCAAGAGCCTTTGCACTTCAAGCGCCGCCGTCTGCTCTTTCGGATGACATCTTCCTCAACTTTTGCTTCCGTGGCTTTGTTTTGCGACGTTGAGGCCTTGCCGGGCCAATTCCCGTCAACCCCCTTGAGGTCTTTAATAGTCACGCGAATACGTCCTTATTCTCGGCCGGGAAATGCTAGCGGCTCCGAAGCGTCCCGTTCCGAAAGACTTGCCCCGATATGCACGCACCGATCCGGCGGTTTGCCGATCTGAGCACTCTTCTCGTGCCCTCGTACGGCTCGCTCTCCGCTCTTTCCGCTACGGGGCTTCGTTTGTATCCTCTTTCCTTGCGAGGCTTTTTTACCTCGTGCACCATGTCAGAACCGGTATTGGTTTGCCATCTTATCTTTAAATTTGCGATTTGATCGCCATGCACCGTGATTACCCCGAAAGGGAGGGCGAGCTTCATGCATAGGTAGCTCGCTTGATTATGATGTCAAACTTGTTTATGATTCCCCTTCCGAAGATTGCCGTATATGGGTATTCCATTTGTACCACATCAAACGATATCTCCTCCGCCCGCACTTTCTCTCCTTCGCTAAACGCTACAGTGAGTGTCTTCTTCCCAAGTGCATCTATTTTCTTTCCACCAAAGCCGAATAAGGCATTGCCCGCCGATCGAGCGAACGCTGTCAAGTTTCATGCTATCATACGCTTTGGTGAACGGGATGTCCGCCGAGCTCCGTTGTCAATAAGAATGTTGTGTAGAGTGTACCCGCCTACGGCGGTTGCCACGAAAGCATCATAGTGCGGGTAATCCGGATCGATTATCCTCTTCGAGTGAAGGTGATGGGCTGTAGCTTCCACGCGCCCGAGTCGCCGGAGCGGGCGATGATCTGACCATTACGCGCCTCGATATTCTCTTCGCGTTCTCTTCTTTGTCATGCTCTATATTGGAACCTCCAATGATGGCGTATATGTGCCGTTGGATGGCATCACATTCGCGGGTGCTACGGTGTACGATCCGCAACTCCTTGGAAGTTTCTGCCTTGCTTGCTACTGCTTCTTCTTGTCTATTCTCGGTAGGCGCTGAGGAAGACACAGCCGATACTGGCATCGGATGCGCGATCATCGGCTACTGGTATTGTTGGTATTGCATGCTTGGCGACCCTCCCCAATGCGCATGAACATTTGGGGCGAGGTACGGATTCCCTGGCTGCCCAGACTGGAAAGCGGCCATTTGATGGGGGAAAGCGTAGGGTTGTGACGGTGCCGTGTGGAATACGTGCTTTGCGGTTTCCGTTTTCCTATGGCGTCATCTCTTTCCTTTTGCTCTTTGGCCTCGCTGCGTGTATTTGCGGTCTTCCGGTGAAATGGCCTTTGTTTTCGCCGCATACGCAACAATACGGTGTTTTAGGGCGCCACCATTGCGCCCTCGTCCGCGTCCGCCTCTTTTCCCGTCTCCCGATCCTGGCGACCTCCGCCTCGGTTTTCATGAGACCGGCTGTCATGCCGCGCCGGGGTGCCCGGGTTGGGTGACTCTTCCCGGAGGTTGTTGACATAGCCTTGATTGGACCCCCACCTCTGCGATCTGTGGTTTTGTTTCGGGTGTTTTGCTTGAGGCTATTCCCGGAGACCTTGCGCTTCGCAAGTCTTCTTGATATGGCGAACTTTCGCATTTCATCAAACAAGCGCTTCACGCTTTTGGGTACCTCCCTGGTTAACAATTCTCAACGCACGGACCGATCTTGAGGCCCCGATGGCCGATGCAATGACCGTTTCGTCGGACACATTCGGGACTTGCGCCTCGTCGAATGATACGCTCCGAGTGCTTGGCCATTGGCTCATCGTCCGGTTGATGCAAGGTGAGCAAGTCCATAATGGTTTTCTTGTCGGCCCGAAGGCCACGAAACGTTGCCAACAGCTCCTCTTTCGCTGTCTCCATGACCCAGGATGGACAAGGGCAGCGACGACATGAACCGGTCGTGCGCCACATCTTGCATGGCCAAGATCAAAGTTTTGGCCAACAAGGCTTCGTTGCCACCTCGAATATATTGCGGCCTCATAGCTTGATATGAACCTTCTTGGATTAGATTTGCCGTTGAAATGCGGGATCTTAGGCTTGTAACCGGATGGCCATGGGTATTTCTCAGGTTACCTGGGACAACGGGGATGCCATGTCAATCGAGTCCGGTACCCCTTGCCCGAGGCCGATCCCGTGTACGACTTCACTTTCGGTTTCGGCCCTTGCGCCGAGTGCCTCGAATCTCCCGCCGTAACCTTTACGCCTCCTGTTTGCACAGTCGACGGCCACTTGAGTTGCGATATTCCGTTTCTTGCTTCGATGTCTCCCATGTAGCCGATCCCGATACGCTTTTAGTTCTTCAATTCGGAGGTGTGCTCGTCCCGATCTTTAGGAGCTTGGAATTCACGTAGCATCAACTCATCCATCACATTCGGGGCTTCGGGCTCCGGTTGGACCTCAGCGTCATCTGCGGCCACTTCGGCGGCAACGACCCCCTCTCGCCGGGCCGATCCCAACGTTCCGGCGACCCGACCGAATACGTTGTCCTCAATAGCCGGATCCGCTTGCTGAGGAGCCGGAATCGGCGGAGGAACCGCTGATCCCGATGCGGTGAGCTCAGTGCGTGGCGGATCCGAGCCGTTTGCAGTGGAAGGAACAGTTTCTTCCACGGATGGCATTGTCTTCCTGATAGCTGGACCTCTAGCTTTTCCCTTTGGTGGCATGACAAGTCCGTGCGCCAACCACGGTGGGCGCCAATGTTGTTTCTGCCCTTTGGGGTTGCACCCCCTGAAGGACCCAAACAGGAGATAAAGGAAATGCAGAACTACGAAACGAAATGAACAACACGAACCTTATATTCCTTGTGCTCCGGCAAAAACGCACGGAGTCCGAAGTCCCCTACATCGTCCCCGAGAGGGTCTACTTATAGGAAGCCGTTACATTTTGTACAAGAATGCCTCGGCAACCCTAATTTCAACGTACGGGAGCGGCCCCGACACGGGCGGCGACAAGTAAATGGACCGAGGCCCACCTATGTCGGTCAACCACCGACCAGGACGCATCGGGCTCGTCTCGCCGCCCGCCGAATGCGTCCGGTCTCGAGCCGAATGCGCGCCTGCGCGCTTATCGGGATTTCCCCGGCGCCGTCGGCGCCGGATGCACGCCTTCCCGGGCTATCGGGGCTCCCGCTGGCGGCGAGGCCGGATACGCGCCTTCCCGCCTTCTCGGGGCTTCCGCTGTGGCCCCGCCGGATGCGCGCCGTCCGGCCCTTCTCGGAGCTTCCGCTGCGCCGGCCGGTGCGCGCTTCCCGCGCCATCGGGGCTTCCGCTGGCGCCGACGCGGATGCGCGCCGTCCGCGCTTATCGGGGTTTCCGGCGGCGCCGACACCGGATGCGCACCGTCCCGCGCTTTATCGGGGTTTCCGACGGCCGCTGACCCCGGATGCGCGCCGTCCCCGCTATCGGGGTTTCCGGCCGGGCCCACACCGGATGCGCGCCTTCCTGCGCTATCGCCCGCACCTGCGCACATTAAACACATGAGGCGTATACGATTAGGGGGGACGGGGTGGCCAATTCCACTCCTGCCCCCAACATTCCGTGTAGTTGGAGGCCCCGAGACGAGCGGAGAGGATAGAAGAGAAGTGGAGGGTTGCATGCTGCCATGCTGGCATGCTCTCAGGAAATCTTCTCACATGCACACTTCCTGTATGTGAAGCTGAGAACTCTTTCTACTAGACTACTATCTTTTGTGAGAAGTTATTTTACTAAGTATTTTCAAAACAACTTTTTAAATTTAGGTTTAACTTCACTGGCTTCACTGGTTAATTTAGGAGGGTGCTGTCAACCAGGAAGTCGCAAGCAAGTTCAAGGAAGTCTTCCGCCACCTCCGCAACATGCCGGACAGGAAGAGGTAGGTTTTCGAGATCCTCTTGAATGGGAAACTCGACCTGGAAGGTTTGGATTTGGACATCACTGGGTTGGAGGATGACCTCTATTCTCCTGTCCAGTTGTCGTCTAGTCGCAAAATCTTTAGTTCGTAATCACAACCTCGTGTGAGTTTGGGTCGGGAGGGGTATGGTAACCACGGGTTACCGTCTCCTACCGTTGTTGTACTTGTTAAACTCTATTCTGCTTAATGAAAAACGCGCCTAGGCGTGATCATAAAAAAAAAAAGTTATTTATAGAATGAAAAAGGACTATTTTGTTACTAATAAAGTTCAAAAATTGAGTTGTACTCCCTGTGTGGCTGTGTCCTAGCATACAACTATGGGTTAAGTGTCATCAAAAGTAGTTTATGTTTGACAAAATTTTTAATGAATACTATTCATATTTACGACTTCAAATTAATTTATTTAAAAAACATTTGGTGATGATCTAATGATATTAATTTAACATAAATATTGTTTTTTATCTATATTTAATCAAACTTGTGATATTAACCCATGAAACTATGCTATAATTGCATTTTTTAGAACGGAGGGAGTACCGTACAACCCCTAAATAATTGTAAACAAAACAGTTAGCAGATTTCCTCTTCCGTCAAACTCGCTTTGTATCTATGAGTGTAGCTAGCTCTCCACATCTACCATGAAGTAATCAAACCTCTTGTTAGGATGAACAATTGAAATGGGTCCGGCAATTGGCTGTATCCTAGCCATGGGGCATGGGCGGACCTAGGTAGTGCCGAGTGAGGGCACATGGCACCAGTCAAAAAATATATTATCAATGATTTTAGACTATTTTATTTCACTATTGATGCCCCCACTCAAATGAATGACAAGGCTCTCACATAGCAAGAAACTTAAGTTTAATCTTTTGACCATCTTTAGTGTGTCTCCAATCAAATTTTCTGCTAAATCCGCTCAAATTTTTCACTATTGATGCCCCCACTCAAATCCGGTTGCTCCCACACACCTTCCCGTGCTCCCATAATGCTCCAACTTCCAAAACAACTACTTATGGTATCAATTGTGTATGAAAAATCAACCAAGAATATAATTGGATAGACGATATAAATATGCATGCTCACGCAAAATTTAAAGATAAACGATTTGTATATAAAATAAAGAGAAACGAAAAATACATATCAGCGTGTGAATAGCGCGGTGTGGGTTGCGTGCACCTGATCCAATAAACATGCTGATTTTCTTTTTCTTTTTTGTTTCTTCTTGTACAAACTTTTCCTCGTCCTCAAATTTTGCATGAGCATATGCCTCCTTGCATCATCTACCTGTTGATTTTTTTCATGCAGATTTTGATCGTGTTTTCTGGTAATAAGTGGGACTATGGGAGCTTTGGCAGACGTTCACAGGAAAGCCCGCTCTGGAAAATCCTTTCAAGACCTCATATGGGCCTCCGCGGACCAAGTATTTTTTGGGCCTTTCTCCTCACCGAGAAGAACGCAGAAAAAGACCAAAAAAAAAACAAAAATTAAAAATCGCACGGTTGCGGGCCCCGCCGGCCCCCAAGTTCCGCATCCGCACCTCCCCGTCCGGCCACCGCCATGTACCGCCGCCGCCGCTGGCTCCTCTGGCCGAGCGGCGGGCGCCGCCGCGGGGCGCTACCTGATCTACCGCCACCCTGCCGTGGCAGCGCGGCGCCGCCGCCTCGCGCGCCTCGCCTCCGCGCTGGCCTCCTCCCTCGCGGACGCCGCTGCCGCAGTGGCGTCCGACTCCGTCCGACCTCGCTGCCTCCTTCCGCTCCGACTCCGATCGACGCGGTCCCCTGTTGTAGTTCAGTAAGTGCGGTTGACTTCACCTCGTCCGTCAGAATTCACATCACGTTTTTATAAATCACTCAGAAATTGAGCAGACAACACACGTATAAACGTGTCTTACAGTCTTGGTGCTGAAGTTGTAACTGGATGTGGTCAATGATCAGACAGTAACATTGCACATCTGAACAATTAAAAAATTCCATAGGACATGCATTGGTATAGATTGATTTTTAGTCATTCATATTCTGTAATCTGTATGCACACTTCAGCAACTGTTTCATGATTGCAAGAGGATTCAATATACAATTTTTTTTTCCAGATTTACTTAGGATATTGTCGGAGTATGTGCTATTCTAATGCCTAGCTAATGTTTTCAGAGTGCTATCCTTTTGAAATAACATTTAAATTTTAGCCAACACAGAGAGTTAACTCCTTTATCGGGAATGTTGTAGTGCAAACTCTTGCCTAGAGGCAA
Organism: Themeda triandra; assembly: GCA_018135685.1. NCBI lineage: Eukaryota > Viridiplantae > Streptophyta > Magnoliopsida > Poales > Poaceae > Themeda > Themeda triandra. Next base: position 1,591,261 of record JAENPR010000068.1, on the reverse strand, counting down.
CTCGTGTTTGGTCAGTTAGCCAATAAGTTCAGCAGAGGAAACTGCTTAACATAGTTCTTAGCTGGTATACAGAGCATACATCAGATGCTAATTTAACAGTATGACTTTGTTGACCATGGTATCGCATAGGTGCTCTACAGAAAAAATAAAAAAGATAATAGATAGTGATGGTACTTGTACTGGTTTCAAAGGCTTAGAATTCAACAGTCAAGGCCTCAAGAACTGCACCTATTCTCTAGAAGTAACCAATCGGTAGCAAGTGTCAACAAGATATAAAACCCAATCGGAATATTAAGGCAAGGGAGAAAGCAGACACAAAGGTCATACACGTGAATGGACTATTGACTGCCAATTTAGTTATTTTTATATGTTTTTGCTTGTTGAGCCAATTGTTCTTATATGCCCTTGCTCTCCATGGAGTTTCGATGTGAGTTTCAGAAACATCAAAACTAATCTTGTGTTTTCTTACACATCCTGCAGCGTTGTCCTCCTAAGGAGCAAGAGAGAACTTCCAAATGGAAAGCGTCCTTTCTGCAGTCCTGGGTGAGCTGATATCTCGATCCATAAATTTCATCATCGACAAGCTCTCAAAGCCGCCGGCACTGGCCATGGAGGAAAGCCTACAGAGGACTCTTCTCCGAGCACAGACCATCGACGAGGAGGCCATGGGGCGGCACATCACAAATCAAGCCTTGATCCAGCAGCTGGGCATGCTGAGAGACGCCATGCACCGAGGCTATTACACACTTGACGCCTTCAGGTACCAGCCTCACTATGGAGAGGATGACAGTGATCAAGTTGTGAGTCGAATGTCCCTATCCAAGGTACCCTCTGCAAAGCATCCTTGTTTCTTCAGTCAAACTGCACAGTTTCGGGAACAACTACAAGATGCACAAGACAGATTGAGCTCCATGATTGTTGATCTGAATGAGTTGGTCATATTCTTGGCGAGCTACCCTCGTCTGTATCGCCAACCTTACAGCATGCATATCCTACTTGGTAACTGCATGTTTGGTCGCCAGGTGGAAGCAGAACTTGTCATTAAATTTCTGCTGCACACACAACCTCATAGTTCTCAAGAATTGGAGGTCCTGCCAATTGTCGGCCCACCCAGAGTCGGCAAGAGTACCCTAGTCGCTCATGCTTGCAAGGATGAAAGAGTCCAAAATTATTTCTCAGAAATCTTGTGGCTGAATGACCCTGATTTTACAGATGACGAGCTAGCTTTCAGACAAGGATATGTGATGAAGCATCAAAAACAAGTGTCAAACTCGAACAAAGGCAAGAGGTTGCTAGTTGTTATAGAACTATCTGGAAATCTCCATGAAGATGCTTGGAATAGGTTCTGTCTTGCTTCCCAACAGAGCTTTTGTAGCGGTAGTAAAATCATAGTCACAAGTTGTTCAGACAGAGTTGTAAAATTTGGAACAGCACAGGCTCTAACTCTGAAGCATCTGTCTCACGAAGCATACTGGTATTTCTTCAAAACACTTACATTTGGAAGCATGGATGCTGAGAAACACCCAAGACTAGCACAGCTGGCCATGGAGATAGCCAGAACGCTGAAAAGTTCAATCATTGCAGCATACAGCATCTCTTCTTTGTTGAGGAACAATGTTGACATCCACTTTTGGTGCAAGATTCTGAGCTTTTGGAGAGGGTTCATCGAGAAGCATGTCTCCAAATTCGGCGTGCATCCGCTTGATCTTCTGGATCAGAATAAATCAGTACAACATGGAAGAATGGCTACACCTTCTGAATATTTCAAGATGATTCATCGTCAGTGTTATTACAATTCCCAAGAGAAGGTTCCGGAAATAGGAATCCAAGATTTGATGTATGGAAGCATTAAGAGAGAGGGGAGTTTTGAGGTCCTAGTATGGAGATCTCATATACCCCCGTACTATACCTTTGTCAATACTTGTGAGATTCGAGAGGCAAAAACTACGGGTGGCAAGAGGAAGCGTTCTACGAAATCTGGATTCACATTTTGTTAATTTTGTCATGATATAGCTTACACAGGAACACATCTTATTCATTTTTTTTAGGGTTAGGATGTCACATGTTACAGCAGAGTCCAAGTGTGAATTAAAAACCTGTAACACCAGTGTAAAACCTGTTAGGTGTCACAGGTTACATCATCAGCAAACTGTATTGCTACATTTTCATATGTGAAGTATAAGTGCTTGTGGATATAGTAACACATGACGCTGGGGCAAATTTTTCAATGGGACACGGTTGAGTTCCTCTCCGTTGGTTTTACTCAAGATATAGCAAAATAGCAACATCAGCCTGGGATTGAGGCAGCGTTTTCTCGTCAGGACCATATAAATCCTGAACTTGGTGTACGTGTGTGACTGAAGTGATTTGCCAATTCCCTCTGAACCTCTTTAGTTCAGCTTATCCATAGACTGCTACCAAACCTTGGCTGCCGACGTACGGTACGTCAACGAGAATCAATCCTTGGATTCTGCTTCCCCAACCACAACCAGAGAGCTGCCGTTGAATTTGGTTAAAGTACGCTGCCGCTGCCACTCGTCATCTCGAAGGCAGCGATGCATTCAGTGCCGGACTGCCGGGTGCACTACTGATCCACAAGAGAGGATACAGTTGAGTTGAGACTGTTAGTTTTGGCAGCATCCATCGGTTTTGTTTATTCGTCAACTCTAACGGAATGCAATATTTTTTTTGAGGGAACAACGGAATGCAATATTAAACATTCATATGTTGTTGCTTTATTTTATTGAGCTGGTTGAATGGGCTAGAGACGGTCATTCATAGTATCATAAAAGAAGCAGTGAGAAACTGGTGCACATTAAACATTCTAGATGATCAACATCGACTAATTATGTTGTCAAAAAAACATCGACTAATTATACTGTATATAATAGGTAATAATGAGAGCTTCTACTAGCAAATAAACACTATTTTTCTTGAAAAAATATATGAATGTTTGGCATTTTTTAATACTGTTACTAGTCCGGTTAATCTCGCTGAAGTTTCAACTTAATTTAATGTACCCCTCTGACGTGGTGCTAAAATGTCGTCAAAACAACCCGAGATGTAAGAACAAACGGTTTTATGAACTGAAGGAGGTAAAAAGAAAAAACTGGTTTTGTAGGCAAGAAAATCGGGCCGCCGTGTTGGGCCTCATTTGCCAGTCTGAAATCCTGTCTAGATGGGCCTCCTATGGCCCGCTATGGGTTTCCGCGATCCAAGTGTTTTGGGCTTTCGGCCCGTTCTCCCGTCCCAGAAAGCAAAGTCAATTTCCGCACGCGAGTTCCCCATCCTCCTCCACCTCCGGCCACCGCCCGCCATGTACCGCCGCCGCTTGCTGGCCTTCGCGCGGCGCCGCCGCCGCTGGCTCCTGTGGGCGGGCGCCGCCGCGGGGTGCTACCTGATCCACCGCCACCCGGCCGTCGCGTCCCGGCGCCGCCGCCTCGCGCGCCTCGCCTCCGCGCTGGCCTCCCTGGCGGACGCCGCCGCCGCCGTGGCGTCCGACCTCGCGGCCTTCCTCCGCTCCGACTCCGACGCCGTCCCGCAGACCCTCAAGCAGGTCTCCAAGCTCGCCGCCTCGCCCGAGGCGTCCGCGACCGCGTCCGCGCTGTCCGGGTCCCTCGCCGCCGGCGTGCTCCGCGGATACCACGCCGCCGCGCCGGCGCCCCCCGGAACCGAGGTCTCGCTCTCGGACCGCGTGCTGGACAGGGCGCTCTCCCCCGACGGGGAGCGCCTCGCGTCCGCCGTCGCCGGCAGCTTCGGGCGCCACCTCGTGCTCGCCTTCTACTCGGCCCCGCCCCAGCCTTCCGCGCCGGACGCGTCGCCGGCGGGCTGGGTCGATGCGCTCACCACACCGAGGGGCCAGAGGGCGATCCGCAGCTGGGTCGAGGTCGTCACGGCCACCGCCGTCGGCGTCTTCATAGACAAGACCATCCACATCAACACCTACGATCAGCTCTTCGCCGCCGCCACCAACCCCGATTACGGCGCCAGGCTGCAAGAGCTTTTCGTAGCGCTCTGCAGCACCTCCGTCGAGACGCTGGTGAAGACCTCACATGGGGTCCTGTCCAGTTCCAGCAGAAATGCCAGTGGCAGTGGCAGTGGCAGCTCTGGTTCCGGCAGCAATGGTGGGGCTGGCGAAGGGTGGGTGGAGACGGTGTCAAGTGCGCTGGCGGTGCCAAGCAACCGCAAACTTGTTCTGGATTTGACAGGCAGGGCGACGTTTGAGGCAGTGCAGTCGTTCCTGGAGTTTGTGCTGTGGAAGCTGCATGCTGCTGCAAGAGCTGGAGGTGATGCCACAATTGAGGCTGGATTGCGTGCTTTGAGGCATATGAGTGTTAGGTCCATGGTAATTTCCACGATTTGCATAGCATTATGCCTGCATGTCTATAATAGCACTTGGCTCTCGGTTCCGTCTTAAGCTTGTGGATATTCCAGGGTTCTGATTGATGATTGTACAGTTTATATCCCCACCATATTTGCTGTATGATTATGTGCCACTAACAGAGTATAGTATACACGGAAGCTGTAAATTCAAAATGGTGGATGTGGAGCATGGAAAAGAACTTGATTGGTAAATTGTTTCAAGCTTTCTTGTGTAATAACTATCACTGTACATTCAGTTAAAACAAAATCTGTTCAATTTACCTCCCTGAATCTTGACACTAGTTTCCAGATGATGATGAAAATGTGATGTTTCCTTCAACTAATTGTCAGTTACCTCTATGCAATTTGTACCACTTGTTTTAGTGCTGCCCTATGTACTTTGATACAATCTTCTGTGTTCAGTAAATTATCACATATATATATCAAAATGGTGGATGTGGGGCATGGAAAAGAGCTTGCTTGGTAAATTGTTGCAAGCTTTCTTGTGTAATAATTATCATTGTACATTCAGTTGAAACAAAATCTGTAAATTTAGTCTTGCTCCTATCGTTCAATAATAGTTTTGGTGGGTTCTATTTGTCCAATTTACCTCCCTGAATCGTAACACTAGTTTTCAGATGATGATGAAAGTGTGATGTTTCCTTCCACTAATTTTCAGTTACCTCTATGCATTTTTTACCAACTTCTTTTAGTGCTTCTCTTGGTACTTTGATATACAATTTTCTGTGTTCAGTAAATTATCACCTATATATCAGACGCGCCATGTGTGTTCAGGAGATGTTGATTTACTTTTCATTGTCACGCCTATTTATTAGTTAATTATTTGGCTTCTTAAGCTGATATGGATCGCAGATACAAAGTAATCTACCACTACCAGATCATTTATGCAGTCTTTTCTGAAGCTTATTTGCACTATTGTTTTTAAGCTTGTATCACTTCTCTTTACAAATTTTGGTTAGAAGATCTCTTTTCACATAACGCTGCTGTTTCCTTACTTGTGCTTGACTGATCATATCAATCATTTTTCTCCTATTGCTAAGTTGGCTGTGTCAAATTGGTAAAAAATTTCCAGTTGCTCACTTATGTTGGTTTGACTGAAGATAACTGTTTATATTTGTTTGTACTGAAGTGCTGAGTTGTAACTGTTAATATTTAGGAGCTTTTCTCTACCTTGTGTCATGGGATTGTTATATTTGATTGAAATTATGTTTTCTGTCATGTATAGTGTGGTGGTTGAGTGTGTCCCTTGTGATGCCCCAGACCCACGCTCAAGCCACTATGAGTGTTCCCTGTGGTGCTTTTTTTAAAAAAAAAGATAAATAGCCTGCTGTGCAAAACTGCCTTCTTAAGCTTTTGGGATTTTTTCGTTCAAGAGTGGTTTGGTCTCTTCTTTAAGCCAATGCTGTGGAGGTGGTCTTCCCCAAATTCTGGTTTGTTTATGCTCTCTGCTAGACATGTTGGGCTAAGGTCCTGAAGATTCTTTATTTCTTCATACTATTTTCCATTTTGTAATTCTGATGTGATTATTTACTTTTCTTTGGTAGTTACCTAATTCTGTTGTTATATATTTAACTTATTTGATTTGATTCTTGAGCTGATGCAGATTTGCAGAGACAAAGTAATATACCACTACCAGAGCTTGTATCATCTTTGTTTGCAAATCAGGTTAGAAGATTATAATTCCACTTTTTTTTTCAACTTGTACTTTTACAGTTTTATCCGCCATTTGTTTCATACATGTTGCTAGATTTGCTTTTAGTCATACAAAAATCAGGTTGGAAGATTTCTGTACAAAAAACAGGTTAGAAGATTTCTTTTCACATAATACCCACTTTCCCTGCATGTTGCCCACCCAGAATGGCATTACCCTGTGATGTCAAGATTCATTCTAAAGGAGAGAATTTTGATGGTGATATTCATCCATTGACAGATTTTTTGGGGGTGGGGATGTGTACCTCCTCTGGAGAGCCTTCTTTTCTGGGATGCTGGGCTCTTTCTTGTCTGGTAATCTCCATAAAACAGGCTGGTTAGGGTTCTGGCCTTCTGGGTTGGGGTTTGGGGATGCACTGATGCGGATGCAAATATGCTGGAGCCCGGTTGTCAAGTTTGGTTACCTTTTTTGGCATAACACTATAATCTGTACTTGCACTGTTAGTCATCATTTCAATTTTCACACCCATAGTCTCAAAATCAGTATGTACCAGATCTACAAAGTTTTTGCATGTATTTATTTTAGTCTGTTTTGATAGACATGGGTTCAATACTCAAAGAAGTTCTCTCTACAGTGACTCAAGAAATTGATTATTTGGTTTCGTAATGTCCTCGCTGGTGCAAAGTTGCATTTATTCCCTTGGCAATTTGGTTGATAGAGCCTTCAGGGTTCAAACACTCTTTGTACGGCACCATACCAAGAGTCTTAGTTTGTTAGTACTGTTTGACAATCTAGTCTGCATTCATGGTCCCTGACTTTCTTTCAAAAATCTCTACAGAAGTCTCTAGAGGGTTCCGTATGAGATTCTGCCACTGTGGTGTTCATATCATATTTCTAACTTTGCTACTGGATCCTTCTGGAGCAGCAGCAATTAGGTTAGCCAACCTGCGATGTTTTCAAATTGTATTGTCCAAGAGCATTAAATTCCATAGTTGAGAAAGCCGATCCTTTGAAAATTTCAGTGGCTGCAGGTACACGAAGAACTTTCAGGGCGAATCTACCGTACAATCAGCATCGCCATGTCAAATTTGGAGTGCCTCTGGATATCCCAGTCTCAGGTGTGAACACAGGCCTTGCACGGAATTCTCTGCCTATTTTCTCACGTTTTAAGTCAAGATCAGGCCTTCTCCCACCAGATCTGTACGGGTACAGGAGGCTGCAGGTACCGCTTCCAGAACCAATGATCTTGTTTCTCCATGGAGAATTGTATGCTACTAGCCTAGTGGCCTGGCCTACCTTTCATGATTAAATATTGTTTGACTGGCACTGTCTCTTATGAATCAGGCTGCCTCTTCTGCGTCCATACACTTATATGATCATCATCAAAGGGAAGCTCTTCGGTATGCAGACTCCAATTATCCACGTCAGTTAGTGTGGTGGTCAGAGCCTCCGAGGGACGGATGATGCAGACTAGATAGACTACAGCGATTGACATCAGCTAGTGTGCTGGTCAGAGCCTCATGGGGGAGGGAAGATGCACGCGCAGGCAGATCGTGATCAAGCTCCCATCTGCGTGCACTCCTCAACAGGTCATGAAAGAGAGGTGCAGTTCTGGAAGAAAAAGCGCAAGCTGCCATGGCTGCATGGCAGATGGCACGCATGGATTGGCAGTCAACTCGTCTCCATCACCCAGTTAGCTGACGGCTCCATATACCATATTATCTCATCATGCATACAGATAATAGTCGCAATCTCATCTGTCACCGCCGATAGAGAAGAACCAAGACACACCTCAGCATCCGTCGACCCGCTGACTGCTGGAGAAGGGCATGTCCAGGTGTGGACACGAGCCGACGAGGGGCTCTTTGCTTCAGTCAGCTGCTTAGCCAGTAAGCGTTGTATTAAGAGATGGTGTGGTGGATAAAGTAATGAGGAGAACGGCATCTGTCAGGTATTAAGCGTTGTCTTAAGAGATGTTGTGATGGATAGAGTAATGAGGAGAACGGCATCTGTCAGGTGTTCTAGAGATATGCCATGCTTATCTTCTGCATGACAGCATGAGTGCAGAGCAATCCATGGGCAGGTATGGTGGTGTCGTCAACTTCGTGCATGCATATAACAATACTGCTGATCTGACCCTCTCCTGGATACATACTAGTATATGGCAGCAAGGTCAATTGCTCGCTCTGTCACGGTGTCTTAGAAGATTAAGATTCGGACAAAATCTTGCCGATGTTGTTTGAACTGTTGCATCTGTCAGCAAGTCATCACTGGACATGCCAGATTAGGCGTCCAGAATATGTAGTTCTGTCACGTTGTTTTTTTACTTGCTATATGGTATATAGAAGTATTATATGTTTTTAAATTTGAACCGTATATATAATATAAGATAATGCCGTGGCTCTGTGGGCTAGAGATTTCTATTGCTGTAGTGTTTAACTGAATTTCATTTGTTTTGATCGATAGACAGGACAGAAGTTTCAGATTCATGGATTTGCAGTTTGAGCACACGACTGAACAGGTGCGAGAAATTGACGATCTTATGAGTTATGATAAGAGTAAGGAGAGCTCGTCCAGTCGTTCAGGCCCTGATTGTACGGGAACTGATTGGCAGAACTCCATGCGTTCTCAAGGAACTCCATTCGTTGAAAAATAATAATGAAACTTTACACACATACAGGTATACAGTGAAACAAGGAACTCTTGAGGATGGAAATTGATGGATAACGGTGACATGGAAAATTTCAGAAACTGTTATTGACACGCAGGTAATGCACCATACACTGTTTTCACACACCACGGAGAGAGCATTAAATTCCATAGTTGAGAAAGCTGGTACATTAAGCCCTGTTCGTTTGAAGCTTGCTCACGGCCAAAGACCGCAAACCGATTCAACCAAATTTTTCATGAAACTTCTCTCTCATCTGATGAAAACTCTCTCATTTAATGACCAAAAAAACGACCAAACGAACAGGGCGCTGATCCTTTGAAAATCTCAGTGGGTGCAGGTACATTAAGAGTTTTCAGGGCGAGGGTTAGAAAAACCTACCGTACAATCAGCATCGCCATGTCAAATTTGGAGTGCCTCTGGATATCCCAGTCTCAGTCTCAGGTGTGAACACAGGCCTTCCACGGAATTATCCGCCTATTTTCTCACGTTTTAAGTCAAGATCAGGCCTTCTCCCACCAGATCTGTACGGGTACAGCAAGCTGCAGGTAATGCTTCCAGAACCAATTGGCCTTGTGTTTCTCCATGGAGAATTGTATGCCTGGCCTACCTTTCGTGATTAAATATTGTTTGACTGGCACTCTCTCTCATGAATCAGGCTGCCTCTTCTGCGTCCATACGCTTATATAATCACCATCAAATGGAAGTTCTTCTGTAGCATGCAGACTGCAATTATCCACGTCATTTCGTATGTGTGGTCAGAGCCTCAGAGGGATGGATGATGCAGACTTAATACAGATAGTGTGCTGGTCAGAGCCTCAGGGGGAGGGAAGATGCACACGCAGGCAGGTCGTGATCAAGCTCCCATCTGCGTGCACTCCTCAACAGGTCATGAAAGAGAGGTGCAGTCGTTCTGGAAGAAAAAGCGCAAGCTTCCATGGCTGGAAGCCAGATGGCGTGCCTGGATTGGCGGTCAACTCTCTCGTCGCCATCACACCAGTTAATCCGACAGCTGACGGCTCCATATACCACATTATCTCATCACGTACGGATAATAGTCGCAGCCTCATCTGTCGCCGCTTATCGAGAAGAACCAAGACGATACATGTTGTTAGCGTCGGCCGCTGACTGCTGGAGAAGGGCACGTCCAAGTGAGGACACGAGTGGCTGTTTGCTTCAGTCACCTGCTTAGCCAGTAAGCATTGTATATTGTAGGCAAAATAGCCAAATTCGTCCCTAAACTATCATGGTTGGCTCAATTTAGTCCCTCAACTACGAAAACGTCCAATTCGGTCCCCGAACTATCCAAATCGGGCCAACTCCATCCATTCGCCGACGTGGCACGCCACGTTGGCTCGCTTCGTCAGCACCCAGTCAGCTCAGGATGTAAAATACCCTTTTCACCCTCCATAGGCTGTAGTATGCCTACAGGAATATGTGGTCTGATCGCCTGAGCAGGCCTGCCAGCGCGAGAGCCGGAGCGGCGATGCTTGCCCATCAACCCTTGGTGGCGATCTTGAGTGCGGTCTTCCCAGCCACGTCGCGCACCACGGCGTCGGAGCCGACGGGCGTCGCGCTGGTGAGGAGGAGCTCGACAATGAGGCACTGGCTACAGGTGGTGACAGTCTCCAGGCCCGTCCGGCCATTTGACAGCTAGGTCGACCAGCGCCAGAGTCAGCAAATTTGGGAGGTCGGAGACCTCACTTAAGGCCGCTGATGAAGCCGAACTCCGCCATGCACGTGTCGATGGTTGCGGGTGCGCTCCACATCGTCGTGCACAGCGAGCAGCTGAGCAGAAGCATGTCAGACTGCGTCTGCCAAGGTCGGCGGCGGGGTCTTGGCGTGAGCCTAGGACGCGATGAGCTAGGACCGACGGAGCACGCACGGCCAACGCCAGCTCAGTGACTGGCTCCTCCCCGTGCAGCGCGACGCGGGCCTCGGCTTGGAGCGCGGCGAGCGCAACCAGGGCGTCGCGGAAGCTGTCGCGCGTGTCCAGTGCGCCTATACGGTTCCTGCACGTGTTCATGTGTGCGTTCCTAGCTGATAATGGCTTCCTCGTTGCTCCTTCAATCGTCAGACCAAATGCTTCCTCCCCACGAACCCAAACCGTTGTGCTCGTGTGATGGGGAGGAGAAATGAGATGCTGCTGGTGTGTTCAAAATGAGAATGGGGCAAAATGGTCTTTTCAATAGAAGTTGATACCCTACGCTGACTGGGCGGTGATGAGGCGAGCTAACGCGGCGTGCCACGTCGGCGAATGGATGAAGTTGGCAAAACTGCTGATCTGACCATCTTTTAGGGGCGAGATGGTATACATAATGAGAAGGGCATATAGAGATGCCATGCTTATCTTCTGCATAACAACAATCCATCGGTTGGCCAGGTATGGCGGTGCCGTCGACTTGGTGCGTATACAAATTACAAAACTGCTGATCTGACCATCTTCTGGATACATAATAGTATATATAGTAGCAAGGTGAATGGCTCGCTCTGTCACGGTGTCTCAGAAGATTCGGACAAAATCTTGCGGCTGGTGTTTGACCTGTTGCATCTGTCAGCAAGTCGTCGCCGGACATGCCAGATTAGGCGTCCAGAATTTTACCGTGTGTTTGGATGAGGGATCACTGGGTTGGGTTGGATCCAACCCTCGTTTTGGGAACGGATCCGTCCCCATCCGGTGTTTGGTTGCATCTTTGATTCTGGGGACGGAGTGAACCCGTCTCGTGTTTGGTTGAAGGAATTAGAAATACGGGATGGATGGTAGGATAACAGCGTTAGTGAGGCCAATTTTAATTAAAGACCCTGAGTTTTTTCAGAAATTATATAAGGACGGATCTGTAAAGCCTATGAGTCATGGCACTTTTGCATAAAGGTCCGGGAAGTGAAACGAAATTACGCCCAACCCCCTTATCTTCTACCTCGCGATGGCCACCTCCGCCACTGCGCTCTGCTGCCGGGCAAGAGCCGCCGCCGCGCGAGCTCCGCCGTCGCGCGAGAGCCGCCGTGGGCGCGGGCTCCGTAGCCGCGCGAGCTCCGCCGCCGGCCGCGCGCTCTGCCGCGGGCGCGGGCTCGAGCCGCCGCCGCGCGAGTTCCTGACGCCTGGGAGTGACGCCGTTCGGGACTGACGCCTGGGGCCCACTCATCCCGGCCGGACCGGCTCCGTCCGCCAGATTTCGGCGGACGGAGCCAACCCGCATAAACGTGGAATATTCCCTTGGGGTCCAACCCGTCCCTCCTCCAACCCCCAACCGACCCGTCTCTCCAACCAAACACATGGTTAGAGACGCGGCCTTCACCCGTCCAGGATATGTAGTGCTGCCGATGGATAATGCATCAGAACCTTTTTTTACTTGCTATGCATATGACTATACATATTTTGTGTAATATATAATGGCATAATGTCATTGCTCTTTGGGCTAGAGATTTGTGTTGTTGTATTATTTAACTGAATTTTATTTGGTTTGATCGAAGGACAGGAAAAAAATTTCAGGATTCATGGATCTGCAGTTTGAGCGCACATGGCTGAACATGTGCAAGAAACTGACGATCTTATCTTATGAGAAGAGCAAGAGCTCCTCCGGTCGGTCGTTCACACCCTGAACGTACGGGAATTGATTGGCTCATTGGCAGAAGGATTCCATGCGTTGTCAAAGTTTCGTTGAATCATAATACAGAAACTTTACACATACCGGCATACATACAGTGAAACGAGGAGCCCCTCGAGGATGGATGGATATCACGGTGACACGAAAAAATTCGAAACTGTTATTGCCACGCGGGTAACGCACCATGCCCAGTGTTCATCACACGACGAATACAGAAACAAATGAAGAACACGAGCACGGAGCGACGAAGCATGTATGTAGTAGCCTAGGATCGATCGGATCGTCGATCAGTTGTGGTGCTGCTGGGTGTAGATGTAGTCGGTGTGCGCCGCCAGCGTGCGCCTCATCATGCACTCGTCCTCGTCGTTGGCGCCCTCGCACCCGCCTTCCGCCGCCTTCTGCATCAGCCGGCCGGAACACCGAGCGGTCAGAGATCAAAACCCAGACGGTCGAAACCGCCGGAGACATACAGAGAAGATGGACGGACGGACAAACGCCGCACGTACCTGGTCCTGAAGACGAGACGGCCGCCGCGGCCGGGTCGTCGCGGGCGGCGCTGGCCACGGTGGCCTGCGACGCCGCGGCCAGCAGGAGGACCGCGAGCGCCGCCGCGAGGACCATCACCGTCGCGCTCTTCCTCGCCATGACGATGGTCGGTCGGAATAGAATGGATGGGTGTTGGTGGAGCCGCCGGGAGCGCGGGGAGCGGTGGAGGAGATGGAGGGGGCTGCTGCGGCTGTCGTGCTCGTCGGTTTCGATTCGACCGGGGGCGGGGAGCGGAAATGGTGGGCGGGCGAGTGGACGGACGGCCTGGCCTGGCGGGGCCGGGTATTTGAAGGCTGAAGGGCCTGCCGCTCTGGCAGGTGGGGCCAGGGCGCCTGGCTGCGTCGGCACGTCTACGTGGCGGCGCACGGAACGGGAACGTCTCGCGCGCGGCGGTCTTGACCGACCCACCGATCCACCAGTCCACCACCTCTGCTCGGCCTGCCGTGACGGTGACGAGCCGTTGCGTTGCGGCGTGTACGCCCCGTAGCGCGTCACGCACGCCGCCGTGCGCGGCCGCGGGCCGCAGCTCTGCTCTGTACTGTAGCTTAATCACCAGCCAAGCCAGCAAGTCACTGCTTCAATGCGTGCCTCACTGGCAGGCTCCCTGGCCACGCCTATGGGCTGGCTGAGCGCGTACACGCCTATGGGCTGGTGCTGCCACGACGAAGAATATACTCCTAGTCAACAAAAGAGGTCAAACTTGTTTCAACATTCGTTCCTTCCAGCTTTTGTGGTCGATCTTCGCCGGAAGCAAATTGGGTACGGACGCGTCCCTACCGAGCTCAGTAGGCACCTATGGTCGATCGTAGACGCGTGTACCGCTCCACCGTATCCAAAGGCGCGGAAGCGTGCGGCCAGGAAAGCTGCTCGCAGGCCGGCCTCGGCTCCTCCGATGTAGGGCGCGGCTCGTCCGATGGAGGCGATGGTCGCGGGCTCGTGACTGATGGCTCGGCCTAATCTCATCCGGCTCTCTTGTTCTCATCCGCATCGAAGAGCACTGCACGCCGCCGCCGTGGACCTCCTCTACACCGAGCTACTCCGACCCAACTCCAGGCGCATACCATCGCCGCCGACCTCCTCCGGCTGAACTCTAGACGCGTCACCCCCGCTGACGAGTTTCTCCCCCTCAACTCTAGATGTGCCGCCAGCGTCGGCGACCTCCCCTCTCCGCCCAGCACCTCCACCTCAACTCCAAATGCGCCACCAGTGCTGGTGACCTCCTCTCTGCGCGCAGGTCCTCCACCTCGACTCCAGATCTACCACACCAGCGCACTCCATTAACATCATTGACACTTGATCTGATCCATAGTTGCTTGTTACAGGTAATGAAATACTGCCGGGAGAGGCTCCTGGTGACTTCTTGGCAAGAATTTAAAGGAGATAAAATCTAAGCAAGCAATCAGGTGGCGTTGGAATGAGTATTTTGCGGTATTATTATAAAATCATCTCTTCAATCTAAATGAGTATGGTTTCATATGGCCTAGGTAATTTTTCTCTACAATTAACTTTGTTGAAAGACCCTGCAGTATGTACTCTCATGTTCTGTAGCATGGTGGTTTTTGCTAGATGTCATGCTTCTTTTTAGGAAGATATAGATATTTGATATTTCTCTGATGATGAGATGCTACATGACCATGGGTCCAGAGAAGCGAAAAAATGACACAGAGGAAAAGTATTTCAATGAAGATTAGTTAGTAATATTTGGCGGCTATTTTGGTACATGAGAAGCATGCCTCATCTTTTATGTTCAGAACCTGTAGAGTTAGCATGTACTCCCTCCGTCCCTAAAAGACTATCACTACTTTCCCGAGAAACAACTTTGATCAATTATATACTAAAAAATATAAATACCTATGGTATATAATTAGTAACATTAGAAAGATTTTTTAATCTAGTTTTTTAACAAATTTATTTTAATATTTAAATATTACATGTATTTTTTCTACAAACTGAGTCAAATTTGTGTAATGCACGTCCGCACAACAAACACAGGCGTTTGTTCTTGTTCAGTTGCTGTTCATTCAAGGTCCCTGTCCTCCGTGACACGATGTGATGCTGGCTGTCACAGAGAATCGCATCGTGTCACGGACGCGAGACAGGGTGCAAACCGACTTGTGCACATGTCGGCCTGTCTGTGCTAGCAAGCCTTGCGACTTGCGCCTCCATTCATCAATTGAGCAAGAACCTACTGCAACGGCCTCTGTACCGTACCGTACCATGTCAATATTATACACTAGCACAACACCATTCCGAGCTAAAGCACACCCAGCTTCGCGCTGCACGGTCCACGACAGCTGCTGCCGCTGCACAAGAGAGTGCATCATGCGGGTTCAATCACAGTTCACAGCACAGCTTAGAGCTTACAATACCACGGACTACTTTTTACTACACGGCCTAAGGTCCTACTACGAAACTACGTCTGCAGGCGTAATAAAACGCCCAGCCAGTTCCAACAGCCACACCGCATCATACATCCAAAACATCGCCTCAACACAGCTGCGGGCAAACGCCTCACCGTCAGCTGCGGCGGCCCGGGGCAAGCAAAAGCGCAACCAACCAAAACAGATATCCCCTGAACCGTCCAACGACGACGACTCAGCTGGTGAGCGAGTTGAGCATGCCACCGCCGCTCTTGGTCGGCACCACCACCTCCCACCCGGGACCTTTCAGCGGGACAAGCGGCGCGGCGTTAGCAGCGCCAGGTGGGCCGGTGAGGTCGCTGCGGTCCATCAGCTTAAGGAGGTCCTCGTCGCTAATGTTGGTCTGGACCATCCGGTCTTCCTCGTCCTGCTCGTCCTTGAGAAGCGCCAGCAGCTCACCCTCCTGCATTTTTCACAGCAAAAGAAAGGACGAACGAAAGAAAGCACATCAGCGACAGAAGGCCTATCTGCTGAACCAACATTCATTCTGTCACCATTTATTAAGATGCGAGCTATTACGTTTAAGGCATTAGCAGGCTTCGCTCTGTCTTGCTCAAACTGTCCCTTGCCGATCACCACATGCTCTAGCTTCAACTTTCCATAAGCTCTCTTAATGATCCGTCCCTGCAATGATGAGATGATGAGTAAACCTATATATCCACTGCAGAATATATATTTACCAAAGCAACTACTTTGAACTCTGAAGTTGACTTATCATCTAACCACACACACCTCAATGGAATGGGATGTAGCCAGCCTATATACATGCACAGGGCGTGTCTGACCAATCCGGTGGCATCGATCCATAGCCTGCAAATCCATCTGAGGATTCTGGGATAAAGCAACAACCAAAAAAAAGTCAGCATGTTAGGCTGGACGTACATAAATAACCACAAGGAGAACAGACTTCTTAGCAGATGGATATTATGTGTCATGGATTATCAAACAGGATTACCCAGTCACTGTCATAGAGGATGCAGGTATCAGCAGAAGTAAGGTTGATGCCAAGTCCACCAGCCCTTGTGCTCAGGAGGAAGATACGCATACTGCTGTTCAAGTCATTGAATTCTGCTATCTGCCATAGGAAATAGAAGGAAAAGTACTTCAATGGAGCAAGATTGTTTCCCTCACTGACAAAAGTGTTGCAAAGCACATCTTATAATGACAGTCTTTTAACTATTAGAACAATGGATACTGTAAAAGATAGCAATGTGCTTCCAAGTTGCATAAATCACCACTGCACAAATCATGATGGATTGGTATACTGGCAGAATAAATAACTTTCTGGTGGGGCATGAGTGCATGACAAGCCTCCAATACAAATTCAATGAACAGACAAACAGTAACCTGAAGACTTGGAGAGTATTACAATGTACCCTGATCCTAAAAATTCATGTTTTGAGGACTTTAAATTGTATGCTCTCAATCTGTAATCTAAAAGATGCCTCGCAGTGAAGATGTAGCTGAGCACATGTTATCATGCCAAATTCCCCTTATGCAAACAATCATGGAAGTAACGTGTGCAATCACTAAAAGCCAAAAGTACAAAGCCATGTAGGGTTCAGCTTCTGATAGATGTTGTTAAGTAAAATAGTAACAACATACTGTCACCGACTACAACATTACCTGCCTCCTCCTTTCTTCCAATTTTACACTACCATCAATTCTGCAAACATCATGGCCTTTTGAACATAGGTAATATTCAATAATGTCCAACACTTTTGTCCATTGCGAAAATACAAGAACCTACAAACAGAAATACAGTTGAAATGAAATATAAAAGTAGCAGACCTGAACTAGTGTGTGCATATACAATGGACTAGAGAAAAACCATATACCTTGTGTTTTTGTGCCATCAGGAAATTTAGTAACCTGTCAAAAAGTTGGAATTTACCACATTGTTCCAGGATCTTCTCAACAGGTGGATATAAACCTGAAAGATGTAAAACAAAAAAATCCACAGTTTTTTAGAGGTCAGGAGAGAAGCATATAAAAGCAGTAGATAACAGCCAGGCACTGGCCAAAATGGGGCAAACCTGTTGACTCAAGTTGGGCTTCCAAAAGATCAGGATGGTTGCAATTCTTCCTCAGCTGAATAAATAGATTATTCAGCATTGCCTTAATGCCAGGCCTCTTCAATACTGCAGTATGACAAAAAAAAAGAGGCCAGCTTTAGTTATTAACCTAGGAACATACTGGTGTACTGGATTACAAGTCTACAGAAATATGTGTGCATTATATTATGACAGCATACTAATATCCGATTCCTCATTCAAGTAGTTGTCAAATGTTCTTTCAACCAAGTGACGCTGGATTTGCATCTGATGTTCAGTCATGTTCGCATAAATGATTATCTCTTTCTTTCGTGGAAGCATCTGTTCCACATCCTCCTTCATCCGCCTTAGAAGGAATGGACGCAAGATAGCATGAAGTTTTGAAACGACATGCAGCCTTTTATTCTCATCAGTTTCTTCATCTTTTTCTTCATTTCCTTTCCCAGAAAAGTCAAACCTTGAAAGAAGATACTTGTCAGCACAACAAAGGCAAGACATCAAATATAATGCATGGAATACTTAACAGAAATAGCCCACAAGTTAGTGTCCAAATATATAAAACATTTTAGAAATTAAACAGAATATGACTGAGCAAACAATACAATATAAATTGCTGCCGATATTCAGCAGATATGACATATCCTGATAAGCATCTACAATATAAATCAGCAATACACATTTACTATTCCACATACTTGCATTCCAGCTAGAGCATGCATATAACAAGAAAACCTCACATTTACTTAGGAAAGGAAGGACGTAAGGGTATAATCAACAGTACTTCAGCTTCAAAATACATTTATCCTCCAAGAGTGTTTGTTTCATGAACCATGAGTAAGTGTTTGTTTCATAAATCAGGAGTACCACAGTCATTGTTATATTATAGAATTTATGGATGGAATATATAGTGATGGAAATGATACAGCACTTCAGTAATTTTAACAAATCATGATGCTTTAACGGCACATGCTAACTTATCAATATGGACCATGAACAGAGAAAACATAGATAAAAGTTGCCCCAGACTACATTGGAATGTATTATTAACTTATGATTAGGATCTATATATAAAACATTTATGCATTAAGATGGCTTATATTGTATTGGACTTCAGTGATAGTTGCAAGTACGAATTGAATAACATGAATAAAACATTGAAAGGTGAAAATAGGAAAGTTGGGTGAATTATACCATGACTCAAATTCTTGATGTGACGAGAATATATCAGGCAAAATGAAGTTCAATAGTGACCACAGCTCTGCTAGATTATTCTGCAGGGGTGTTCCGGTCAAAAGGAGCTTATTAGCCATTGGTATGCGCTTCAGCTGCCTCAATAGTAGACATTTAGAATTTTTCAGCCGATGTCCCTGGAGAAAGAAATATGGAACTGACTTGTAAATACAAAAAAAGAGGAAAAAACAACAAAAGGGTGATAATTTAGGGAATATGTTTTCCATCACCTCATCCACAACAACATACTTCCAATTATGGACAGCAAGAAATCTAGCATCAGACATGGCCATCTCATATGAAGTCACTACTATCGGAAAATCAGGGCCAGCATTTTTTGGCATAAATTTTCTACGGATCTCTGCCCGGGCTGCCTTATCTCCATGATATATGATACTAGCCAGAGATGGAGTAAACCTGAAATCAAGAGTAGTGGCATTAGAACGTCAATGATGTGGACAGTGAACAAACACATTGGATGGTTACCTTGAGATTTCATTGACCCAGTTTGAGAGAGTGGACAGAGGAGCTATTATCAGGTATGGACCATGCAAGCCTTTCCCTTTCAGATGAGCAAGAAATCCAATTGTCTGGATAGTTTTACCAAGGCCCATTTGATCAGCCAGTATTCCATTTAGCCCATTCTGCCACAATGATATAAGCCACTTGACACCCTTTATCTGGTATGACTTCAACTTTCCACCAGTCAATAACGGCACAAGATTGGCCTGCTCTCTTTCCCACCTTTCTTCTTCTGAGAGAGTACAATCTTCTGCAAGACGATCTTCGCGAGATCTTGTAAGCATGGCAGCCACTGCCGTCTTTGCCTTCTTCTGCATAGTGATTAGTTTTTTTTATTGTCAGAACTTATAAAAACTTAACATAACGTTTGATCCATTAGAACAAATATTTGTTAATATTTTTTTCCTTATATACTAACTTGATTATGGCCCTCAGAAACATTTGGGTATAAGTTTCATAATCATATAGCCTTTTCAACTAGGCCATCTTTGAACAGCTGGGTTTGAGCTTACAACTGGGTTTGAGCTTCACCCATCTTTGAACAGCCTTTTCAACTAACACTACATGAGTTTATTGACTACAACAGAACTAGGCCACACCTAAAATGATTAGCAACAGCGCCATCCTACGCATAAACCTAACAGCATCACATGTTTACTGTTACTGGAATCAAGATATTCAGAGAGAATATAGTATTTTAGTAGGGTAGGTATGATAAAACCTGATGATCCAAAAATGCAGACAACACATATAGCAAACTACAAAAGATGGAGAACAATGTACGAATCCTGCACTGACATCATTGTACTGCGGCTTTGCTTTCCTCTTCCCACCACGCCCTTTCTTCTTCTCTTCTACCTGTGGCTCTTCAGCTTGAGTTTCAACACTTTCCTGTTTATAACAACCAGACAAATCATCAAAAGATAGCAAAAGAGTACAAGAATGAAAAACATATAATAAAATGTCTTGTCAAGACAGAGGGGTTTCCATACTTCAGCAATCCGATCCATGTTCGTAAGCAGGAACTCCGAATAGAGTTGTGTCTGCGACAGCAGCTCATCTAACTTGTTATACCGCGCCTCAGGATCAAGAGCGAGCCTTGCAGCCGCCTCCCTCCTCCTGGCTTCCTCTTCTTCCTCCGCCTTGCGCCGGGCGTCCTCGAGCTCCTCCTCCTCCTTCTTCATCGCTTCAGTGACGAGGGATGCATCACCATTCTTGGCCTCCAGCTCAATTGGTAACGAGTCCAAGATCCCATCAGCCGGCTCATCCTTCACAGGCTCCAACTTAACAGGGGAAACATCCCAGTTCTTGACAGGGCTAGCGTCGGACACTGAAAGCGTCCCCATCGTGAGCAGCCAGCTGTTCCGGGACAACCCGCTCGCTCACGGCAGGCAAGAGATCTCCTTCAGCTGGGTTCCTGCAAATGAATTGGATGTGAGGAATTAAAAAAAAAAAAGGCAAATTCCATTTCTCGCAGGTTAAGAAATTCGGCATTAACCAATATTAAGAAATTCGGCATTAACCAATATTGAGAAATTCGGCATTATTACTGAGAAATTAGGCATTGACCAATTCCACGGCATTTTTTTAGAAAAGCAATTCCGCGGCATTTACAAGGGACATTCAGATACACTATGTAATCCCCCTGCTCATCCTATCACAAAGAAACAAACAACTACGGCAACAGTATGTAGCTTTCAATTCTGCACTTATGTGCACACACTAAAGGAAGACGCGGCCACCATGTTTGAAGTAATTGCAAGATTACTAAATGCCGTTGCCACCGAACAGGTGGTAACTGAAGGAAAATAGGTGTATTTATTTTTTTATTATTAAAAAAAAGACAAATCCGAGGATACATAGGAAAATCACATATGAACAGGAGATTCCAGCGAGAGGGGCAGATTGCATTTCCCCGCACGAGACAGTACCACCCCGCGACGCCCCGAGCCATGGAAGACCAAATCCAGCGCCGCCTACCAACACGCGACTGGACTGGACCAACCGGGGGAGGGGCGAGGGGGACGGATGCGCTTGCTCCCCGCCGAGATTAGTGGGGCTCAATTAGGGTTCACGGAGACACGGGGGACCGCCATTTCCGCGGATTCCGAGCGCGAGCGAGCAAGAGAGATGCCGGTAGGGGCGACGGGGGCGGAGAGAGAGCGTACCTTGCACGCGCCGCCGGGGCCCGGGCGCCGCCGCCCGCCGGCTCCGAGCGCGGCGAGCGAGGGAGGGGGAGAGAGCGGGTCGGGGAAGTGGCAGTGACTGTTCCGGGCCAATGGGGATGGGGAAATGTGGGTTTAGGGTTTTGTTCGGGCGCGCGGTGCGGGGCGGGCGGCAAAAGAGGCGGGAGCCTGCGAATTGGGAGGGGAGCGGAGGGCGCGGCGCAGGGAAATGGGCCCGTGGGCCGTCGGGCCGGCGTTTCCCATTCTAACGGAATCAGGCATGCAGGTGTTTACATTAGCGTTTCTCAAAAAAAAAAGCTAGTACAAAGCAGGATCACCACACACCACAGGTGTTTACATTAGCGCCAAAACTTTGTTAAAAAATATATAAATATTTATCTGCAACTGCTAAGACATCTTTACAGTCAAATTTATTTAAAAATATAAATAGTACAAAGCAGGATCACCACACACCACAGAGCACGTTTCACGTCTAGAATACAATCCACACCTATCTACCTTAACTATGTGGTAAACTCTTGAGTACTCATGATTACTTTCATTTTAGTACAAAATTTATAGCATTGTATATACTTTTTCAGAAAAATAATAGGGCGATCGTCCCACCTCGACAAAAGAGGATTTCGGAACATCCAATACGTAGTTTGGATTTCCTAAAAAAATATTGAAAAAATGAGAAATGAAATACAAAAAATGAGAACGAGATCCAAACACGTGGATTGCAGAATGAGATATAAAAATGAGAATAGAATTCAACTATAAGAAAGGAATGACATGTACAAATGAGAATGAGATTTAAACCAACTATGCACCTTAAATCTACTGAATCAACGTTCTCACGGTACGAATGACTGATATCCGAAGTTGTAGCCCTGACATTACTAGTAGGATCTCTAAATTCGCATTTGACCCCGTCTGCCCTGAACCGGCAGTACGTAATAGAAAAAGAGATGCACTGCCGACTTCACCGAAGGCGACGACGCTGGGACATCCATCGCGACGGTGACCGCAAAAAAAAGCACGCGCACCACAGCGGTCACCGGCCCCGGAAGCCTCGCTGAAGCCTGAAGCGTCGTCGTCGCCATGTACTAGCAGACGGCCGGACCGGGCCATCCAGGAGACGCGTGTCTGGCCGGAGCAGCACCTGTGGGAGAAAAAAGAAAAAGAAAAGCAGAAAGGAGGAAAGGCCCATGCATGCATGGAGGCAGCCAGCCGGCCGGGCCGACGGACCTCCGGGGAACGCAGCGCCACACGTACTACAATACATGAACTGGGGCCCACTCCTGGCTACGGAGCGCCACCGCCACCAGTGGCAGTGGCCGTCGTCGACCAGCGGTCGGCAGCGGCGCGTGTGGACGTCACCACCTCTGTTTCTCTCGTTCACTCACCACCCAGGTGTTAGCTGTACGTATGCAGGCACGCGGGAGAAAAGGCGGAAAGATCGATGGCATGGAACAGGTGCGGAATGCACGCCCTGTTCGTTTGGTTGTATCAGCGCTTTCAGCCAGCCATTCAACAGTGGTTTTCTCTCACAATAAATTAGCATCAGCGAGAATCAGCCAGCCAGAAACGACGAACCGAACAGGGCGGCAGAGTTTCATCTGAGAGTAACACTAACATTCCACAAATAAAATCCTGCCTTTTGCCTCTGTACTCTCGATGACGTTCAGCAGCACTTCAGAGCCCTGCTATTCGACTGAAACTTTTGCAAACCTCGGATTCAGTAAAAAAAAATAGCAGGGTTTTTCAGTGAAAAAAAAAATGATTGAGACTTTAGCACAACATATCTCATCAGTCCGCCTCCCACAATCCCACGAGCTGAAGCGGTAACCATGCTATGTGGTCGTGCTCCATATATTTACACGCATGCATGGTGGGTCGTTCTCAAGTAGTCCTAAAATATCATAGATACAAAATCATTTTTTTTTAGTAGTGCAATCGGATCACATCTTTCG
The DNA here is from genome assembly GCA_018135685.1 of Themeda triandra. Lineage (NCBI taxonomy): Eukaryota > Viridiplantae > Streptophyta > Magnoliopsida > Poales > Poaceae > Themeda > Themeda triandra. The sequence goes on along the minus strand of JAENPR010000068.1, from coordinate 1,568,041 downwards.
GCGCTAGGTGAGGACGTGAGGTAATCGAAACTGCCTTTGGAGTGTCCTCCATGCATCGAGTTCGTTCATCTGAACCATGGCATGGCCACGTAGCTTTTGTCAGCCTTTATATTTGGAGAAGATACGAAATCAGGCAAGGCCAAATCCACAAAGGACCAATTCAATACACCCAGTGATCAAATAATCCCAAACCTTTTCTTAATCAAGGACTAGTTTTAGTTGACGATATATTTATATAGATATCGAGAACAAATGGAAATAAGAATCTTTCGGGATCGCCTTTCTTCTTCCTTCGTGCCCCCTTCGGAAGGACATCAGCACCAGCAGCGTACTCGTCGATTCGTCCACTCGCGTCCACGTGGCGAGTGGCCATGCTCCCGCCGGGTGCCATGGCTCCATCGCGCAACAGGGCAAGCGGTTGCTTTTGAACAGTGCCAGGTGTCGAGAGGCCGTCGACGAAAGCAAAGGCACTAGTCCACTCCACTCCACTCGTATTGGTCGGGATCACGGCGATGCGTTCGGTGAGGAGAATCGCAGCAATCGCAGGTGCAGGGTGCCGTCAGCGTCAGAGTGTCACTGGCGAGTGATGGCAAGCCTCGATCGCCTATAAATTTCCTAGAAGCTCGATCGGCTTCTTCATCTCTCCGATCCTTGACAGCATCGACATCATATCTATAGTCATCTACGAGTGCCAGCACAAATGTTGTCCCTCGACGAGGCCATGCAGCAGTTCGACTTCGCCGACGGCCTGCCCCTGCTGCCGGACATGGACGCCGTGGACTTCGTCTTCGACTTCGACGATTTCGATTTCGAAACGACGACGGCCGGGGATGCTGGCGGGTTGTATTTCGACGCCACGGTGACATGCGGCGCTGCTGCTGCTGCTGGTTTCGACTTCGACAGCACGACAACAGCATGCGGCGCTTCGAGCGGCACGTCGTCGCCCATGACGACGCCTTTGGATGACATCGCGGGTGCCGCCGCCAACGACGAAGAGGAGCGGTTGCGGCGGCTGAAGCGCAAGATATCCAACCGAGAGTCAGCGCGGCGGTCGCGGGCGCGACGTCAGCAGCGAGCCGAGGAGCTCGGGCGCACGGCAGAGACGCTCCGCGCGCAGCGCCGCGCGCTGGCGGCGAGGGCGGGCGCCGCGGCGTCGCGCGCGATGGCGGTGCGCCTCGACAACGCGCGGCTCCAGGCCGAGGCCCACGCGCTCCGGCGACGCCTTTGCGACGCGCAGAGGCAGGCCGTGCTGCTGCTCGCGGTGGCGCGCGCGCGCCTCGCGCGGGCGCGGGCAAGGGCGCCAGTTGTGGCTGTGCCGGCGCCGCAGCAGGTCGCAGCCGGGACGATGATGACGTGGTGACGCCGGGAGAAGAAATGGGATGGAAATTAACGGGTCATTGCTGTGCTGTATGAGTTTTGCCTCTGTTGTTAAACGGCATCGGGAATTTTATTCACGATCTTTGCGTCCTGTACTGCTGTACTGAAATTACAAAGCGGTCGATAGGAACAGTTTTAGTGGACGTGCCAAACTTTTCAAATTGAAGAGTCTTTCCTCTTGCTAGTTCCTCCTCCGTCGGAATGGAATCAGCACTATCACTCTATCAGGCTGAGGCCAGTTTCTTCGTCTTCCGGCTTACGAATTTCACTCTGCACGCCGCACTCAACGAAACACCGCGTAGTAGTAGGCGTCTCTGTGCCGAGAGAGGGGCGCGCCGTTGGCAAGGTTCCACGCCCAGAGGAAGGTCGTCCTGCTGCTCGCGTTGGTAAATAAATGGCTAAAAATACAAATTGATTAATCTGTATAAGATTGACGCACAATACATATATATGTTACATTTGGCAAATGGCATTGCAACGTGGAATCCATGGTCGCTGGTCAGGGTGTTCTATGGGAGCATTAAGACTGCTGTAGAGCATGCCACAACAATTTCTTCACACCAGCAGGTACTTTGAACCTTCCTGAATGAATGTAGGCCTTCTCGGTAGGATGGAAGCTATCCCAGAAAATATAATCGATTGCATTTGGACATGCATTGTGATATGCAATGAATATGGCGGCATTTAGCACTGTGCTACCGCAGCAACCTTCACTGACTTCCTTGAAACCTGTAAAAATACTCATTCTTTAGTAGTAGTGTAGTAGAAACATTGTAAGAGCAATCCTAGTAATGGAGCCTAGTATTTGGATATATATAGGTCAAGTTGGAATACCAAACTATACAATAGTTGTCTTTATTGTTCGTAAATTTTTTTATTGTTACTTTTACCAATGTCTCATCTTCTCTTTCATAATCCTCCTCACAATCATTTGATATTTAGGCCGATCACTGTATTGGCTCATGTGCTCAACTTATTGCTTGCACGAGAACTAAAGTCTCCCTCTCTGCTTTCTTCTCTCATCTATATATCAACAAAAATATTGACTAGCTAGCTTGGCTATAAGACTGTTATTGTACTTGTTTTGACAATAACATGCTACCAAACTATAGGAAAATCACTATGCCAGAAAACACTATCAGTGACGCGACGATTCGTGACACAAAAACGAAACGCGTCACCAATAATCTATCCGTGACGCGGGTTGGCAAGACGCGTCACCGATTAGTTGCTGCCCATGCCCCAGAAGCAAGACGCGTCACTGATAACTATGTATTCGTGACGCGTGTTAACAAGACGCGTCACGGATAAAAATTGTGACGCGTATTGTCAAGGCGTGTCACAGATAGATGGTCGTATTTTTGACGCTGGTTTAACAAAACGCGTCACAGATAAGGTATGTGACACGTTTTCCCTAGACGCGTCACCCATAGGAAATCATATCAATCACTTTTCGTAACAACACGCGTCACAAATCACCTAGCCGGAAAATTATACATCTACTAATCAGTAGACGGCTCCACCATGAAGGCCCGTTGCTGGGAAATTAAAATGGGCCTTCACGCTAGCAGCCCAACTCAACACCAACTCCCTCAACCCTAACTCCACGTCCGACTGCCGTCTCCCTCCAAAGCCGGCGCCTCAACACCGCAGCTCCCTCGAGCGGCGCTCCGACGGTACGGGCGCCCGCGCCACGCCGTCCGCCGTCGCCCGCCGCCCCTCACCCCGCTCGCCGCCGGTGCGCTCGCTCCACCTCCACCCGACGCGCCTCGCCCGCCCCGCCACCCGCGCCGCCGCCGGATTGCCTAGGGTTCGGGGTCTCGGCGGCCGGACCCAAATCCCGCCGCCGCGGCCGTTCGCGCGCGGGCGGGCTCGAGCTCGCGGGGTTCCCCCTTCCTCCTCCTCCTCCGCTCCGGGTAAGCGGCTCCCTCCTGCTCCTCGAGGCCGCTCGCGCGCGCTCCTCGATTCGTCCCGTTTCCCCCGATTCGCTGCGCGGTCTCGAGCAATGCTGCCGGTTTAGGGGCGCTCCGTCTCGTATTCCTTTCGCTCGCTTCCACGCGCGGATTTCAGCCGTGTTGTTAGGGCGCGGTCCTGGGTTTCAAATTGTGGAATGCGGCGCGCATCTGCGCGGCCGATTTTGCAGCCTCGAGCATTTGAAGGCTCAAGTGTTGGTCGATGGCACCTGTATTTCCGCTTGCCTTGGCGCGTGATGTCAGTTGCGTTTGGGCGTGGAAGTGGGGTTCCAACGTAAGTCTGCTTCGGAGGAGGCGTGTGCGTGCATCTGTGATTCGAATTTTCGCCCAGTTCGAGGTGGAAATGTTGGGGGTGGGGGTTCACAAGTATGCTTGGTCTTGCGTGAATGCTGCTATTGCTGGGAAAAATTGGTTAATGCCTAGCTCTCTTTTACTTACTGGATGGTGTATATCACAAGAGAAAACGATGCCAGTGTTTGTTCAGGTATGCAAGTTGTGGCATGAAGCACTGGCTTCTTCTGGTCAGGGTTTATTAGGATTGTTCACTTCTAGATGTGCTTATGTTTGACTTATAGGGTGCCTGCAACTAGATGAAGGGTCATGCCTAGTTGACCTTGTAGAAAAATGTTTCTGGCCTGTGGTTGCTGACTTTACTTAGCTTGGTGATCAATCCAATGTATGTGGGATCAATCTGCACCTGAAACTGCATTATCAGTCTAAAACTAACCCCCGCAGTTTTTCTAGTGTCAAATGAATATGTCTATTCCATACACAGACCCTTGTAACTATAGAACATGTTGCCTTCATTTGAAAATAGAGCAGTGTATTCTTCTATCTAAAAATGAACTAATCTCTGACTCTAGCATTATTCTAGGTCCAGTCTTTTGATTCAAAAGTTTTGTTACTGCTTAACCCTCTGCTTTCTATATTTATATTCATGATGAGGATGCTCTGTTTGCCAATATGTGTGAAGGTGTCAGGAGAGATAATTAGAGGTTCAGATATTGAAGATGTCAACTTTAACTAAAATTTATGTAGTTCCTCTTACATGGATTCGTTATTGTTAGTGTTTATTTGACAATTGTGTATGATAATGTAGTGGCTAGAAAGGAACGGACTTGTCTATTGAACAATTCAGTTCTGGAGCCTGTGGATTTATATGTGCATTGCGTTCTTCTACGAGCATCAGTTTTATTTATTGGCAGTTATTCAAGATGTTTTTGTGCCTTGTATTGTTTACCAGTGAGGCCATACTCTGGATTATTTTAGAGCATGTCCATCTAAGTCATTAGTAAGAATGGATCCGCAGTTTACCTCATGAGAAGCTACTACTGTGTGTAGTTACTGATGATATATGTCTGCTATCTATGTTTTCCTTTCATAGTACCACCTTTTATTCATTGAAATATAATTGTACTACCACTATGGACAACAGGTTACGTATTTACATTCGTCACTGATGATTGATAGGTTGTCGCATGGTTGAGAGAACAAGATCACTATGAGTATCTGACAGGCAAAAGGTAAGACTTTTACTTGAAAAATGCTGTGTGTTCTTCCTTACTGTTTGTACTTTGTACTCTTATTTAATTAATCTAAAGAAATGTATAGTGATTGCTGGTGGCACTAGAATAAGGTGGTAAAAGTTCGTATGACTCGACTGAAAAAACACAATGAATGAAATATTTTTTTATGGGATCATGTACTTCTAGGAGAATCATCTTTAGATGGTGCGGGTCTGTAGCTAGATGTTCATCTTTGTCATGATGGTGCACAGACCTGATTTCCTGATGGAATTACTATCATAGATTTGCGATAGAGTTAATAATCTTTTTTCTAGCAAATTGGCACTTCGCAGGTCCTTTCATTTGGTCAGTTTGTTTGCTATAATCTTTTGTGCTATGTGCTGGCAGGTGAAACAGTGGCATGGTCTGCTGGTGCATATTTCAGTCTCCTTATAATTACCATCACTCCCAGCCAGGTATGGATCTAGATGTGCACAACTGACTGTTTACGCTTGATCTCATTTGATGATTTTTTATTCAGAATGTTTCTGAGTTCTGACCAGACAATATAACCTTCATTACCTATGTTACCAGAAAGATCATTTTTAAGGATGTTCAGATATAACGTCTATCATTTTTTCTTCTAAATTTGTTTCATATAATCACTAAAAAGTAATGTGACGAGCATAGAGATTAAAGGACTGCACATTCAGCAATGCTTTGATTTTTAAACCAAAGCAGTGATGACCTCAAAATACTCTTATTTCAGTATCCCTTTCCATCCGTTTAGATAAGGAGAGGAGAACACATCTTTTCTACATGGCTTTGAATTTGTTGTGCTTGAGCTACTTGTGCATATTTTTAGATCATAATTGCTATCTGATGGTTGGGCTCTCTATACATAATTTGCTATGCTGATTTTTAAAACTTCATAATGAAATAGGACAGATTCTATCTATATCAGTCCATTTATTTGTTTTTTTCTAAGGAGATGTGAAAAGCTGTAACTTACCAATTTGTTCCCGCGTCTGTCTTGAACTCTTGACAGAGGTGGATATTAATGTTTTTAATTAAAGTCATGGTAGACTCTTGGTGGAGTTGGATATTAATGTTTGTAATTAAAGTAATAGTAGGGCGCCCGAAGGGCGCCTGATGTTCTAGTAGAATTAAAGGTCCATATACATGCATCGTTGTATAGTTCAGTGGTCAGCCATGAAACTTTTTTGCATTTATAATTCCTTTGTCACCTCACATGATGTCTTGGTTCACTCAACTCTTCACTCCTTTACAGGTGCTCTTCCAAGAACATAGAGACAGATGCTATCTTTCATGATCGAGTGATGAGGAAACAAGGTTTTACTCTTCTAGGATTATTAAGTGTTTTTCTTGTCTTTGTCCTCATCAAATACATTGGTTGTACCTTGTATACAATGGCCCAAGGCGATAACATGTATCTAAAAAAGTTGGTAATTATTGTAGGGGTGTAAACCCCTCCAGATCATTAAAAAAAAAGTTGGTAAATAACTCATTGTTGAAACGGTGGTACGTCTGATGTGTATGTGTGTATATATGGGATCATGTTTGATGTGTGTGTATATATATAGGATCATTGCATATATACAGGATTATTGTAATTTTTTTTGTCTTATGAAATAGTTATCTGTGACGCGTATTGGTTGGACGCGTCACTGATAGAGGGTTATCCGTGACGCGTATTTGGTTGGACATGTCACCGATAGAGGGTTATCCGTGACGCGTATTGGTTGGGCATGTCACCGATAGAGGGTTATCCGTGACGCGTATTGGTTGGACATGTCACCGATAGAGGGTTATCCGTGACGCGTATTGGTTGGACATGTCACCAATAGAGGGTTATCCGTGACGCGTATTGGTTGGATATGTCACCAATAGAGGGTTATCTGTGACGCGTATTGGTTGGATGCGTCACCGATAGAGGGTTATTGGTGACGCGTCTTGGGAACACGCGTCACCAATATAGGTTTATCAGTGACGCGTTTTTACGCGTCACAGATAAGCCCTTATCTCTGACGCAAAAAGTGTGACGCGTTTTTTACGTGTCACGGATGACCCCTAGACGCGTCACAGATAGCGTTTTCTGGCATAGTGAATCCTCATCATGGTGGGTATTGTGGAAAGTTATTGCTCCTAGTGAGCAAGCTCACACATCATAGGTGCAGCTCAAGAAAGTGGACAAATCTTGTGTGCATCTAATATTTATAACTTATAGCTTACAATATAAGGGATGGGAAAACAAATGTTCAGTTCATCCCATTCAAGCAGTCGAGTGAGCCTCCAAGAGAGAAGAAAAAAGAGAGGAAGATCAGAGAGGTGATCTTGCAATAGAAAAAGAAGAGTTTATCTTTAAGGTTGTGAAGCTACACATCCACATCCTTAGTATGTACATCTAATGCGAATTCCTTCATTATTTTGTGAGGTTTTTCTTTACCCTAAGTTGCTGCCCCAAATCTTAAGATTAGTAAATCTTGATGTGTTTGTTTCCTCTAGTGCTATTTAAAGATGAATTTGTTGTGATCCTAGAAGCATATAGTGGAAGAAGATTTGGTTGTCTTGGTCCCATGTTTTTACCCTGACTTTGGGGGTTTTCACGATAAACTGGTGTCTTGTTGCTGAGATGAAGTGTGGATGCAACAAGTTGCAACTATTTAGAGTGACTAGTTGCAACTAGTTGTAATTGATGTTGGTGCCGATTGTGACCGGTTGCAACTGAGGTTGATGTAATAATAACCGGTTGGAGTTAGTTCTCAAATGTTGTTATTTCCTCCATTTATATGTGTGATGCTTATGTTTGTTTCAGTGAATAGGTGATGATCTTGGGCAGCTTTCATATCGCGTCGAAATTAATGCTTCTGTGGTCACTAGCAAGTTGTGTTATTGTGGTTATCCTAACAGTAACTAAACCCTCTTGAGAAAGAAGATGTATAGAATACAGACATTTGTATATAAATAGATTAGGTCTTCATATCTTGCTGCTAGCATATGTGGCACCTATGCTAATATTAAGGTCGGTGAAATATAAGACATACCGTATGAAGCTGGATTCTGAATAAGATCAAGCAATTTGTAGTATAGGTCAAAATAAACAATCCGTGACCCAGAAACACTTCGTTCTGCATTCAATCGCTCTATTTCCTTTGAAACTCTAGAATTATATATCTCTGATGCTTGATTCCTTAATGGTTCGCATTGTCCTGAAGGGCGTTCTCCAAGTGTTATTTGTGAGGGACAACATCCCAATGGTGGCACACCAACAAATCCAATCCTCTTAGCTCCCATATCATTTAGAGTCTATACAAAAGAAGAGAGCAATTAAACATGGTGTCTTCTAGTACTTTTTACACAAGGACTATTTGGTTGATGATGTGCAAGGTTGCCTTGTCAAGTAGAAAGCGTCATGGAACCACACAAGTTAATCAGCCTCGGGTGTATTTAACTCTAGAGAAAAGGTACATCTTGTTTGCTTTAGTTGAAAATCTTTCTCAATACACAAGATAGAAAATATATTTGCATAATTTAGGGAGCAACAAAACAAATATTTAAATTAATGTAGATAATTTAGGAATGGGATACAAATTTTGAATATAAAAAAGATGATACAAAATATAGAGAAATGATGATAAAAATATAATGATAACACTAATTACCTTTGTGAAGTTAATCGACGAAGAGACAAGAAAATCCAAGTACGAAGAAAGATCATATTCGTGGCGTCTCAGAGGGAGAGTGAAATAATTATTTACGATGTCATTTGACCCCATTGTTGTAAAGAAGACGCCTTGTGAAATAACTCGTGTCATTTCCTTCTCTCCAGCCAAAGCCGTTAGCTTCTGCTTGTAGTCTTCAAACAGTTCAAGTTGGTCGTCACTCGACAAGGTTGTCTGCATTAACAATTTGCATATCTCAACTTACGTATTAATTATCCTAAGAAACAATAAAGATAACAAACTTCAATATTTTTACATATAGCTTGTTGATTTGGAAAAAGAAATTATCGAAAATATAAACATATATGTAATTACCGCAATCTTGGATGTGAGCGGATCGTAGCCACTGCCACCAATGGCAAACGCCACACCAGTGAGTAGGTCCTTCAGTTCTAGATCAGGACCGATGAAAGGAGGCAGCAGCTCCTTGATACCCAACTTGGAAGCTGTTGAGAATTAAATGCAGTATTACGGAAAAGAAGTATGATGTTTCAACCGACGCTGCAGTAGGAGTACTGGCGATGAGTATATATAGCACTTTAAAGAACAAGGAGATGCTAACACTAGATACTATTTATTGTAGGCAGGGTTTCACGTACCCGACGTGTTGTGCCTATCTCTATCAACCAACAAGTATAATAATTGGCTCACAATTCACAAATGATTCAATTGTCTCCCTCTTGTCAAAAAATATTCTATATTCTTCGTCTGCTCTCGTTTAGCCGATTTATCAATTGTATATCGTGGCTTAATTATTCCCACACCTAAAACACTATTGGAACAACCCACCGAGCCCGAAACTCACTTCTTATCTCTTTCCCCTTTCTCAAGTATTTTTTTGTACATATATATACATGTTGGGCATGTGCTATCTGGACCATCCCACGTACATCTAGTTATGAACACCACATCTAGTTATGTATCATTAAAAACAGTAGTGTGGAAGCAGAGAGTAGAGTTAGCCGCCAAAAAAATCAGTGAGTAGACTGAGCAACACAAAGCTCAAAGCAAGTTTTCAATGGAACGAGCATGTTCTTGGCATGTTTGCACTACATTTTTTAGCATTCAACTACACCTCCAAATAGTATTACGAATATCTGACTACCTCTGAAAAGTACAGAACATATAAATACTCCATGTACGGATAAGCATAGCATTGATATCTAAACAGGGTAGCAGCCTAGCAGGTGGCAACATTAGGAGCTACAGTTCTCCACTCCATGTTCGGCCGGAGTACGTACCTATGAGGTCCCCAGGGACCAAGCCATTGGAGAACCTCCCGGTGGCGATGCCGCCGGGGAAGTCCTGCCCGTACGGCGGGAAGTTGGCCCTCGCCTCCGTCAACCGGTTGTTGTTGTTGCCGGGGTCGACGATAGAGTCGCCAAACATGAAGACGGCCGGGATAGTGGCGGCGGCGCCACCAGCAGCTGCCACCGACGCCGTCGCCGCCGCCGTGGCTCCGTCTCCATGGACGACGACGACTACCAGCAGTGCCCGGACGAACCGGCACCACGGCGCATGGGCATGCCCCCTGAGATAGGGCGTCACAGACCGAGACTGAGACGACGACGCCATTATTGCCAAGTCGTCGTCGTCGTCGTCTCGCGCGCTTCTTCTCTCCAGCTGTTGGCCTGTTGGCTATTGCTGCTGGCCGCGCCGTGACACTCTCGCCTGGCGCTGGCGCGCGCCCCACGAGTTTTATTTTATAGCAGCGCGCGTAGACGTGAGCCTTTCCGCCAGCCAGCCAGGGAACTCGAGGGAACTCGATCGATCGAACAAGATGCATGATCCGGTGGTTGCCGTTGCATTGCATCTGCCACGCTGCAGCTATTAATACGGCAGCACTGCACTGCATGTGCATGTGGGAGCCGTCGACGACGATCACCGGTCGGCACGGCAGCCGGCGTGTCGACGTCGCCGGCTCCTGTTAGCTGTAGGTATGCAGGCACGCAACGCAGCAGAAAAGGCGAAAAGATGGTGTGGAACAGGTGCGGAATGCAGAGTTTTATCTGGGAGTAATGATGCAGAAATCAAAGCCCTTTTTTGTCCCCTACTGTCTCGATGACGTTGAGCGACAATGGCTCCAGCAAGCAAGCATACGCATGTGTACTAGCACGGCCGGACCGGACCCGGATGAGACGCGTGTCGGGCCGAAGCGGCACCTGGAAAGCCGAAAGGAGGAACCGAGGTAGGGCCAATGGAGGCCAGGAGGCAAACCAGGCAGCCGGGCCGACGGATTATCCGAGATCGACCTCCGGGGAACGCAGCGCCACACGTAGAATACTGTTGGAAATAAAAGCAATTTAGCGATGCATAAATTAATTCCGACAATTAGAAAAAGACCAACAACATGTAGGTGATCGAACAACAGCACTACGATCTGAGGCAAAGCCGCTAAATCTAGTGCTACCAATAAAAGAGAGACAAAGACGAACAACAACGAAACAAGAGACATCCTTACAGCGGGGATGTCGGCGCGCAGGCGAAGACGAAGACGAAGACAAAGCAGACCGTTGACGACGATCCGGATCGGCGGCGTAGAGGAAGAAGACGTCCGGCTGAGCAGTCGCGACGGGCGCTTCCCAAAACCCGATACGTCCCCTACCCCGTGCAGGGACACGAGGAGACGCGGGCTTCGGAGCCTACTCTCCCGGCACCGATGGCAAGTCGGCGACGGGATGGGGAAGACGGCGGCAGCACAACACTGTGAGACGGGAGAGAATGAATTCTCGGGTACTGAGGACGACATCTCGCCCCCTTATTTATACACGCGTCGCAGCTAACAAAGGAAAGCGATTAGCCGCGTAATCACAGTGTTATGGTAATTGTCCTACCGTTTATGCACTTACCATAACACGAGAATAATTGCTTACCAAATAGGCCAGCGCAATTTTCTCCATGCATGAAAAAATATTGAGTGGCAAAAGGAAGCCGCGCACCCGCAAGGTCGGAGGCGGGAAATCGCCGGACCATTCACGCGCATGTCGTGCGTGCGCGCCTTTCGCCCCGCCCCGCAAGGCGAGGCGAGGCGAGCGAGAGCGCGCGCGTGGTGCTTCCTTTTCCTCTCCTCATCCATAGCTTTAACAAGCAAGAGATAGCTCAACTGTTTAAGTTGGCCTCACTCCACTTGGAGTAGCAATGTGGGACTAAAGTCCCCCACCATACCTCATATACATGCATGTGTGAGTGGACCTTTGGGATTTATTTGGAATTGTTTGGCCCATGGTCCAAAACATCTAACAAGTACTAGTGTACTACTCCAGCTTAACACCAAAAATCAATCATGAAACCATATGGTACTACCGCGTACTAGTGGTAGTACTGCACTATATGTGATGCGAAGTGAGCTGAGCTACTGCTTTGGACTCTGTTTTTTCTCTAGAAACAATTTGTTCAGTCTGGGTTTACATTCCACTATTTTATAAATATTATATTGCATGACTAATAGTGATTTTTCTCCATCTAATTGCAGGGTTGATTCTATATGCTTTGGCTAGCTGATGTTGGTTGTGACGGATAGATTGTATTGCAGTTATGCCGAGAAAGTTGTTAATTCTCTGTTATTTAGTAAGATTAATGTAGTATGTACTTTTGTCGTAAACCTGTGTACTCTGTATTTTTTTTCTTGAGTTGCTTAACAAACTCATCTGAAACCAATGGTGATGGCCAGCTTTCTGTAGGACCAATTCCGTTTGCTTAACAAAATGCATGTCCTGTTTATGTAACCTAATAAGTTGTGGAATATTGTGGCGGTTAGACTCTATGTAATCATGCTGAGTTTTAACACTACAATAGTATTTCGAGATCCGTGATTTTAGTATTTTCGACACTACAATAGTATTTCCAAGATCTGTGGTTTTTTTTTCTGATTTTTTTAATGTATTTTTGTTGGCCGGTATTTCTATCCCCTACGTATTCCAAACGGTGCCAGGGAATTCCTCTCCGATGGGTCTGCTATGACCTGGCGGGGGAGAGGGTGGCATGCGCATGCAAGAAAACCCCCCTGGGGTCTACGTACACGTGCTTTTTTCTTCCCTCCATCCAAACGAGCCCTGAAAGTTTTTCACTTCCACCAGGGTCTTATACAACCTTCGAGGAAACTCTGACCGCCAGATTGTTCTATTCCCCTGTTAAACTAGTATCAGGGCGCGCGCATTCGCGCGCCCGTGCCTCCCGTGCAGCAGCCAATCTGAGGAATGACGTCGATATAGTATGGGCAAATTGCTGACTAAATTAACTATGACTGTAACATACGTGGGGGAAGTTCAAACATATGAAGAAATAACACGGTGTTAAGGTAAAGCATTAGTACGGTTACATTGGTCTGAAGCAACAGGAGACAGCGGCGCTTTTACAAACAAAAACAAAGGCCCAGTGTCTCTCCATCTAGAACTGAATGTAGATGATCCACGTTACATTAATAGTAGTGTTTACGCAACTTATTTCATAAGTTAATTAAAACCAAATATACTCTTGCTACACTCACATAACGGAAACTACATACAAGCCAAGTTGTCTGGGAAATTTACAGAGAGCAGGTACAGAGTAAAGTTTTATGCAACTATAGGGCAGTGCATTTCAGTTTTATAAGTGGTGAATATACAAAAGATGCTGGTGGAAACCCATGTACTAGCCTGATGGTTTGCGTGAGTAACTTAGAAGCAATGAAGCAAATAACATTTCAGAAGTGAACACATCAACGTCTGGATTTACATAGAACCCATGCGAAAGTTGTGAAAGAGAGGAATACTATGTGGTAGAAAATGTGTTTATATGCTTTAGAAAAAATATCACAAATAGATTGGTGCATCAGCCTGAACGTTTCACAACCTGAGAGGATTAAATGATTGAAAGAACTTTACATTGCAGAGTTCTCCATGTATCAAAAGATTCAGTAACCAGTACCCAATGCAAATAGATATATGGGAGCACAACCATTTCGTCAACATAATTTTCAAAGATGCGGATACAATATACCTATGACCATTCGGTCCTATTGCAATTGCAATGGTATGGACTGGGGGTTAATTCTGGAACTCTGGGAAAAACATGAACTTTTAACTGACTTAGTAGTCATGTAAAGGGGAAAAGGCTGATGCACAATGACCAAATGCCATCCAATCATGTAGCTGGATCAATGAATAAGATCCCTACAGAGGTAGTGGAAAAGAAATTGAGAAAAAGCAAGCATAAGTACCTTGTACTGACTGATACATTCTGAAGTGCACCCTGTCATTTTTAAAACAAAGAAACAAAAGGTTAATCTCGAATATGAAGCAAGGACAACTTATGGCTGAGCCTGGAGTAAAAATTCAATCGATGGAAGCTGTATGAAACAGCACTCATAAATTCAATTGGAGCTAAATGCGAAGAATACAAATTAGAATGATCATTTTCAAGGAAGCAAACATGTTGTCATGACTGCATTTCAACACATAATGTTGGCATTCCTTTCATCTTGTTTGATGTATAGTAATGCAAGGTGCAGTCATAAGCAAATGTTCTAAACCACACATTACAGAATTTGTTCGCGCTCATGCAGTTTGAATTTTTTTGTTTCATGGTGAAGAGGGAGGTGGCATGGCCTCACCTGCTGACTTAGTTTTCACAAAGTAAATGTGAGGAAGGTGGCATGGTTTTACTTAGAGACTTCTGCATATTTATTTCTCACAAAGTCCATTACCCTGTATGCATCAACACTGGCCATGACTACTCAAGTCAGTAGGGATCCAAGGTATATCACATTTCAGAAAGACTATTGTTATCTCTGCATGTGAAGTCTACTTTTACCAAAAATAAGATTAACAGGCCATTGTATTCCATATAGTATGTCCAATCTCTGCATGTATTCTTGAAGAACCTACATTGAAATGAAATAGTTAGCAGATATACAGATCCTATGCAAGTGTAGATTTTGCAGTCTTCCATAATAGACCATAGAGATCCTACTCAGGATAGTATAAATCCCTTTTGATTTTGACTATGCAATTTTTTTAAGGCACACAATAGACCATAGAACTAACTGCTTGTAGATTTTGGCATTGGCTTTTTTGGATAACATATGGACATAATCCAATCAGACAATTTGGTTTCATCATTGTAGACAAGATGCACTTGTACAGAACCTAAAATTAACAAATGTCTTGCAAAATAGGGAGGGCTGAGAAAGAAGATGCATGTGAACATACCAAAGACCAAGGGCATGATCAATCTTCTGAAATCATCAAATTCTCCAATGCGAGCCGTCATCAACAAATTTTGTGTGCCAAAATTTGGCTAGGTTTGGCACGGCCAGTACCAATCAGCAAGCAAACGCGCCCGAGCTGAAATCGTTATATCTCCACCGCTAAAGATCCCAAAGAGAACAAAGTTAGTATGTAGCTGAAATAATTTTGTAATTAAGAAATCTATTCCTATGGAATACTGCAAGAATCTGAATCTGACCACCTTAGCCTTAATTGTAAATGGGAGTATGTGCAGGACCTTTTCGACCAAAAAATGATTTAGCAATCAGTGTTGATGGCATCTCGTGTGAGCTTATTTGACATATTTGCAATTGTTTGGTCTAAGGTCTAATGTAACTAAATTAAGAGAACTTAACTCTTGGGGACACTTAATAGAGGAAGTTGCAGAGGACTTCGCTAAGCACTAAGTATCAGTGGCCACCTTTAAACCTTTAACGCTCACTGACCCCTGCTATTATATCAGAATTGGGGAGCTTGCCGTCTTGGTACTGCACCCTGCACTTTAGGGGTTGGGAAATGAATATAGCACTTTAGGGACTGGAAGCTATAAAATGTCTGTGCAAGTTGTGTGTGGCCAATTATCTACATTCAGTTTATATGCCACAGCTGAAATAGAAATGGTGGTATGTGATAATTAATAAGAGATGTTAAGGACGTGATTCCAGTTTGAAGAAATTGATTCCTTTTTTCAGATCCATTAAAAAGAATTGGATAGCATTTGCATGGCTAACATATTTTTAAAAGAGAGAAAATAGTTCGTTGGCTTCGATGCTTGGTCAGTTAGCAAAAAAAAAATGAGTCCAAAACTAAATATTTCAATAGGGAAAACTGACATGTGTAAAATTTTCTTTTTTAACTATGCCTGCTCGAGAAGCCTATTGCAATTTAGTTGCTGTGACCCCTAATTGCAAAACCTGTCATTTTTAAAATGTAATATAAATTGGAGCCATAGCCAAGGCTTGTATCCCTTTAATGCCGAATGATGCAACACCTAACACATGCATGAAAGTACACTGTCTAATATGTTTATATTGAACATTTTCAGTGTGCAATAAGGTATCAATAAAAACTGCAATGTACCAGGATTGGCTGTTACGTGGATGGATATTAGGGGGATAATTGGGGATAACTAGGCCTTATGCTTTGCCAAGAGCTTAGGATAACTAGGCCTTATGCTATGCCAAGAGCTTGAGAGATTGGCCTTATGCTATGCCAAGAGCTTGAGAGATTGAGGGGGGAATTAGAATTGTTTCATAATTCATTGCTTGATTTCCATTGTGCCCCATGGGCTGAATATAAAGGGTACATATGACTAACACCTCTTGTGCCTAGACAATATGGTACTATTCCTATAGATAAATAACTAAGAGAGACACTAATTAACACTAATGGGCTTAAGGCCCAACTAGGACACTTGCGCCCTACGGCGCCCCTCTTTATGCCCATGACATATAATCTATAGATAGAAACTCTTATTGCTGTTTCGTTTGTCAACGGATACCACTAGGGGTTGACACCCCTCCAGTTCCATAAAAAACTGATAATCTAGAGAATAATTACTTTTACTTACCTCCAATTTATTGGCATAGCGGATTTGAGGTCTCTAGGCACTCCCACAAGTTTGATATTCGACAACAAAAGGGAGCAGCCGGGAAGACCACATTCTGTGTTGGTTAAATTTCAGTTATACATTGCACTATCCCTGAGAAAAAATTCCAATCATAATGAAACCTAAACTGACAAATAGAAGCCGCTTCTTCATTTAGATCTCTAAATATGGTCATCCTCTATTCCTAGTTTCTCACTATCCAAAGATAGAGGAGGGATGGCTCTGTAGAGTACGCATAAGATGTAGCGAAGCAGTTGGAAAGTGAAAAGATACAGATATAGATTTTTATTTAATAATGGAAATTTCGAGATTGAGTTTAAGGAAGACTCTTGGAGATGCTCTAACATATATAAAATAGAGAATTAAAAATGGATGAATTAAGAGCATGCATAGCTATTTTCTTTTCAGCTTATCCGCAGTTAAGTATATATACCTAATAGAAACACGTTCAAAATACTAATTTTCTTTTCAACTTATAACCACAGTCAAGTTTATACATAATAGAAACACGTTCAAAATACTAATTCTGGCCAAAGGTTCTCCAAATGGCAATCCTAGAAACAGAAAGGAAGATCCTGGATTCTATATATATATAATAATAACTCTATAAATAGGAATTGTAAAATCAACGGTAAAACAAACACATGTAAAAGTAAACAGAATACGTAGCCCATGATTTCTCCAACATGCTAAATACAAACCTTCAGCAACCATATTTTAGAATTAATGTAGTACTGGAGCATCAGTAGGAACACGAAAAATATTTTAGCATTAATCATCATACTGGACCCCTGCAATAGATGGAAACTGATTTGGTTAAATTAAATTTGTTAGCATCATATGAGAAGAAATCACAAGAAGCATATCATTTTTATCACAACGCCTTGGAGGGAGGAAGTTCCAAAAACTATATCAATATTCTTGCTGCTGATCTGCTGCCATGGCCGGCGAGAGCAAATCTGATCAATAATTACGACTGATATTTGACAATCCAAAAAGCACGCCAGTTTAGTTTCATCAAATGAGCAAATCTGATTCGAGACAAAAGCCACACCAACTGATTCAATTCTGCTGCTGCAAGAAACCAAACCTACCATCAATTATTCTCCACAAAACCTTATCATCGAACAGATAGCTTCATAAGCTTTCGTAGGCCTAAGACCTTTGCAATCGAAGAGGAAGCGGAAGGAACTACCACTCCACCAACCAGAACACCAAACAATTTCACATAACCATGACCTACGAAACCTGTAGAGGCATGCCACCGGCCATCCAAAATCCTGTGCCACCACAAAGGGGAAGCCGAGTATGGGAGGGAAGCAGAGAAACCGCACCTTGCCGGCGATGATAATCCAGCAGTCCTTTGTGACGTTGTGCTTGGCGACTTCCTCGAACCCAAAAACCTTGCTCTCGCCGGCCATGGTAGCAAACTATATCAACGGAGAGAGAGAGAGAGGGGGAAGGGAGGGGCCTACCTGCGCTGCTGCCGCGCCACTCCGCTCGCCGCCACCGCTGCGCTCCCGCGCTGCCTGGCCCGTGCCACCACGGCACCTGGCCGCCGCGCCGCTGCGCCCCCTCGCCGGCGACGCTGCCGCGCCGCCGTGTCGGGCCAGCCCGCGCCGGCCGGCGCCCTTGCCGCGCTGGGCCTGCGCCCCCTCCAGCCCGGCGCCGCCGCCGCACCGCCGTGCCCGGCCGCCCGCCCGCCCGCGCCGGGCACTTGCCGAGCGCGCCGCCGCTCGCTCGTCTTCTTTCTTTTACGGGAGGAGAGGTGGTGGAGAGAGACTGACTGGGAGTGAAACCCTAAGGAGAGGCTGAGGAGTAGCCCTGTATTTATTTGTTGAGGTAGATTGCAGGAGAAGCTGAAGCTGGGGGGAAGAAGTTGAGTAAAATTAGCTAGAAGCCGCTTCGGGTTACCACATCTGAAAACAGCTTCTCAACGTGGACCGCACGATCGAAGATCCAACGCACCATATTTTCTTGGTGACGTGGCCACAACCACCCTCCGAGGAGCCGACGGCAGATGTATTGTCTTAACATCACCTGGCCCGGGCTTCCTTTATTCTATAGGAGCATGGCCATGGAGCGTGCTCTGCCTGCCACCAGTCGTCGTCGTCGTCGACGACCACTGGTCGGCAGCCGCGCGTGTCGACGACCACTGGCTCTGTTTGTCTCGTTCACCACCCAGGTGTTAGCTGTAGGTATGAAAACGCGAAAAGATCGATAGCATGGAACAGGTGCGGCATGGAACAGGTAGCCACACTGCCCAAGCAGCGTAATATAACTTTCAGCAGAGGCCAGAGCCCTGCTTTTTTATTGGAACTTTTGCAAACCTCGGATTCAGTGAAAATAGCAGGGGTTTTTCAGTGAAAAAAATTGATTGAAACTTTAGCACGACATATCTGATCAGTCCGTTGCATGGCTGATCACATTTCACCATGCATGGTGTGGGTCATTCTCAAGAAGTCCTAAAATATCATATGCACAAATTTTTTTTTTTTGTTCCATCAGTGCAATCGGATCACATCTTTCGGCGCTAGGTGAGGTGATCGAAACTGCCTTCGGAGTGCCCTCCCTGCATCTGGGTTCATCTGAACCATCGCATGGCCACGTTGCTTTTTTTCAACCTTTATATTTGCAGATACGAAATCAGGCAAGACCAAATCCCCAAAGGACCAATTCAATACACTATTTACTCAATAGGGCAAAAGCTCCAACTAACAAGCTCCAATAATTCCATCTGCCTTTTCTTAATCAAGAACTTAGTTGACGATAATTATATACATATATCTCGAGAGCAAATATAAATAACCAAAGAACTAGCCTCTCGAGATCGCCTTTCTTCGTCCTTCCTGTCTCCTTCCTGAGACCAACATCAGCACAGCATCCGCAGCGTACTCTTCCATTCGTCCACGTGGCGAGCGGCCATGCTCCCGCCCGGTGCCATGGCTCCATCGCGCAACAGGGCACGCGGTAGCTTTTGAACAGTGCCAGGTGTCCAGAGGCCGTCGACGAAAGCAAAGGCACTAGTCCACACTCCACTCGTATTGGTCGGGATCGAGGATGCGTTCGGTGAGGAGGAGAATCGCAGGTGCAGGGTGCCGTCAGCGTCAGAGCGTCACTGGCGAGCTTCGATGGCTTATAAATTTCGGAAGCATCTTGATCGGCTTCATTCATGCTCACTTCAGTTCGTGACAAACTGACTGCATTGACATCTGGTCATCTACGCTTTGCCAGCACGTACAAATGCTGTCCCTCGACGAGGCCATGCAGCAGCTCGACTTCGCCGCCGGCTTGCCGCTGCTGCCAGATGACATGGACGACGCAAGCTTCGGCTTCAACGATTTCGATTTCGAAGCCACGACGACGGGCGGAGGTGCGGTCGTCGGTGGTTTCCACTTCGACGCCACGGTGACATACGGAGCTGTTGGTGGTGGTTTTGACTTGGACTTCGACGCCACGACGACGGCCTGCGGCGCCGGCGGAGCTTCGAGCGGCAGCGCCGCCTCGGGAACGCCGACTGCCGCGGCTGGCATTATCGCCGGCGCCGGGGTCGACGAGGAAGAGGAGCGGCAGCGGCGGCTGAAGCGCAAGATATCCAACCGGGAGTCGGCGCGTCGGTCGCGTGCGCGGCGGCGGCAGCGCGGCGATGAGCTCGGGCGCGAGGCCGAGACGCTCCAGAACGCGCGGCTCCAGGCCGAGGCCCTCGAGAACGCGCGGCTCCAGGCCGAGGCCCGCGCGCTCCGGCGGCGGCTCGGCAACGCGCAGCAGCACGCCGTGCTGCTGCTCGCGGTGGCACGCGCGCGCCTCGCGCGGGCGCGTGCTGGTGCGGGAGTTGTGGCTGTGCCCGCGCCGCAGCAGGTCGCCGCTGGCGTCGTCGCGACCGGGACCGGGACGATGATGACGTGGTGACGGCGGGGCAAAGAAATGAAATGGGATGGACACGAGTTGTCAGTGCTGTGCTGCAAGAGTTTTGGTTTTGCCTCTGTTGGTATCGCCGTCAGGAATTTTATTCACGATCTTTGTGTCCTGTCGTTCTGCTGCTGTGGTGAAATTCAAATAACTGCAGTCTTTCTTTTTTTTTTTCCATTTTTTGCAAAGCGATAGGAACAGTTTGAGTGGACGAAGCAGAGTTTTCAAATTGAAGAAGAGGCTTTCCTGTCGCTTAGTTGCTTTGATTGCTGTCTTATTGGTCGGACTCGCTCGAATCAGCACCAGGAGTAGCCAAGCAACTGTATTGGGATTGGTCGGTCTCAGTTCCAAACAAACGAAGTTTCAGTGTCGTCACTGTCAGGTTAAGGTCCAGAACGTGTGCCAACGTCTGTCGACGAACGACCGACGTGCGTGCCTGGGCGGGCACCACTTTGGCAGTTTCTTTGTCTTCCTCTTACCGGCTTCCGCTTCGTACTCAACGAAAACAACATATGCGCCCCTCAAGCAATGCTGTCCCTGCGCCGCAAGACATGGACGGCGGCATCGGTTTGGATGCGACACTAGCAGGCGGCAGCTTGTGGCCCGTGCACGCGCGTCGACCACCAAGGCCGGCAGCGGCGGCCATGCCACGCGAGCACGGAGCGCGGCAGCTTCCGAGCCCATGGGCCTTCCGAAGCCCGACTGGTCAAACCACCTTCTTCAACTCGAGCCCATGGGGCGCGGCCCAGAGCACACAAACTAAACTAGGGTTCCATCCCATCCATTCGCCACCCACACGGCCCCTATAAATCGCCCCCGCGCCTGCGCCTCCAACATCGCCGCTGTTCGTCGCTGCTTTTGCCTGCCTGCCTGCCTGCTTCGATCTGCCGCCGCCGCCGCCGTCATCTTCGATCTGAAGAAACCCTTCTCGTTTCTCCGCCCCGCTGTTTTTGTTTTGCTTTGTCTTATTTACTCTCTCTCGCTGTTTATTACTCCTGGGTGATTGGTGATTTTGTTGCCGTTGTTTTGTTTTGGGGGAGCACTGTCCCAAAGGCCGGCCGCCGTTCGCCGTCGGCGGACCTCGGTCACCTTACGGAAGCTCCCGATACGCAAGCCGGTGGCGCTTTAGAGCCCTCGTCCGTTTGATACGCAGTCGGACGTTGGGTTACGCTCGCCTCCAAATCTGCTTTGCCTGCGTTTTCTGTAGTCAGATCGGGATTTGCCCCCTTTCCTTCTTCCTCCTCAGTGAAGTGATTTGGCTTTCAGATTTTGAGAAATTTTACTGGTTTCGTTGACGTTGTTTGCGAAATCATTGGAAATATGTAATGGACTGTGCGGTGCAGTGATTATAAAAACATTCCTCGTACTGATGGGAGGTCCCCCGTGAACGACCTCTATACACCCATAGAATCTGAGCACCGCAAATCATATCCAAATCTTTTTATTCTCGTCTATTTTTTTAGTTTTTCTATTTTTCTTGAAAGCTGGATTTCGGGAAAGACTTTGTTTTTGTATATATTTTTTTCTGATAAAAAGGCTTACTGGGATTCCGGACTTCTCAGCGTCTAAACAACGAACGTGCCTTCGCTGTTTTCCACTGCACAATGAACTCAACTTTTTTTTAGAATAATCGAAATTTGTTAATAATAATTAATCTAAATGGTTAAAATGTATAAATGCAAATTAGGTAATATAAAGTGCAACCTGTATCCAAACTCATGAGTTATCAAATTTAATTTATTATTAGTTAATCTTAACTTTAATATGCGCTCCTCTTGAGGAGATTGAAGGTCAAGGTTAATTTTGGCAAAGAAGGGGGTAGGGAAACGCGTGTTGTCGCTTTCTGAACGCATACCGCTAAGTAACATAACTGATGTGTAGTACTGAAATACCAGAATTAGGAAGAAGGAACAAGTTTTGAAATGCATACACCCTCTGTTCCAATTATAACTCGACTTTTATAAAATGTGTGCAATATTTATATCTTTAAATAAATACTTTTTATTTTAAAAAACTAGATTTAATGATCTTTCTAATTAGGAAGAAGGAACAAGTTTTTATTTTTGTTGAGTGCTATGATTTGTGGAAGAAATTTGTATTTGAACACTGTGATAGGGAATACAACCAAGTTGCCCATGAGCCATGAGCTAGCTCGGCAAGCGTTTATGTCAAAATTTCATATAACTGGGTTGACGAACCCCTAATTTGCATTATTCATTTTCTTTTCTAGCAAATGATGTAATAGTTCTCTCAAATGAAGAAAACTTGCCGGATTGCTTTTCAAAATAAATTTAATATATTTTAATTTATAGTTATCGATAGTTATTTTTTTGAAAGCAAGAATGACACTTATTTATTTTTGAAAGTTATATGCTTTATACTTGTTTTTTTAGATTTCGCGTATTGGATTATTTTGGTTACTATAGCTGCTCAAATCGTCCAAGCAATTTAATTGTTTCTTCTGTCGCGGTGAGCACATTGGGCCGAGTGGCCCTCTTAATTATCTCCGTGCTCAACAACTCCGCCCAAGCAAATATTGTCTGGGCTTTGGCCCACTCTAGCCCTGCGGTTTCCATCTGCCACTAAAGCCCAGGCCCAAGCTTACGTCATATACTGTACAGACTACTACAGGCCTACACTCCATGAGAGAAACAAATATATAAGCCCATGTAAATTGTGGAAAAAAAAATCTGCAATCCAAACCAAGCAGGATCTGTCATTGTACAGTTTCAAGTTAAAATTTATCTTAAAAATATAGTTTTTAAAGTTAGAATGCAACTTAGTCACAAGAATAATTTTTATTCTAATGTATCGCTTACGTTTATAAGTTAGTTCTAGTTCTAGTATCATACCTATTGCATCGGCTAGACTGACAATTTGTCGAGCAGTGTATGCTTCAACTCCCACACAAGCATAGATACAATGACAGCTGCTCAAAAAGTCATCATGGAACGAAGTTACGAAGGAAGAAGGAAAAGAACTAACACAACAATGAGTATCAGTAATAATATTCAGTGAAGGACAACGACAGATACTCTTACGCTCTTACGCAATCCAGTTCCATGCAGCCGAAGTAGTAACCTTTCATGCTTGAAGTTCGACTGCTCAACAGAAAATGAAGGATACGATAGTAGGCTATGCTAGGATACGATAGTAGGCTATGCTTTCCCTTATGATGCATCATGGATTCCATGCATTTAGAAGGGTCTTGGTCTTGAGTCGCGCATTAGACATCAGTGAGCCTTGCCACTGATGACAAAATTTGTATTCCAGCTCAGCACTTACAGTTTGGTTTGCTATATACAAATACTACTGACAAGGGTTCAGAAGACTTAGCTCTAAATGTGAGCTTGAGATATGGCACATACTAGGCATATGAAAAATATGCAAGGAAATAAGTAATCATGGAACGAAGGAAAATAAAAAGATCTCCATGTTAACTACTGTGACAACCCTTTTAAACACCAATTGTCAGGAAAGGACTCCAGACAACATAAGGCCAGACAATATAAGGCCAGGAATATTTGACTGAAATACAGTCTTCCTAATTCTCTGCATTGAAATCAGTCGGATGAATTTTGGCTCCACCCAAAGGCTCAAACAATACAAAACACACATCCTTGGACAAGAGAATTGCACCACTTGTGCTTGAACTCCTCAACAGAAATATAGGATTTGATAGGAGAAGCTCTGCAAGAAGCCACTACCAACAAACTTGTGATGGATAATCCATTTCACGCACATCAGACATCAGGGAACATCAGGGAGCCCCGCCAGTGATGAGTGATGGCAGCCTACCACGATCTGAAAATATACCATGCACAAAAATCAAAACTAACATTCCAGTAGCATTTACAGTTTGGTTTACTAAATTTAGTCCTACTGCCAAGGGTTTAGCGGCATTCAAAATTAGATGCCTGGGTACAGAGCTTTCGTCAGGCAACGATGCCTAGAAACCAAGCAAACAGAGCATCTCCAACAAGTTGGCAAACATCACTTGGCAAATCTCTAGTTTTGCCAAGTGAAAAAATAGGCCTTCTCCAACAAGTTGGCATTTGGGTTTGGCAAAAGAACTTGGCATCCTAGAAATTTTGCCAAAATCACAAAATTGAGCCTCCAACAAGTTGGCAAAACTAGTTGGCAAATTGGGATACACGTGATGCCAAGCGATGGAGGACTTGGCATATTTGGCAAGTGAAGGGAGAATTTTGCCAAGCTTGCCAAATGATTTTGCCAAGTTGTTGGAGGAGGTTTTTTGTGGTTTTTGCAAAAATCATAGGATGCCAAGTAGTTTTGCCAACTTGTTGGAGAGCAACTCCAACAGTTTGCTAAAACTCACTTGGCAAATCTATAATTTTGCCAAGTCTCAAAACCAAATGCCAAGTGAAAAAAGAAGTCTTCTCCAACAGTTTGCTATTTAGGCTTGGCAAAAGAACTTGGCATCCTAGCATTTTTGCCAAAATCACAAAATTAAGCCTCCAACAAGTTGACAAAACTAGTTGGCAAATTGGATACACGTGATGCCAAGTGATGGAGCACTTGGCATATTTGGCAAGTGAAGGGAGAATTTTGCCAAGCTCACAGAAATGCCAAGTAGTTTTGCCAACTTGTTGGAGGCTATTTTTTGTGGTTTTGGCAAAAATTCTAGAATGCCAAGTGCTTTTAGCAAACTGTTGGAGTTGCTCAGCTGATCTCCAGATGTGAGCTTCAAATATGACAGAAAATAAAAGGCATGATTCTGAAATATAAAAATATGAAACTAATTAACTGCATAATTAAATGTCATAAAGTTTTCCTGCATATTTATATATTTTTTTGTTTTTACCAATGCAATCAACAGAAGTAAGATCTCAAAACTCAAACAAACTAATGTCAGTTTCTGATGTCATGTATTCAATTTGCACTAGCACACAAATATGGCCTGTAGTTAATCAGAGCATGCAGCCCGTGGGCCAAAGGCACGGCCCAAGCACGGCACGACCCGGACTCCAACCGTGCCCGTGCCGGCCTGAGGCACGTAGCAGGCCGTGCTTGGGCCGTTGCCTCGGCCTGCCGGGCGGCACGACCCGGCCCGTAAATTAGTGATGGCACGATGTCGGCCCGATATGCGCGGTACAGCCTGCTAAAGGCCCATCCCAGTCCTACTCAAACCCTAGCTTCAATCCCATCCCACCCACTCTCCCGTCAGTCCGTCACCCCCACCCTCCGCGCACTGCGCCGCACTTGCCCAGTCGCCCGGCAGGCCCGCAACCGTGGAGACTCGCCGCCGCGAGCGCGTGACTCCCACTGCCGCGCGGCTCACAGCCCACCACCCCAGCGCGCAAGACGCCGACGGCTGCCTCCACCTCACCTCCAGCACCCTCCACGACTCCACACCACTAGCGCGCCGGCGATCTAGCTTCTCCTTGCCCCTGACGACCGCCTAGTCCTCCTGAATGCCGGTGTCGAGCGTGCCGCCAATGAGCGGCGGCCTCCTCCATGGCCGGCACCGAGCGACGGCGGGCTCCTTCGCGGATCCGGCCGCCTTCTCCACGACCACGTGCGCCGGCTTCTCCTCCCTTTCTACTGGCTGCTATTGCCGCCTCCTAGGGGGCCTCGGGCCGACCCGGTGGCCTAATGGGTCTGTGCCTTATTGGTCCGGCACGACCCGCAAGACGGCCCACGTGCCGTGCCTGGGCCGTCAGCCAGGCACGGTGGACTGCTGCGGCACAGCCCGGTGGCCCACGTGCCCTATCAGGCCGTGCCTACCACGGGCCCATGCCGTGCCGGGCTGTGCCGGCTCGTTGCACAACTTTATCTGTAGTCATCCCTTTGTCTGAAGAAACAACTATTAACTACATTATCCCTTTGTTGACTGCTTTTGTTAACTACATTATGGCCTGTACCACACAAAATGCAGGCAATAAATAAGTAGGCTGCTTTAGACATTAGCACTAACCTAGAAGCTAAGCCTTCATCAATTACAAAAAACTTCACATTTTGTCAGTCAGTAGTTTTTTTTCTGTCGTGTGGCATGTTATCAGAGGCTTGGAGGAATGCTTTCATGTTTTCTATTTCTTTTGCTTTCCCTTCACGTTTTATATTTCTAAAAGTTTTCATTATTGTATAGACATTTTTGTCCCTTTTTTAACTGTGGTGTGCAGTTTTCCTGCGCATTCAAGAAAAAAGAACACTAACCAATCAACCATCCTAACAAAATTAAGAAATTTATGAGGGTTAGTGAAGCAATTGGCCCTGCTTCCCATGTTCTGATCAATACCATAGCAGGAGAAGAATAATCAGAATTTAAATTCACACATAACCTTGACCTCATTTTCCCATGTTTGCAGTGAAGTTGTACAACATCTAAGTTCCATCAATTTGTCATGGGCATAAAGAGGGGCGCCATAGGGCGCAAGTGTCCTAGTTGGGACTTAAGCCCATTAGTGTTAATTAGTGTCTCTCTTAGTTATTTATCTATAGGATTAGTACCATATTGTCTAGGCACAAGAGGTGTTATGTACGTGGATAGTTTGGGGGGATAATTGGGGCTTTATGCCCATGACACAATTAGATGATGATCTTCAATTCACTTACAAAAGACAAACATTTTCTGGTCA
Organism: Themeda triandra; assembly: GCA_018135685.1. Taxonomy (NCBI): domain Eukaryota; kingdom Viridiplantae; phylum Streptophyta; class Magnoliopsida; order Poales; family Poaceae; genus Themeda; species Themeda triandra. Next base: position 1,541,081 of record JAENPR010000068.1, on the reverse strand, counting down.
AATCAAATTATGACTCAGATTTTTGTGTTGGTTTGTCCAAATAATCTAACACAGCAACACTCCTGAAGTCGAGACCAATAGTGAATGTGAACCTCATAGTAAAATTCCATTTAAAGGAAATGGATTAGGCGGATGGACTACACAAAATTCTAGTTTTATGTAGCTTGAGCTTTAACCAAACAGCTGACATGTGCTACACTAAAATACAACTTTTTCACAATATAATTAGGATGAATCTGGCCAAACAAAAACAATTAATCATAACCATTTGTATGTAGACTAAACAGGAAACAAATGACTTGGCAGTGGAAACTCAGTAAGAAACCAAACCAACAATAGACTAGTCTTTGGTATCGGTAATAAATATTGTGCCATGATCTGATAAGTTACTATTTACAGAACTCAGAACGAACTCCAACACTGGATTCGATTTTGGTGAGGTACATGCTAGAACTAAAATAAAATTAAAGTGACATGAGCTAATTGAGATGTAAGCTTCAACTATGTCAGAAAAATAACAGATTTTTTTTTTTACTTTCAGAAGCAAGTCTGGATAGCATAAAAATATTCATTTACAAGAAAGTTTGAAGGTAGGTCACATGGTATAACCAGATCAACAAGGCTGTATGCATATTTAGCAATTCGACCAATGCATCGCCATGTTGCTTAACACGTCAAATCCGATAACAAAAATTATGTTGTGTTTTCCATTGTCATGTATGAAGTTTTCTCTAGCATAAATAATTGCATTTCACAAGGTCTATATTATGTGAATACAAACTGAGAAACAGTACGTACATTATGATTAATTGTTCACAAAACGAGAACCAACCAACCGAACTGACTAAGGAAACACATGGAAGCTGTAAAACGTAGGACATCAGAATCAGGGGCAAGTACCATACCAGGGGTGTAGAAGCTCATGTAGGGTGCGACTTTAAAGTAGGTCCCAAACCCAAGCACACTAGCAGGTTCGGCAACCTTCTTCACCCGCCCGGACTTGAGCTCGATTGTGAATAAGCCAACAACTGTTTTCACGAATATGGCATCCACACCCTCTGCAAAACCAATGGCACATGCTCAAAAACCATCACAGGGCTTAGCCACGGGAATGACTTTCTCCAGGTCGATGACCCTGCATCGCACCCATTGTGTAGCACCATCTGTATTCACTTTCCTTGAGTAGATATAAAGGCTGGAATCCACAACAGCAGCTATTCCCAATGAACTATCCTCCATCGCCATTAAGACGAAACGATATTTATTCCACATCACGGACAAGCATTTCTTGCCCCAATCATACTTTACAGTTGCATATGTGTTACTCTGTTCAAGCACAAGTGCGAAGTGTACTTCATTTCCTAAAACAATTCCACGCATGTTATGCAAGATGGCGCTACTGCCGATGCAAACAGATGTTTGCCTGCTCCATGCACCCGTCTCTGATGTGTACGTGCTCCCGCATATGTCACCCATGCCAGCGGCCACGAAGGCCACGCGGAAGGGACCGCCGTGGCAATCGAGGTGGCCGCAGCCTTGGGCATCGCATGACACAGCGGCGGTGAAGCTGTTCATGAAAACAAGGTCTGGCGCGGGCAGGGCGTGGGTGTCGCCCGTGACGGGGTCCCAGACGAGGAGACGCCCGCTGCCGCAGTACTGGCGGTCCGCCATGTGGATGAGAACGCGGCCATGGCGGCAGTCGAGAATGCGGAAAACGCGGCCGTCGGCGCCCGCGGGCTGGGGGAAGGCGGGCACTGATGTGGTGGGGGCGAGGCGGGGGAAGGCATCTCCGTATCCGGGGAAGAGGTGTTGGAGGCCGAGGAGCGGAGGGGCTCCATGGAAGGCGCGGTAGCGGCGGAGGAAGCCCGGGTCGTGGAGGATGCGGAGCCACGGCTTGCAGACGAGCGCAGCGCGGAAGAGGTGCTCCGGCTCGTCCGGCGGGAGGCGGAGGAGGATCTCGACGATGGCGTCTTCGATCAGGTCCGGCGGCGGCGGCGCCATGGTGCGAGGGTTTGGGTGGGTTTCGGAGGAGCAAGTGACCGCACCCGCACTTGGTTGGGTTCGACCAGGACCGAAAGGACGAACGGATTTTCTTCCCTCGAAGAAACGATACAAAATTTCATGGCGAGGAAAACAAAGGCAATAGTGAATGATTTTTTTGGTTATTTTTTTAAAGTTCTTGATTGGTTTTTTAGAAACAATAGTATAAGCTAGTGCCACGGTGCATGGCACTAGTTTAAAATACATGGTGAAAAAACGTTTAATGGTGCTCGTTTATTAGAGATTCAGATTTATTTTACAAACATTTTGGACATAGATTTTATATAAAATATTTCGTGTATAAAATCATTTGTCTATTAGGCTCGATTGTAACTCTCAAATAATAATTTCGTGTATAAAAATATTTTATACAACCCATTTTCACTTGTTATATGCTAAAATTGATTTATTATAAAAAAAAAATCAGTTGCTCGAATAGAGAGGAGGCGGAAAACCAAATCCAATGAAAACCGCCTCTTCACCGTTTCACATTGCATGTACAAATATAGAGAAACGATTCTCTTGGTGAGTCTACGCGTCAAACCATTTAACAACCATTTTGCAGTTTCTCTTGAGAAGGAAACCATTATGTTTGTCTGAGCCTAAAATTTTGTGGTTCCATATCACATACTATCAATAACTTCGGCTCCAGTTTTATTAATACAAATTGGATGAAGTTCATGATGGTTCTTTCGAAAAGAAATATGTCATATGCTATCACAACAAATGGTATGACTTCTTTGCCTGAGGATCTTGTGATCTCCAAGGCTTCTATGAAAAATCTAAACTTATGTTAGATGCCTTAGAATTCTAAGAGAGGTTGTTTAGAAACTTTGCTAATTATTGTGTCTCCCTGCTGAGCTAGAAGTCGGAGTGGGTGAGATGTTTGGATTCCTAGCCAACTTACCTCAATTTTTGCACTAACAAGGTTTCTATGTCCTAGACAAGCTAACCAAATTGGCTCACCCGGCCTAGCAAGGTTTTGTTTGTCCAGATAGGCTACACGAGATTAGGTGGTTGCAAAACCAAGTAGCTCCTAATGCATTTGGTGGGATGGTAAGTCACACACACAGAAAGGTTATTAGTATATATACTAGTACTCCTTAATAATTGTACTGATATACTAGAGATTATGGGTAAAAAAAGACCTCTCAAGTAATAAGATAACAAAAGGTCATAGTTCTAAAACAAGCAGGATTCATCATTTCATAGTTACAAGTTAAATTTTATCTCAAAATAAAGTTTTTCAAGTTAAAATAACTTGGTCACAAGCATAAATTCATTTCAATCATCATAAAGGTCTATATTACTTACTTTTAAATAGTTAGTTCTAGTAATAGGCCTAATCCATTGTCCAGATTCACAATTTATCCCAGAATTTGCCACAGTATATGCTTCAACTCCCACAAGCAGCCAAGCATCGATGCAACAAGTGCTCAAATGTCATCATGAAATGAAGTTTCAAAGGAAAGAAGAGAATGAAACTAACACACAACAGTGAATATTAATGTTAATTTTCGGTAAAGGAGTGAAGGACAACTGGACAACAACGACAGAGACTCCACATAATCCAATTCCATGCAGCATAGCAGTAACCAACCAAAAAATTGAGAAATGAAATATGCCTGGAACATTTGACTGAAATACTATGTTCTTGGCACATGACCAGGACAAATTCAGCAAGAACGTTTACGGTTGATCCTTGTTCTTAGTTCTCGGTTCATTTTCTTTCCACAATTCTTGCTCTGAGGATTAGTCCATTCAAATGAATTTTGGGTCCACCAAAGACAGTGCAAAATCCCAACCCTAGTTGATCACTGTATTTGCACCATTCGTGCTTTAACTGCTCAACAGAAAATTAAGGATTTGATAGTAAGCTCTGCAGCAGACTTGTGATGCATCATGGATTCATACATTTCGAAGGGTCTTGCTCTTGAGTCGCATGTCAGACATCAGTGAGGCTTGTCAGTGACGAGAAGGTACCACGACCTGAAACAATACCATGCATAAAAATCAAAACCAACATTCCAGCTCAGCACTTACAGTTTGGTTTGCTATATACAAATACACTGCCAAAGGTTTACAAAACTTAGCTCCAGATGTGAGCTTGAGATATACCAGAAAATAGGTATTTGAAAAAAAAAAACTGTGAGGAAATGCCTTTGAATAAAAATATACAAGTAAACAGCAGCAAAAGAAAGTCTGAAAAACCCCCACAAAATACAAGGTCAATAAGTTTGCATGCATGTTTAGTATTTTTACCAAATGCAGACCATGACAAGTCAACCTCAGAATTTAAATCAAGGTTGATTTCTGATTCAATGTATTCAGTTTGCACCAGTATGCACAATAGGTCTGTAGCAATCTCTATATGTGAAGATAATAGTTATTAATTACAGTGTGACTTTGTTCGCAAACCAAAACCAACAAACTAAGAATATAAACACAGTAAAGAGAATACAAGGCAACAGATAAGTACGAGGTTGTTTCAATTTTTAGCAAAAACCTAGAAGCCACATCCTACGTCACCAACTACACAAACTTATTTTTTTTATGGCAGTAGCCAATTTTCCCACCTCGGTGTGGCCTGTCATGAGAGGCTACGACCCAGATCTTTGTAATGGTTTGTCCAAAAAATCTAATACATTGACATTGCTACTAGACAGCCCTCCCGAAGACAAGACCAACAGTTAATGTGAACCTCATAGTAAAATTTCATGAAAAGGAAATGGGAAGGCAGATGTGCTACACATAATTCTAGTTTCAAGTAGCATGGAAATGGGAAGGCAGATGTACTACACATAATTCTAGTTTCAAGTAGCATGAGCCTGTACCAAACAGTAACACATAATTCTAGTTTCAAGTAGCATGAGCCTTAACCAAACAGTAACTGGAATATGCCTGACATGCTATACTGAAATAATGGTTTTACACAACATGACCAGGATGAATCTAGCCAAACAAAAACAATTGATCATAACCTACACCATTTATATGTAGGCTCAAAAGAAAACAAATAACCTGATAGTAGAAACTCTAAGAAACCAAACCAACCAACTCCAGCAGACTAGTCTTTGCTATCGGTAAAGAATAATGTGCCATGATCTGATAAGTTAGTACGCACGGAACTCATAACCAACTCCAATACTACATTCGACTTTGGTGAGTCTCATGCTAGAACTAACACCGAAGTCCAAAGGTTACAAGGATGAGATAATCGATATGTGAGCTTCAGCTATGTCAAAAAGCAACAGAAATTTTAGTTCTGCGAGGAAGTCAGAATAAAAATATTCTTTTAAGGAAGTCTGAAGAAAATTCACATGATATTACCAGATCAACAAGGCTGTATGCATATTTAGCAATTCGACCAATGCATCACCATAGAGCTTAACACATCAAATCCCATAACAAAAATTAAGTTCTGTTTCCGTCATCATATATATGAAGGCTTCTATGTGAGTAGAAACTAAGAAATAGCGAGTACACTATGATTAGATGCCCACAAATGAGAACCAACCGAACTGACTAAGTTAACACATAGAAGCTGTAAAATCTAAGACAACAGAATCAGGTACCATACCAGGGGTGTAGAAGCTCATGTAGGGTTCCGAAACCCATTCGCAGGTTTGTCAACCTTCCTCACACGCCCGGACTTGAGCTCGATAGTGAATAATCCAACACCGCCTGTGCTCACGAATATGGCTCCCACGCCCTCTGCAAAACCAACGGCACATGGTCCATGCCCAAAACGGTTCTTGACCATGGGCATGACTTCCTCCAAGTCGATGACCCTACATCGCACCCATAGTGCATCTCCGTCTGTATTCACCCTCCTTGAGTAGATATAAAGGTTGGAATCCACAATAACAGCGAGTCCCAATGAACTGTCCTCCATCGCCATTAACGCAAAATGGTAAACACCATGAAGTTTCCAATGTGGTTGTGGTGGTGACTGCATCAGAGACAATGAATTCTTGGGCCAATCATACTTTACAGTTGTAATTGGGCTATCCTGTGTTATTCCAAGTGCGAAGTGTATTTCATCATCTCCTAAAAGAGTGCCACGCATGGAGTAGAAGGAGACAGCACTGCCGTAGACAGCATTGCCGATGGAAATAGATGTGGACGTGCTCCATGTACCTGTCGCCGACGAGTACGTGCTCGCGAATATGGTATTCTTTTGGGTGGCGACGAAAGCCACGCCGAAGGGGCCGCCGTGGCAGTCGAGGTGGTTGCAGCCTTGGGTGGCGCAGAACACCGCGGCGGTGTAGTATGTCCGCCGAATGTCTGGCTGAGGCAGGACGCGACTGTCGCCCGTGACGGGGTCCCAGACGAGGAGATAGCCGGGGTAGCGGTCCCGCACATCCTTGCCAGTGTGGATGAAGACGAGGACACGGCCGTGGCGGCAGTCGAGAAGACGCGTGCGGAGGTAGGTGCCCGCGGGCTGCGGAGAGACGGGCGCTGATGTGGTGGTGACGAGGCGGGGGAAGGGCTCTCCGCAGGCGACCCGGAGGTCGTGGATGTGGAGGAGGCCGAGGAGGGGAGGGGCTCCGTGGAAGGCGCGGTAGCGGCGGAGGAAGCCCGGGTCGCAGAGGATGCGGAGCCACGGCTTGCAGACGAGCGCCGCGCGGAAGAGGTGCTCCGGCTCGTCCGGCGGGAGGCGGAGGAAGATCTCGGCGGTGACGTCTTCGATCAGGTCCGTCAGCGGCGGCGGCGGCGGCGCCATGGTGCGGTCGGCCGGCGGCGGATGCGAGGGTTTTGGTGTGGTTCTCGGATTGGAGAGAAACCAGGAGCAGCAAAATTAAAGGAGCGAGCGGCCGCACTTGCTGGGCCATTTTGTTCGCCCGGAGAAACGGTACGGCCCTGTTTGGAACACGTGTTTTTTCCCCATGTTCCAGTACTTTTTTATGTGAAAATGAACTAATTTATTCAAGTGAAATTCTGCGTTCCAAACAAACGCTACAACTATTGCGAGAAAACAAATCTGAATTGTTTTAGAGATTTATTTGTGAATTTTATTAGAGTTATTGAACGATTTTTTAATAGTAATAAGGTTATTGCATGATTGCATCAAATCATCTGGCAATGATTTTGCAGTTTCTATCGAAAAAATGAAACAATTTTGGTTGCTAGGGCCTAAAAGTGCATAATTTCAACCTAGTTTCAATATCACCTACTATCTATAACTTGCTCCTGCTTTATTAATTATATAATTATGATCTGGTGGTTCTTTAAAAACAAATATGTCATATGTTATATATCTCAATCTCAACAACATAAGGCATGGCTTCTTCTTCTTTTTTTTTTGCCTGAGGATCTTGATCTTCAAGACTTCTATGAAAAATCTAAACTTGTGCTAGATGCCGTAAAAGTTTAAGAAGCTGTTTAGAATTGTTGCCAAGTATTATGTCTTCTTGTTAAGCTAGATGTGTTTGGATTCTTAATCAGGGTTCTGCGCGTTGACATGGTTTTCCCTGCCCTAGGTAGGCTAGCCAAATTGGCTCACCCGGCTTGGGCAAGGTTGGAGTTGGAGGGATGGTAAGTTGCAGGGGCAGAGACAACATTTGTATTATTTTTTTTCTCAAGTTATATGTTTTAACTGATAACTCTATTTGGGTAGTAAAATAAATATGATGTGAACCATTGTCTATATACAATGTTCTTTTTTATTCAATTTAAACATATCTGAAATGAAGAAAAATAAGGAGATTAAAACTAAGTTATAATTTTTAAGTCAACATTATAGTAAATAGTTTTTAAACCAATATCAATGTTTATACACTGCTATCCTAATCTTTTTTGTCAATACTTCTACAGTTCCCCCCTATATCTAAATTCTGGCTCCGCCCTGATAAGTAGGTACCCCGGATTATCTGCCACTAAAGCCCTTATGCCTAGCTCTACGTCTCTAGGGTGATGTATGGTCCAATAATGTAATGCCTTGTTTGGCTATGATATGGACAACAATGTGCCATGAACTGAAAAGTAGGACGACTTGTATTCAGAACGCCTTTGTTCTTATTAAAATGACACAAACTCTCCTCCATGTTTGAGAGGAAAAAAACTCTAGAAAGCTACCATATGCGCATAACTCGTAACCAACTCAACATGGCATTCCACTTTGAGCCAACTCAACATGGCATTGCACTGCTAAACATGAAGTGAGTATGACATATTAGTAGAAAAGTAAACCTGCTATAAATCTTGGGCCACAAGCCCACAATCATGAAAGTATATATTGTGAGAAGATATATACTAATTGATCTTGATATCTATGTAGCCATGTAGGAACTGGTAATTCAAAGAACCGTAAAATGCTACTTACTTAATAAATTACCCAACTAGACACATAATAGAGTAAATGATCACGATGCCCAACTTAACGATCATGACTAATTCTTCAATGGAAATTAAAAAATAATAATTTAGTCACCCACTCCACGACCATGAGAAGTCGGCAACAGTAGGATTCATACTAATGGATCAATCATCCATGCATGGCATCTTCATCATGGCGGTGACAATATGCCCTTAGCAAGATCTGAAAAGATTAAAGCATGCTATATCTCATTTCACACATATTTAGCATATGCTTCTCATATATATATTTACTAAAGAAGGCACAAACGTTAGTACCTTGGAGTGCAGAAGCTCATGTAAGGTAAGATCCGGTCGTAGTGATCCCTTTTACCTACTTTGTTCACCTTCCTAGACTTGATGTCGAGTGTGAAGACTCCCGCTTCATGATTGATGAAAATAGTATATGTTCCTTCGACCAAGCCAATCGCTTCAGCAGGCCACTGATTGTCACTTCTTGGGAGTAGTGCCTCGAGGTTCATGACCTCGTGTTGTTCCCACCTACCAATGCCATTGTTAGCACTGGCTAGCCATGACCACATGTAGATGCAATTGTCCCACACGGCAACAAAACCCAGTTCTCCACCATCTAGCTCCATGGCAACAACCGAAGGCCCACCACATGCCGCGGTGATCAAAGAAAGCTCATGTCCGCGGAAGTCATACTTAAGCAAGGTTACACCATACTGAACGCTGAAGTAGACAGTGTTTCCGATAATAAGAGCGGGTCTGCTCGGGTCAACATTGTAATCAGTATCAATCGAGATCACGGAACTCCACACACTGGTCTCGGAGGAGTACATGGTCACCCATGCCCTATACAAATATTGGTAGTTGTGAGGATCATGAACTTCCCCACAGTAGACTACAAGGAATGCACCGGCATGGCAGTCCAGATGGTCGCAGCCGTCCAAGGCGCACAGCACAGCCCCAGTCACGTAGGTGTGTGGGAATCTGGGCACGCGGTCGCAGCCATCCAAGGCGCACAGCACAGCCCCGGTCACTTCAGCGTAGGTGTGTGGGCATCTGGGCACGCTCAGTTCCTTCTGGTCACCGGTGATCGGATCCCACACAATAAGCTCGCCCTCTGCGACCCCGATCAGCACACGGCCGTGGCGACAGTCCACCACGCGCGGCCACCACCCTTGTTTTCTTTTGTCGAGCGTTAGCGGCGAGGTCAAGGAGGAAGCTACGACGGTGGAGACGAATTGGGGGAACGGAATAACCATAAGGGAATCGTCTTTAGTCAGCCGGTCGCTGACATTGTGGTGGAGGTTGTGGAAGAAGCCGAGGAGGAACGGCGCTCGGTGGAGCGTGCAGTAGCGGCGGAGGAAGCCGGGCTCGGAGAGGATACGGCGCCAGGGCTTGCACACGAGCGCGGCGCGGAAGAGGTGCACTGGCTCGTCCGGCGCGATGCGGAGGAGGATCTCCTCGACGAGCTCCTCCATCAGCGCAGGAGGCGAGCGAGGGCGGCGGCTCGGCGTCGCCATGTCGCGCTGGTTGTTGGGGATCCGCCGGTTGGATGCGACGCGATGCGAGATTTGCGAGAAGAGCTAGAACGCACGAGCACGACGCCTGGTTTTGGTGTTGGACTTGTGTTCGGCTTGGACCGTCTTGAAGGGCAGGGACTGCTAAGTGGGGCCAAAGAACTAGTCGGGCAGGAAAGGACACGTTTGTGTTCCGCGTTTTAGAAATTGGAATTGGAATGTTCTTTGGATGATTGATTGCAGAATTAGACGTCTATAGGAGCTTTGGAAGAATTTAATTTATTTGACATAAACAGTTCAGTCTCTGTGTCACTGTGTGAAGTACGTTCCGGTACAAATATTTCGATTCGAAGCCTCGAAGGGGCTGCAAATATATGCTCTCGTGAAATATATACTCGGTAGCAACATATTTTGATTCAAAGCCTCAGAGTTAACGAACAAGTGGTTCAGAAAATTTGGAGTTACAGCTCTTTTTTACAAGGGGACTTGTAGTTGTTGAGAGTAAAAAATGGCAATATATTTTAAAAGCCTAACTATTGAACGCTGAGTCTGATAATAGCCCAAAACATGTACTAAGCCCCATTATGATCTTACTATCTAATCATTTGTTTGAAAAACAAATATAGCAAAAAGAGATTCAAGCAATTCTTGGTCGGAATCATCAAATTTGTTCGTTAAAGAATCAACTTTATACTTTTTTTTTGATAAGGCTCATGATTTTTGTTGATCTTATTATGGTTATGGCAACGTGATATGTGCATTTGGGAACTGGTTTGTCCTCCTCTTTACGAAGAGATTCATGCAATTCATCTAACCTTACTTATTAAGCTGGTGATTCGGATTACATTGCATCTTCATGGTCCTTAATTGACAAGTCAAATAAAGCTCATAACAAAAATTTTGGAGACACAATCATGAAAGTATTGTGAAAGAGTTACAATAATTGATTATCTAATCTTAAATCTTAAACTCACATAAAAGCTAAGACCCACTAGCTATTTCTCTAACTTTTGCTTAAGCCACGTCATTATCCACTTTCCCATTACCTATTTCTCTCAACATGCAAGTTATCCACCTCATTAATCCATTATCGAATTCATTTTTATAGTCAACTAGCATTTGCAGTTATGATCTACATGTAAGCAAGACACATCATCCACTAACATCTACTAACTAAAATTATGACATGTCATCCACTGACATTAACTTATAACTCATATAAAGCTAAGACCCACTAGCTATTTCTCTAGCTTCTCCTTAAGCCACATCCTCATCCACTTCCCCATTACCTATTTTTCTCAACATGCAAACTGTCCATCTCATCAGTCCACTATAGGATTCATTTATGATCAACTAGCATTTGCAATTATAATCTACATGTGAGCAAGGCGCATCATCCACTAGAATTATACCACGTCATCCGCTAACATTAACTTATAATTGTTTATCCCTTTGTATAAATAATCTTAATCCAAATCATCAGTAATTTCAGTGGCAATGTGTGCGGCATTGCTTTCTTCATCCTTCAGACTCTTAATGTTTATGTATTTGCAATTCTCATTAAACAACTCACATTTTTATATCTCTCTTTTATTCATCTTATAGTCAACAACGCTAACCTTACTTCCACAAACCATAAAAGGATCCTTAAACTACCTCAATGGAGACATGGGAGCAGAGTAAATGATCACGATGTCCAACTTAACGATCATGACTAACTCTTCAACTAAGGAAAAATAATCTAGTCATCAAATCCACGAGAAGCTAACAGAGCAGGATGCATGTTACTTGATCAATAATTGCATCTTCATCATTGTGATTGTCTACCCTCGGCAAGACCTGGAAAGATAAAACCATGCTATAGCTCAAATTCACATTCACATCTTAATATATGTACATCTGATTGAATATAACAAGAATGGCTCGGTGTTTGTGCATCAGATTTACCTCAAAGTGAAGCACATATAACTAAGTTCAAATATATATATTCCGTCAGTTCAAGAATAATTGATCATAACAGCTTGAACCAATCAGAAAAGGGTCAATTTTGTTAATATGAGATTCCATGCTCATATCTTTATTTATTGTCCCCTTTAACAATGATGATTAACTTGGTTCTTATGAAGGTGCATTCTTCTAATATCACAAATCCCTATGAGGTACATGCACATGTTAAAAAAAAGGGGCACAGAGCCTAGTACCTGGAGTGTAGAAGGTCATGTAAGGTTTGATCTGGCATACAGCTGGTATTTCACCAACTTTCTTCACCTTCTTGGACTTGAGATCGAGTGTGAAGACTCCTGTGTCCATGCTAATTAATGAAAATAGTATGTGTGCCTTCCACCCAGCCGGTCACTTGACGCCTGTATGGGTTACCTCTTGGGAGCAGTGCCTCAAGCTCTAGCTCCGTAAGGACCATGTGTTGTGCCCAACTACCAATGTCATTGTTAGCATCAGCTTGCCACGACCACATGTAGATGCAATTGTCCAACACAGCGACAAATCCCAATCCTCTGTCATCTAGCTCTATGGCGACGGCCCTCCTTTCACCTGGTGACGAGATCATGGAAATCTCGTGTCTGCCCAAGTCATACTTAAGCATGCCTACGCCGAACTCAAAGCTGAAGTAGAGGGCATTTCCCAATAAGAAGAGTGAGTCTCCTATCAAGGTAGTGATTGAGACCAATGGAGGTCAGGGCGCTCCACACTCGGGTCTCCGAAGAGTACATCTGTACATGGTCGCCCATATCTTATTATTCGGGTTGTTAAAAAATTTGGACCCACAGTAGACCACAAGGAACGGACCAGCGTGGCAGTCGAGGTGGTCGCAGCCATCCACGGAGCACAACACAGCACAGGCACGGTAGGCACGCGTGTGGATTGGCACGCTCAGATTCTTCTTGTCACCGGTGATCGGGTTCCACACAATGAGCCGACCGGCGTCCTTCATCAGCACGCGGCTATGGCGACAGTCGTGCACGAACAAGTTGTGGCAGTCGCGCGCCGACGGCGGCCAGAACAAGGGGCAAGCTGCAGTGTTGGTGGAGATAAATTTGGCAATCGGGCCTGGGATGATATGGTGAACATTGTGAAAGTAGCCGAGGAGGGGCGGCCCTCGATGGAGCGTGTTGTAGCGGCGGAGGAAGCCGGTGTCCAAGAGGATGCGGCGCCAGGGCTTGCACACGAGCGTGGCGCGAAAGAGGTGTGCAGGCTCATCCGGCGGCATGCGGAGGAGGATCTCCTCGACGAGCTCCTCCATCAGCGCAGGTGGCAAGCGAGGGCGCCGGTTCGTCGGCGCCATGTGTCGCTTGTTGCGAGGGATCCGCCGGTTCGATGAGATACTGAGGGAGATGATGATGATGCACCGGGTTTTGGCGTTGACTTCTGTTCGGCTTCGACGGTCTTCAAGGGTAGGGACTGCTAGGTGGGGCAAAGAACAAAGTCGGACACAAACAGAACACCTCTTTCTGCTAAACACTACTGCTTTCCAAACCATAAACTTAGGAAAAAAATGTCAGGACTGATGTATATATGCTACTATAAGAAATTATATCACAGAACAGTAATTTTCAAATCAAGAATTTAGACGATTTTTTAATATTTGGAAAAATTAACCAAAAACTTGGAAATACCATTATGGGAAGAACATTATTCCAAACGGAAATATTGTGCTACCCACGGTGGTAGCTACCCACCATGGGGTGGTAGCTGCCCCAGCATTTTTTGGCCAAACATGAATCATGGCACTGCTTATTCCAAACCTGCCAAAGCTATATAGTTCCACGAATAGTTTTAAATCGGTAAAAGATTTTTTTTTGCAAAATTTCGTAAAAGATATATTTGCTATTAGCTGGCATAAAAATAGCATGTATGCAAAACTAGTGAAGACAACTTTGCGTTTGGCGTCTTTTAGAAGATCGAACTATTATCACCTATAAGCTGCACTATGTGTACTAGGCCTCGGACCGAGTAGTTTTTACACGGGAATTCATCATGCACTTAGGCCAGTCTCAATGAGAGTTTTACGGAGTGTCATGTACATTAAATAGGCAACCATATCAGTAGATTTACACTTTTTGCATTAAACTCTGAGTAGAGAGAAGAGATTTCTTTTATCCCCGACACTAGTTGGGCGATGTTTCCAACAAGTGAAACAAAACGTGACGCACATTTAGGTGCTCCGGCGTTTCATCGCGGCGTTGCACGTCGCCGCGCGCCTCCGCCTCGCCACCTCGCTTCATCGGTGTGCACCTCCGCCTCGTCCCTGCGCGCCCTGGCTCCGTGAGCACGCCGAGGAGCTCCGCTGCCCGCCGCCGCGAGTCCGCCATGCGCCGCCACGAGATCCGCCGCGCGGTCATTGCGTGAGGTCCGCCATCAGGGCGAGGCCGGTGGCACGCTTCGTTGCGGGCGCCACTTCCGTCGTGGGCACGGGCTCTGCCACGGACGGGTGCGGCTCCATCGGCCTTGGGCGGCCACGACTCCGCCGGGCGCGGCTGAGCCGCTGGCACGAGGCGATGGCACCGCGGGGATGGGGCGAGGCGTCGTGGGCTGTGAGTGCGACAACATCTCCGGCGTCCACGAACGCGAGGAGACCTCCACCGGGCGGAGACGCGAGAAGCGCCACGCGCGGGCTATGCTTTCCACGAACGCGAGCGCGCTCGGACTCCGCCACCAGCGGGCGCCGCTGGCCGCGCGCAACGCCACCTCCGCTGCGGGCGCGAGCTCCGCCGCGTTGCGGTCGCGAGCGAGGGCGAGCAAGGCCGTCGTGGCCAAGGGAACAGAAATGCAACGCCTTTGCTATCGGCGTGCGCAGAGCTTATTCCCGCCTGCTCATTGGCTACTTTTTGGCATGCATGTGTACTTTTCGCAGGCGGTGGACCATATGTAGCCGGCTCGAGATGCTCGGCTCGTTCCATCCGGCTTACGTGTGGCTGGCTATTCGGCTCATTCTTTTTTCGAATGAGCACTGCTCGGCTCCCTCTCTCTCATATGCTTCTCTCTCCGGCGCCCTCTCTCGTCTCTCTCCGACGCTACTGCATGAACTCGCCCTATCTCTCTCCGGCGTCCTCTCTCTCTAAGTCTCTTCCTCTCTCAGACTCTCTCCGGCGACCTCCGCCTCCGCTCCCGTCCATGCCCGCGGCTCCCGGCCACGAGGTCCCCTGCCCAGCCCACGCCGCCGCCGCTCACGCCCCTCCACTGCCGCTCACGCCGCCTCCGCCTCCGCTCCCGTCCATGCCCCCGGTCCCCCGGCCACGCCCATGACGCCGACGCCGACTAGCAACTACCCATGAATCTCCCTTGTTTCCCGCTCCATCCTCATGCAGCATATTTGGTACTCTCTGCGTGCTTCTAGATCGAGATCTGCAGCATCAAGCCTAATGGACATGACCGCCTAAGCGGATAGCGCACCCTGGGCCCCCTTCTTCGTCGCGAGGTGAGTTATGCCTCTCGAATCCTCACTCTGAACCAACACCGATGGAATATTTGATACTAATAATAGCGTGCATTTGGCACCTTTCAATTTTTTTTTGGGTGTAGAGGCCCCAAGTTGGGAATAGGTCAGTTCTCATGGTCTTTAAGTTAGGCCGAAGGATGATTTGATCTTTTGCAACTAGAACTTCATTTTTTT
Source organism: Themeda triandra (assembly GCA_018135685.1). Taxonomy (NCBI): domain Eukaryota; kingdom Viridiplantae; phylum Streptophyta; class Magnoliopsida; order Poales; family Poaceae; genus Themeda; species Themeda triandra. The sequence continues at coordinate 1,525,568 of JAENPR010000068.1, read as the reverse complement.
TAATACTTCAAGACAGGTCGCTTAAATCATGAGTTAATTCCTATTATTCAGTACTCGGATAAATACAACTATAGTGTAGTGCAGATGCTACTCTGTAGTAGGGCCATTTAAATTATCAAATCCCATTGTTTGTGCTTCAACGAATTCTTTCAGTACTTCATTTTTCCAGTTTCTTTTTCTCATTTTGGCTAATCCATATTGTAGTTCTGTGCATTGCTTCAGTTATCCCACCTTGTTTGCTTACAAATCGGGATTATCTAGGAGTACCTGAACATAGCAGTAGCGTAACATAGGCTTTTGATTAATTGCATATTCACAGTGAAATTGCATCTCAGTAGATTTTGACATTTCATCAAGCTGAAAAAAAAATGTCCTCCAAATTTTCTGTATCGACTAGATTTCAGAAATGGCCTCCCTCAAATTGTTATAGAACTTTCTATCATCTGTTGAACCATCCTTCCTGTAAGATGGAAAGGTTCCAAAACAACCATGAAAATAATCCTCCTGGGATGCTTTGCATGCCTCTGTAGGTCAGTGGATATTCCACTATTATCTAATAACACAAAATGCCACTCTTCTAATTTTCTTTGACACTTAGTGGATCCCCTCTTCCATTTTCAATTACTAACATTCCTTTACTACCTGTAGCCACACGTTCAGTTCTGACATTCTTAGGCTAACAATGTCTTTATTCTCAGGCTAAAAGTGTATTAATAACATTCACTTGAAATAACTAGCTGGACACAATTGTGACATGGAAGACAGTATGTTTATCAGCATATTGAACTTAACAAAAATAGGAAGAATTGCAATGGGATCAAAGAGCAATGTGTCCTTTGCCCAGTAACTTTGGTTGTCAGCATATTAATTTTGCTTGCCAAGGCATCTTATTAAACTACCTGAAGAAGCAGAAGATCAATGTGTGCCACTCTATGGTACTACCTGTTAGTGCTTTTGCTCTCCTGATCAATGTGTTACTTTATATAGCTCTAATCTTTTTTTGTATGGCTGATAGCGATGGTACTTATAGTATCAAAGAATATAGTTTTTGAATTGTGTTGTACTGATTCCGGGGCTTCCCATACAAATATATAATACTTTATTGAATTTCCTCTATTGAATTCTGGTTGATGGTCCATGATCATCTATACATTGAAAATTACTTGGACATTGGATCAAAAATTTTACCATCTCAGGATCCAGGTACCCTTACTGCAGCTAAGGGTCAAGATTGTATATTCTTGACCAGCCCACAGGGAAAATGGATTTTCTTTTTTATTTTGTTCTCCCAACCATGCCTACGTATTGTCTGTGACATGGAAATGGAACAAAATCCTTGTGCAGTTTTCATTAATATTCTATGTTGGATCAAACTTGATCAAACAAGCCATACAAGTGTCTTGGCAGGAGTAAAAAATTCTTTAGAGGTACATTGTAGAATATGTTGAGTTAATGTGAACGATTTTTCCGAATGGCATCTGCATGAACTGGATGGCTCTACACAGTTTTTTTCCTTTTGCTTTTTCAGTATGTCTATTTTGCCAGCTGTAGTAGCATTGGTTCATATAAATGACGCACTGCCTCAAGTATGCTTTAGAAGTACACGTAATATTGCTACATGTAGCAGGATTTTTGCTGATCCATATCTCAAAATTAAAACATAATAATAGGGGACAATCAATAAACCATTGTCAACCTTGTCTAGCAGCTAAAATAGTGGTTGTCTTAATCTTACGCCATATTTTTTTGTAGATGTGACAAGTAATGGGCACTCATACTCGGAAGGATGATTTATTGTAAATCCATCTCAAACACTGTAAAGATGATATATATAATTGGTAATGTGTACACTCCTGTTCTTTTGTAAAAGCTCTGTCCTATATTTAAGTCTACTTGCGGTATTAATTATTTCGTATATGCTGGTATATTTAGCTTTTAGCTTTGTGTTGAAGACCTTGTAGTAATTCATATCTGTACACTTTATACATATTTCTCAGTTCTCGTTAAGCATTTAATCTACTTTGGTCCTTTTCTGTGTCATCGGAGCTTCTACTTTTAATCTAGGCAATCTACTTGTTCGTCTTTCAAAGGACGATTACTTCATGTAAGTTTTTAGATGTTGCTCCATTCAAATTAAACATTTATCATTATCTTGGTTTATGTATAAAGATTATATATGACGAGAGTGGACATGTCATTTTAGTTAAGTACACTTGAAAAATTTCCTTTCTATTTATTTTTTTCCATAATTAGAATTTTTTTAATCGTACTTGTGCTATAGTTACTTCTTTATTACAATACTATTTTATTTACATTTTCAATATAGCATTCAGATTACCATTGAAACATTATAGAAACTATAGTTGAATGGAAAAGTATGTTAGTTTTTTACCAGTCAGTGTATGCTGGTACTTGTGCTAACTGAGTACTTGAGTGGCCATGCTTGTGCTTACCAAGAGGCTGTAGCTTGTTCAGTTCATGTGTTTATTTACCAGTAATTCATTTCCAATCGAATTGCTGATTTTTTGAACAAAGCCTTTTTTGTTGTAAAAAATTCAGATCAGAATGTACCATTCGGTACAATATGTTTGTTCTTCACCCCGTCAGTTCGTCACCGCGACGTGTGTCAGGTCGCCGCCGCATGGCTCTTAGAGCGCCGCTGCCACGGCCTACCGGTACCCCCTTCTTGCCATAGTTGTCCTCTTCTAGATAAGGGGGATCTTTTAGTACAACCAAAACACCTCAGTAGACTATTCAGAACAGCAGTGATTGAGGGCTATGTAATCACAAATTCTCACCCCATATAGATTTGCACTTTCAAGTTTTTTTTAATGTTCACACTGCGGTTTGCACAAAGTTTACTCATTTGATATTCCCCTTTACATTTTTTATTTAATTGTTTTCAGCTTCCAAGAGAAAGTAGTGTGTTCGGCGGATGAAAGTTTGAAGATTTGACGTTTCAAGGCGAAAATGCTTTTTATCAGAACCTTTTTTTGGCCAGTGTGTATGAGCATGTGTTCCTGGAAGAAAATACTTTTCAAATTGGTCTTTTCATGATGCTTCAATGATAAAAGTATCCTTCTGCTAGGCATTTCTTTACGGACGAGGATCATCTATATGTCTTTAGTTTAGTAATTTAGATCAATGTTCGGAGTAGATTTGTATCCAATATGTCAGGGCTGTACTTTTCTCTGCCTGTATAGAAAATTTCTATCAAAGTGAAATGATAATACATGACATCGACATAAATTCTCTTTTTACCATGATACGTGATGTTCCATCTATACTCTTCCTGTTGAGGCCTATACGTTCGTGTGGCAATGCCTGATGTAACTAATATACCATCTATGTTTTAGTGAGTGTTAGGGGCTTAGGTGAACTAATGAATAGGTTAACAACTAATCTAAGACTCATCTATTTGTTAGTTCACTAGTCCATAAAACCCAACTATTGATTTTACTAGTCAACTAGTTGTTAGTTCATGAGATCCAAATATGCCCTTATTTCACTTTATCGTACATATATAGATTAGTGAATCTGTGAACATTTGCCGTTTACTTCACTCGGTATATTGCAATTTCGAACCTTGACTCAACCTACAGAGTGGCACGTGACTCGATATATTGCAATTTTGAAGCTTCACTCACTCGATATATTCCTCCCCAGTGTCCCCACCCTCCCGCTCCCAAATTCCTGTCCCCCGCCCCCGCCCCTCCAATTCCTCCCCATCCCCCCCCCCCCCCCAACCCACACACACCCCCCACCCTCCCGCCCCCCAATCCCTTTGCCACCCGATCCCTCCCTCGGCCACTAATTCCTCTATCCCTCCGCCCCACCTCCAATCCCTCCCCCCACCCGCTCCCACGCCCAATTCCTTTCCGTCCCCACCCCACATTTCCTCCTCCCGCCCCACTCCAACATTTCCTCTCACTCACTCTCGTTTCAGCTATTGTCACATCGTGTACCAATATACCACACGTTATGACTCCAACCATGGATTCCGTTTGATTCAAGATAATTTTTCTCTCTCCCTCCCTCCCTCCCCTCTCTCTCTCCCACTCTCTCTTTCTAATATCTCTCTCCCTCCCTCCCCCCCTCTCATTTCAGCTGTTGTCACATCTTGTACCAGTGTACCACACGTCATGACTCCGACCACGAATTAGTACTTCCATATTATTCAGTATAATTGCCCTCTCCCTCCCTCCCTCTCTCTCTTCTCTCTCTCTCTCTCTCTCTGTCTCGCCCTCTCTCCCTCTCTCTTGCTCCCTCCCTCCCTCTCGTTTTAGTTGTTGTCACATTGTGTACTAGTGTATCACACATCATGACTCCAACCATTAATTAGTACTTCCGTTTGATCCTGTATAATTGCTCTCTCTCTCTCCTCTCTCTCTCACCCTCTCTCTCCCTCCATCCCTCCCTCTCATTTCAGCTGTTGTCAAATCATGTACTAGTTTACCACATGTCATGACTCCAACCACAGATTAGTACTTCTGTGTGATTCAGTATAATTGCTCTCTCTCCCCTCCCTCCCTCTCTTCCTCTCAATTTTCTCTCTCCTCTCTCTCTCCCTCTCCCCCCTCTCTCTCACAGATTAGGGTTTTAGGCGTCCCCTGATTATCAGATCCATTGGCTGATATTAGTAATAGAAGCGGTGACTGGGTTGTATTATGTTTACTGAGATTAGGGTTCCAGGCTTCCCCTGATTATCAGAAGCGTTTGCTGATTTTACTATTAAAAACGATGACTGAGTTGTATTATGCTGAATGAGATTAGGGTTGAAGTAGTCCCTTGAGTATCAGAAGCGTTGACTGATTTTAGTAATAAGAGCGATGACTGAGTTGTATTATGTTTTTTGAGATTAGGGTTGAAGGCATCACGCGAATATTAGAAGTGTTGGCTTATTTTAGTAATAAAAGCGATGATTGAGTTGTATAATATTGACTGAGATTAGGGTTTTATACGTCCCCTGATTATCAGTCCGTGGGCTGATATTAGTAATAGAAGCGGTGACTAAGTTGTATTATGTTTACTTAGATTAGGGTTCAAGGCTTCCCCTGATTATCAGAAGTGTTTGTTGATTTTACTATTAAAACCGATAACCGAGTTGTATTATGCTGAATGAGATTAGGGTTGAAGTCCCTTGAGTATCAGAAGCGTTGGCTGATTTTAGTAATAAAATTTATGATTAAGTTGTATTATATTGACTGAGATTATGTATCACGCACCCTGAGTATAAGAAGCGTTGGCTTATTTTATTAATAAAAGCGATGATTGAGTTGTATAATATTGACTGAGATTAGGGTTTTATGCGTCTCCTGATTATTAGATCCGTTGGCTGATATTAGTAATAGAAGCGGTGACTGAATTGTATTATTTTTACTGAGATTAGGGTTCAAGTCTTCCCCTGATTATCAGAAGCGTTTTCTGATTTTAGTATTAAAAGCAATGACTGAGTTGTATTATGCTGAATGAGATTAGGGTTGAAGTAGTCCCTTGAGTATCACAAGCGTTGGCTGATTTTAGTAATAAGAGCGATGACTGAGTTGTATTATGTTGTTTGAGATTAGGTTTGAAGGCATTCCCTGAGTATCAGAAGCGTTTGCTGATTTTAATATTAAAAGTGATGTCTGAGTTATATTATGTTAGTTGAGATTAGGTTTGAAGGCACTCATTAATAGTTGAACTATTAGGTAAATCCAGTATCCAGTATCCATAATTCATATTTTCCTCTTTTTAGGTATGTTGCGTAGTTTTAGTTCATCGGACCCGCACACCCTCAGCCTCCCGGCAATAATTTTTATGTCGTCTAGTCACTACTGCACAATTGTTCCCCCTTCCTGCTCTCGGACTCTTCCATTCATTCGCCCCCACCCTCCGTTCCAATTTGTTCTCGTGCCTCCTCAGTTATCCCCCTTCGCATCTCTTATCTCCGAATTTGTATAATTTATTATGATGTCCCTCCTCCCAATTGCTCCGTCCCCTCGCCCCGCAAGCACTAACATCCCAATTAATTCGATTTTGTAGTTGTCAATCTTTCGTAAACGCAACATTCGATATGTTATAACAGGTGCATACAGTAACAGTTTACCCATTAGGTACCTCTATTGACCAGTATTCATCATTCATCTTGTTCTTGTTTCCAAGGTAGCTAAGCTACATTCAGTTCATCGGCCCCCCACACCCTCATCCTCCTACCCCCTCAAAATTTTCTGTCGTACTGCACAATTTGGTATATTTAATTCCCCAGCCCCCTCCTTGTCAACCAATACCTCGCACGCCATTTCCATATTGGTACAATTCACAATTTGAGACTCCTTCCGCTCCTGTCCCTACGCCCCAAATTGTTACAATTCACTTATTGCTCGCCCCCCAATTTCTTCGTTCCCCCGGCCCCACACTTCCTTACACGTCTCATACTCCACCTTAACCCCGATTTGTCCCCTTTATCCTCACACTCGCGTCTCCAAATTCTCTGTTTCATGCCCGCACCTAATTGTTTTGATTTTATCCTTGTCAATATTTCCTAAACGCAAGATTCAATGTGTTATAACAGGTACATACAGTAATAGTGTACCCATTAGGTACATATATTGACCAGTATTCATCATTCATTATTGTCCTTGTTTTTCCAGGTCGCACACCTACATTTAGGATACTGGCCCCGCACACCTCCTCGTCACGCACAATTTCGCACCTTCACCACCATGTCTCCAAATGTCTCATTTATTAATATATTACAGTCTGTCAATCTTTTGTTAATGCAACATTTGACGTGTTGCAACAGGAACACTCAGTAACAGTCAAACTATTAGGTACATCCAGTAACCAGTATCCATAATTCATACTGTCCACTTTTTTAGGTATGATTCCTACATTTAGTTCATCGTCCCCGCACACCGTCGGTCTCCCGTCTCCAATTTTTCTAGCTGCTACCGCACAATTGTTCTCCCTTCCTGCTACCGCACCCTTCCATTCATTCGCCCACACCCACACTTCCAATTTGTTCTCGTGCCTCCTTAGTTACCCTCCCTTCCTCTCTCGTATCCCCCGTATTTGTACAATTCATTATGATGTCCCTCCTCCCAATTGCTCCATCACCTCGCCCCGCAAACACCAATATCCCAATTAATTCGATTTTATAATTGTCAATCTTTCGTAAACGCAACATTCGATGTGTTATAATAGGTACATACAGTAACAGTTTTCCCATCAGGTACCTCTATTGAGTTGTATTCATAATTCATATTGTAGCCTCCGCCCGCACATTCTAATCCCTTTGCTAGGGCCCCGTACCCCCAACTACTCCCCGCACCCTTACCCTCGAGTCTCCAAATTCTTTGTCCTGGCCATTCCCATCCTGCAATTGATAAATCATTCGTTAACGAAACATCTGACAAGGTACGCTAGGTACACCTAGTAACAGTCGCAACAAGAGGTACATCACGTAACAATTTGTCACCATTCATATTGTCCTCGTTTCCAATTACTCCGTTCCCTCATCCCCAAACCCTAACACACCCCTGACCGCACCTTATTCACAATTGAGTCCCTTTACCCTCACCCTTGCGCCCCAAATTCTATGTGCTTTTGACGTACCTAGTTATTACCTTATCACTTACCCTCCTGCACCCCCAATTCTTCCCCAAACCCCCTTTCTCTCATGCACCAATACCTTGCACGCCATTTCGATCTTGTTACAATTCACAATTTTAGACCCCTTCCTCTCCTGTCCCTACGCCCCAAATTTGTACAATTCACCTTTTGCTTGCCTCCCAAGTTCTTCGTTCCCTCGGCCCCCACACTTCCTTACACGTCCTATGCCCCATCTTAACCCTAGTTAATCCCCATCTTAGTTGAGATTAGGGTTGAAGGCCCCCTTGAGTATTAGAAGCGTTTGTTGATTTTAGTAATAAAATCTATGATTGAGTTGTATTATGTTGACTGAGATTATGGTTAACGCACCCTGAGTATTAGAAGCGTTGGCTTATTTTAGTAATAAAAGCAATGATTGAGTTGTATAACATTGACTGAGATTAGGGTTTTATGCATCCCCTGATTATCAGATCCGTTGGCTGATATTAGTAATAGAAGCGGTGACTGAGTTGTATTATTTTTACTGAAATTAGGGTTCAAGTCTTCCCCTGATTATCATAAGCGTTTGCTTATTTTAGTATTAAAAGTGATGACTGAGTTGTATTATGCTGAATGAGATTAGGGTTGAAGTAGTCCCTTGAGTATCAGAAGCGTTGGCTGATTTTAGTAATAAGAGTGATGATTGAGTTGTCTTATGTTTTTTGAGATTAGGGTTGAAGGCGTCGCGTGAGTATTAGAAGCGTTTGCTGATTTTAGGGATAAAAGCGATGATTGAGTTGTATAATGTTGACTGAGATTAGGGTTTTAGGCGTCCCCTGATTATCAGATCCGTTGGCTGATATTAGTAATAGAAGCGGTGATCTGGGTTGTATTATGTTTACGAGATTAGGGTTCCAGGCTTCCCCGATTATCGAAGCGTTTGCTGATTTTACTATTAAAAGCGATGACTGAGTTGTATTATGCTGAATGAGATTAGTGTTGAAGTAGTCCCTTAAGTATCAGAAGCGTTGGCTGATTTTAGTAATAAGAGCGATGACTGAGTTGTATTATGTTTTTTGAGATTAGGGTTGAAGGCATCACGTGAGTATCAGAAGCGTTGGCTTATTTTAGTAATAAAAGCGATGATTGAGTTGTATAATATTGACTGAGATTAGGGTTTTATGCATCCCCTGATTATCAGATCTGTTGGCTGATATTAGTAATAGAAGCGGTGACTAAGTTGTATTATATTTACTAAGATTAGGGTTCAAGGCTTCCTCTGATTATTAGAAGCGTTTGCTGATTTTACTATTAAAACTGATGACTGAGTTGTACTATGCTGAATGGGATTAGGGTTGAAGTAGTCCCTTGAGTATCAGAAGCGTTTTCCAGCCCCCTTTGAGACTCCTTCCGCTCCAGTCCCTACGCCCCAAATTGTTACAATTCACTTTTTGCTCGCCCCCCAATTTCTTCGTTCCCTCGGCCCCACACTTCCTTACACGTCCCATACCCCACCTTAACCCCGATTTGTCCCCTTTATCCTCACACTCGCGTCCCCAAATTCTCTGTTTCATGCCAGCACCTAATTGTTTCGATTTTATCCTTGTCAATATTTCCTAAACGCAAGATTCGATGTGTTATAACAGGTACATACAGTAACAGTGTACCCATTAGGTACATATTTTGCCCAGTATTCATCATTCGTTATTGTCCTTTTTTTCCAGGTCGCACAACTACATTTAGTTCACTGGCCCCGCACACCTCCTCGTTCCGCACAATTTCGCACCAACTGTCTCATTTATTAATATATTATAGTTTGTCAATCTTTTATTAATGCAACATTTGACGTGTTGTAACAGGAACACTCAGTAACAGTCAAACTATTAGGTACATCCAGTAACCAGTATCCATAATTCATACTGTCCTCTTTTTTAGGTATGATTCCTACATTTAGTTCATCGTCCCCGCACACCGTAAGTCTCCCATCTCCAATTTTTCTGGCTGCTACCGCACAATTGTTCCCCCTTCCTGCTACCGCACCCTTCCATTCATTCGCCCCCATCCACACTTCCAAGTTTTTCGCGTGCCTCCTTAGTTACCCTCCCTTCCCCTCTCGTATCCCCCGTAGTTGTACAATTCATTATGATGTCCCTCCTCCCAATTGCTCCGTCCCCTCTATCTCGCTCTCTTCCTCCCTCCCCCTCCCTCCCTCCCTCCCTTTGGCTTCAGCCGTTGTCACATCGTGCACCACTGTACCACATATCATGACTTCATGCACGGATTAGTACTTTCGTTTCGTTCAGTATAATTGCTCTCTCCCCCCCCTCTCCCTCTCGTATCAGTTGTTGTCACATCGTGTACCATTGTACTAGCAACATTCGTATCTTCAATAATGTAATTGTGAAAATAGATTCAATGGTCTTTCTAATGTGATCTATACAATTGGTGTGAACTTTAGCTTAATGTATTTGGTCACTCTAAATTTTTATAGTACATCCAATTTGCTACGTATCTAAACATACTATTTGGTATACCCAAATTATAAGTCACTTTGAATTTATGTCCACATACATAGAATATTGGATGTACCAAAAAAGTATCAAATTGGAGGTACCTAAACATCCTATTTGGTACATCCAAATTGGAGGTACCAAAAAAATCAAAGCGACCTATAGCTAGTGAAGTATCAGCACAGGTACTACAGTGTAATAAACTTTCAAAGAGTTGTAACACAAAACTAATTCATATGGTGAACTCAACAATATGATGCTATTAGAGTTGTCGTCAAGCCAAGCCACCAATCAAATTCAAATAATCCAAAGGATCAAACAAATCCATAGACACGACCAAGGACTAATGTTTGAACATTAATCAATAATTTTTTGGATGGGGACTTATTTTGCACCATCTTTTGTTTGAACATTAATCTTAAAATAACCACTATAGTGTTACTAGAAGCATCTTATAAGTCACAGTGCAAAATTGACTATGGAATGTATATAGCAATCTATGATGTCACATATATTTTCCTAGTTACATTGTGCATGTTCTATTTTCTAAATTCAAAGCTTTGGCTTTTGACCAAGACGTATGTTAATTTCTACTCCCGACCGTTCTAAATTATATGTCACTCCGAATTTTTATAGTACATCCAATTTGCTACGTACCTAAACATACTATTTGGTACACCCAAATTATAAGTCGCTTTGAATTTATGTCCAGATACATAGAATATTGGATGTACCAAAAAAAGTATCAAATTGGAGGTACCTAAACATACTATTTGGTACACCCAAATTGGAGGTACCAAAAAAATCAAAGCAACTTATAGCTAGTGAAGTATCAACACAGGTACTACAGTGTACTAAACTTTCAAATAGTTATAACACAAAACTAATTCATATGGTGAACTCAAGAATATGATGCTATTAGAGTTGTCATCAAGCCAAGCCACCAATCAAATTCATATAATCCAAAGGATCAAACAAATCCATAGACACGATTAAGGACTAATGTTTGAACATTAATCAATATTTTTTGGATTGGGAGCCATTTTGCACCATCTTTTGTTTGAACATTAATCTTAAAATAACCACTTATTGCGTTGTCCCGTCACATGAGTACCATTCTTAATTTGATTGTCACATCCAAAGTTCCTTGGTCAGAGAAGCAGGGACGGGGACGGCGGAGGGTGCGAGTAGCACTAAGGCGCGGAGATGGGGTCGGCGGACGACACAAAGGAGCCGGGACAGCGGCGGCGAACGGCATGTAGGACGCGGGGACGAGGGCGGCGATGTCGCGATCGACAAAATGTGTGCGGTCGATAAAGACGAAGGGATAAGGTTAGGGATGAGGTTAGGATATAGGCCTAGGCTGTTTTATGGGCCTTTCTATAGAACTTTTAGCCCACATGTGTACTAAAGTCTAGTTTATTTCCTGTTTTATTCCTTCTTTTTTGTACATATATAAATGAAGTCCACTTATTGCCTGTTTTTTCCTTCTTTTTTATACATATATAGAAATTTATGTACTAACATCTAGAAAGGCCTAGGCGGATTAATACCGTTTAATCCCTAGGCTAAGGGTCAGCACATAGATTCCGCCCACATGAGTACAAGGCATTTGGGAAGGTCACATTGAGATAGTTTCATTTCGCTGTTGTAGCGTTTAATTGGTGGTTTTTGTTGTGATCATATATGCTAGATGACTTTGTAGCCCCCTGTGTTCAAATATATTGTACGGTTGGATCAACCAAAAACACACACGGATAGTCTATCTCAGGGCAAATAAACTTGATCAACTATATGTAATATAATATGTTAATTAATTACAGTGTTCATAACGCACTCCCCGCTATTGCCGCTGAACAAATGCAGTGGCACTCTACACACAGATAAGAATAGCATGTCATTCAGTTTCACAAGACATATTCACAAGAATAGCTGAACAGAAGTGTTCATGCAGTGACGCACTCTGTCGTTGAATCCATCTCAAGACAATCTACTAAACCATGTACCCTTTGCAGGTCAGTTTTCAAACTCAAACAAAGTGCAGGTTCAGATCACAGATAGCAGGTTCAGATCACAAGACATTAAGTTTAACACTCTAGTGTCGATGACAAACCACAAACTTTATCACTAAAAGTAACATATATTCTATATCCAACTCTAGCGAACAAGATAGGTTACTGAAACTGCATTCATATAGACAGAAAAATTCACATAGCCTCTTTCAGATTCACATAGACAAGATAGGTTACTGAAACTGCATTATCCTAGCAGCTCATCAGTGATGTTCTTGTTTTCCATTGCTTGTTCCATCTTCTCTGAACATTCCAGTAGCTACTAGGACAATAAAAAAGAGCAAAGTTGAATGAATGTTCAAGAAAATACTGCAGATCTGTAAAGAAATTAGTAATGACTACATGGTCTTCAAGTCAAAAGGATAAATGTCTAATCTATCAGCATATAAGAAAGAATACGTTAGACAAAAAGGGATTGGTTGAACATTTGAAAAAAAAGGCTGATGCCAAACTGACTTTAAGCAGAAAGTGATTGCAAAGCAAGAGCTAAGGGAGAGCAGAGCAGAAATGTTTTGTGTATAGTGGATCAAGGAAAAAAAGACAAACAGGGGTCCATTGATTTAAGAACCACTCATATGTTATGAAATTTTTACCATGCATGTAGACATCCTGATGGAGGAACACTGGAACACCAAATCCTCCCGATCACATTTGAACAAATATAGTAATAGAAAGAATACGTTAGACAAAAAGGGATTGGTTGAACATTTGAAAAAAAAAGGCTGATGCCAAACTGACTTTAAGCAGAAAGTGATTGCAAAGCAAGAGCTAAGGGAGAGCAGAGCAGAAATGTTTTGTGTATAGTGGATCAAGGAAAAAAAGACAAACATGGGTCCATTGATTTAAGAACCACTCATATGTTATGAAATTTTTACCATGTAGACATCCTGATGGAGGAACACTGGAACACCAAATCCTCCCGATCACATTTGAACAAATATAGTAATAGCTGCATTAATAACTGCATGCTCACTTCTCCTTAGCTGCAGTGTTTGTAATCAAAGAAACAGATGGCATTACAAAATTATGTAGACACAGTAGAACAGGAGTGGAACATGAATTACCTCATCAGTATCTCTCAAAGGAATCACAACCTATATATATGGGATGAAAAGACGTTTTAGTCACACAAATAAATTTATGTACAAACAAGTTAATATATATGAATATGTTTTACAGGAGAAAACAAAAGCAACGTCCATAAGCTTCATCAAACAAAATCAGGAAGAGAACTGGTGAATGAAAAGTAATTTGCCAGAAAACTGGAGGCCACGGGTTAGGTAACACAAAAATAGAAATGATGGAAATATTCATAAGATGCAAGTAATAGTTGCTCAAACAATAGCTAACACATATGGTAAATAAACATTTCATTCAAGAATGATTGAAATATTAGAATAGTGTGAGGCATTTAAGCAGTATGTAAAATTTTCAATGGGCTACTTGAAACATAACCTATTTAGTTTTGGTTTCTAAAGAATCGCAACCAAGAGGTCTAGGTGACATATTTTTAAACTACAACACGATTGAACAACAAAGAGTAAAGGGATATCACTTGAAAATCCATTAAAAAGATGGAACGTGTATTGCTCCCCACAAACTGAAATGTTAGTGGTTAACTATTTATTATGCTATGATGTTAACTAAGGGCTAACACAAGTTTCTGATTTAATTTGAAAAAAGGTAGGCCCTAGTAATGTTATGGCAACTACAAGAGAGTTTTCCCTGTATGCCCTTACAAAAGATGCACCCGTCCTCCATGCCCCTGAGAAGTTTGTTTCGCCCTGTGTGCCCAACCTCATCTTTGTTTTTCCCTCCATGCCCTTCCGTCCGTTTGAGTGGCTAACGGTGTTAAACATGGCTGTAAAAAGACGAAAATGCCCCTAGAAAAAAAAGACAGGCATTGCACTTGTGGGTTTTCCCTGTGTGCCATTCTGGAGCATGAAGGAGATATATATATATTAAAAATAGACATTCACGCAACATATATATATATAAAAATATGATAGTATTTCATGACACATAATAGTAATTACAATAATCCAAATTTTCGTACTCATACACATCATCCCAGCCTTCACACCCACCACCAAAAAGTTAGAAATTGACAGCACTTTTGATTTATGGTGCACCGAGATGTTGTTCATTATTGACTCATCATCAAGAAGTCATACCAGGATCTCAATTGGTTATTAGCCCCGATCGCGAACACATCCCGGACTTCAATTCATATTCAGGAGTAGTAGTATCTACAATTGGTGGATTCATCAATGAACTATCTACAAATTAGCTAGCGAGCTTAGGGTGAGCATGTAGAGCACACCAAATTAATAAAAACACGTCGTGCATCGTCATCATTCGCCTACGACGTCACGCGTTTTTGGTGTCGATGAATCGATCCGTCTCTCATCAGGACATACAGTATATACGTACGTGCATCATATCTATCATACATTCATTCATACGCACTGATTCAAATTTTCTCGTAGTCCTCGATCGCACGCGCAATGCGCATCTAGCCGCGTAGCTAGCCGTACGTACGCGCGCGCGCCACATCTAGCTATAGACTTTTTTGCCGACCTGATCGATGCCGGCCATATGCATGACGTCCGTACGTCATCACAACGACGCGTCACCTTTTTTTCGTCGAAATCGATCGAGAGAGCTAGAGCGATCGAGAGCTAGCAGCTTTGGGTACACACACGTACGTACGCACCGCGCTATTACGTCGTCCTTGGATCCGGCGCAGAGCTGCACAAGCACACAGCGGTTTCCGGTTTCAGAGAAAGGATAAGAGAAGGAGTGAACTAGAGGGCAGGGTTGACAATTTACAAGTCCGGTCCCACGCGTCAGAGCATCTAAACGGCCAGATTTAGACAGAACACGGACGGAAGGGCATAGAGGGAAAAACAAAGATGAGGTTGGGCACACAGGGCGAAACAAACTTCTCAGGGGCATGGAGGACGGGTGCATCTTTTGTAAGGGCATACAGGGAAAACTCTCCAACTACAAACAGTTATCCGGATCTGACATAATCTCATGATCATCAAATAGTCTGATAGATGGAATATGCAGTTCAGATGAACATGACGTTAAAAACTTGACTACTTTATCATATAGACATAAACAAGTGGGTAATCAAAAGCTAGATCTGTTCCCAAGAATCACTATCTGGTCATACTGGGTAATCAAACATAACGAAAAGGTAGATCTGGTCCGAGCAATTTCAGATGGTCAAACAACTAAAACTGAAAAGGAGATTATGTTGCTAAGAGCGAATTGAATCGAGACGGAAGGAGCGAACTGAAGCGGGTGGTGCGTACCTCAGCGATGACGGCGGTGAGGTTGGCGGTGACCTCGAGGTTGGCAAGGGCGTTCTCCGCCGTGCGCTGGTCGAGACCGATGGAAATAAACGACCCGGAGACACCACGGTGGCCGATTCATTGTCTCCATGGCTGGCAGTCGCCAACTTCCCGCAGCTCCGGAGAGGCGAGCCAGATGTCGAGCGGGTAGTCACGGAGCCGGATTGGAGAACTGATGCGTGCTCGTCACAGGCGCAGTCCGATGGGCACGAGGCCAAGGGCGAGGGCGGGGGCGGAGCCTAGGAATGCGGCGGCGGCGGCACATTCTAGGGTTCAGGGGATACGGGAGATGAGTGAATCCACCAAATCGTGAGGAGCTGCTGCAGAGGAAGGAGCAGGGGAAGGAGATCACGCAACAACGTTGAAGTAGAGGAACGGCGGCGGAGAGGAGCTCAAAGATAGAGGGAGGAGCGGCGCTAGATAGAGAGAGACAGGAGGAGGAGATAGGACATCCGTTGCGAGGCACCGGTGGAAGAGGAGGAAGATGGAGGAGAAGGAAGATTGCAGCAGCGTCGATGGCGGCGGAGCAGGAGGAGGAAGATGATGGCGGCGGCAGTGGCGGCGTAAAGAAGGGGATCGGGGCCTCAGGGGAAGAGATGGACATACGGGAGATATAGGCAGAATTTGCTAGAGGACATCACTAAAATGTGGCTTTTGCCATAGGACATTAAAAAAACATGTCTTTGTCAAAAGACACTATAATTCTGAACTACTATGCTATAAGACACTAAGTTCATTATTATATTCAGGTTTAGTAGACAGCCACACAAATGACGAATATGCCCTGCCTTTTATCCTCTTCCCGGTCTAGCTCGTACTCTGCTCGGCGTACCGCAAGATCCGTGTCTCGACGCCGCACTCGCTGGACATCCTGTCCGCCGGCGAGTCGCAGCTGCCGTCGGCGGGCCGGTTCCGCAACGGCTGGGACCGCGCCGTGTTCGCGCCGATGCTGGCGTTCCACCGGCAGAGCCGGTCGCCGTTCATGGTGAACGCGTACCAGTACTACGGGTACAACGGCGCGATGCTGCCCTACGCGCTGGCGCGCCCCGGGAACATGCTCGGCGTGACGGACCCGGCCACGGGCATCACCTACACCAGCATGTTCGAGGCGCAGCTGGACTCGGTGTACTCGGCGATGAAGAAGCTCGGGTTCGAGGACGTGGAGATCGCGGTGGGCGAGACCGGGTGGCCCACCAAGGCGATGGACTGGCAGATCGGCGTGAGCAACGCCGACGCGGCGGAGTACGCCGCTGATGCCCGGGCGTAGGTTCGAGATGTACAGCAATCTGAACCTGGACGTCGCTGGTCCTGCGGCGTCCGTACGGGCGGCGCTGCGGCACCTGAGTTTGATGGGGAGCGGAGAACGTAGGAGGCCATGGCGGAAGCGCGAGGATGCTGCGCATGCGTACAGAAGTGGCCGAAATGGCAAGGAAGAGCACGGGGATACTGTCCCGAGAGAATTCCATGGCTGCTAGCGAGAGAATTCCATGGCTGCTAGCGGTGCGGCTCGCCGCCGTGCTCAGCTTGTATCATTGGGAAAGAAGATAAGATGCAGGTCATATACGGCATTTGTGTGGGCTGTCCATTAAAATTTAATATAATAATAGGCATAGTGTCTTCCAGCATACTAGTCCAATTTTATGATGTGTTTTGGCAAAGACAAGTTTTTTGAGTGTCCTATGGCAAAAGCCAGGTTTTAACAATGTCCTGTGGCAAATTTTGCCGGAGATATATGAGAGAGAGAGATACAACAAACCAAAGGAGCCGAGCATCATTCTAGGGGAGCCGGAGGTAACAAGCCGAATATATTGAGCCGGCTACAACATGCAAGTGGGCCAATTGCCTGTGAAAAGTGTGCATGCATTTGGATTCTAGCGCAAAAAGCAGCCAATCATGTGCCAGAAATAGGCTCCGCGTGCGCTGGTAACAAAGGGATTTTCGGGCTGGCCAAGGGAAGGCTGGGCTCAGGCAGGGCTCCTCCGACAATACGAGCGGCAGCACGATCCTGAATCTAATGGCGTCAACTATGCATTGGGCGACGGCGGGATCCTCAACAGCATCGGGAAGGTGTTCGTGAATCGGATCGAGATGGACCTGCAGGTGGACTAGTGCAACAAATTGTCACGCACGGCTCCGGAACTCATCATCGAGCTCAACGGCGACCTCCCTGACTCCAGGTTCTGCCTTGCCAACGTCCACGACCTCTGGCACACCTCCGCCCCCGCAGGAGGGGAATCTGTTGCGAGCTTGGTCGCTGGAGTGGAAGTGAGCTCGGACGCCGCGGGCTCCGACACGAGGGCGTGCTCTGCGGCCGCTTGCGCGAGCGCGGGCGCCGACGCGCTTAGATCCGCCGGCCACGGGCAGCTCCACTGACGCGGGCTCCGACGACGCGAGCGTGATGAACGCCATCGCGCGTGCCTCCGGCACATCGGTAAGATGAGCGAGCGTAAGTACATCGTGGGAGCGCTGAGCTCACGTCGGCTTGTCGCGAACGCGGAGCAGCAGCAGGGGCGGGGCGGTGTTGAGATTTTGGTCGCTTTAGGGAGAGTTGCAGTTGTTGCGGGCATTGGAGGTGGGACCCATATATGACTAAAAAAATCTCTATGAAACTGTACAATAAAACCGTGCATTGAGAGATTTTATTTCACTCTTTTTCATGATAGGTGTTACGTCTTGGAAACCGTGAGGTGAAACCTCCCATAAGGCCAGTCTCAATGGAGATTTCACAGGAGTGTAATGCACATTAAATAGACTGCAATGTCAGCATTTGCATGAAATTGCATGAAATTGGGAGGAGAGAGAAGGAATTCATTTCACCATGGTGAAACTATATAGCTGTGTTTCCAAAACATTGGAAAGTGTGTGAAACCCCCATTGAGAGTGTTATTTCATTTCATCCGCATGCATGGAGGAAGATCATTGGTGGAAGAGAGGAGAGAGAGACAACGGTGGACCCATAGAAGCTTTAAATAGTATGTGAAACTGTGCAATGAAACTATACATTGAGGGAGTGAGTTGTTTCGTATCAAAATTCCAAAGTTTTAAATAGTATGTGAAACTGTGCAATGAAACTAGCCATTGAGACTGGCAGTCTTCAACATTTAATAACCCTATGCTAATTTAATTTGTGACTTAGTGTCTTGGCGTCAAATTAATTAACACCGAGGTATTGTTTACAGACAGAAAACATAATAAGAGAGATAACAATCCAGAAAACATGACAATAATCTACTCGATATAACACATGGCAATCCATGACAACGCCTATACTCCATGACTACACATGACAATCCGGAACAATGGTCTAGAAGATCATACATCACAAAGTTATGTTATCCTCAAGACCATACATGACACAGTTAATTTAAGTCCACAAGACCATGCATCACATAGTGATCCACGTGACCATACTTGATTGAATTTTTCATTGGCGCCATACCACTTATGTCATATAGCCATGTTGCTAGAGCATATTTAGGGCAGTCCCAATGCAGACTCTATCATAGAGTCTAAACTTATCTATTATCTCGAACATTGTAGATTTGGAGTCTAAATAAGACTTGGAGTCTTATTTTTTCTCCCTCTTTCTTCAATAAATATGGTGCCACATCAGCAAAATACCATAAATAAGGTGTAATAAATAGTCTTGGACTTTGTGATAGAGTCTTGCATTGTGAATATCATTGTAATAAATATCAGTTTCTAGCGGTAGAGCATATTTATTAGTTCAACCAATGCATCATATGTGGTCCTTAACAAAAGTCAAATGAAGCTCATACAAAATTTTTAGGGACACAAATCATGAAAGTATTGCAAGAAGAGATATACTAAATGATGATTTATATCTATGTGCAAATTGTGGTACTTCCATGAACAGTAAAATGAATCCTTAAACTATCCAACTATAGATGGAAGATTAAATGATCACAATATAATGTCCAACTTAGTGAACATGACTAAATGTTCAACTGACAAATACCAAATATTTTAGTCATCAAATCCCCGAGAAGCCAGCAACAGCATGATTCAAGCTAATGGATAAATCATATTGTATCTTCATCACAGTGACAGTCCACCGTTAGCAAGATCTGGAAAGATAAAAACCATGTAATTATTATAGCTCATTTTCCCACATACTTAATATACGCACACATGTTATTGTTTAAAAATGCACAAAGTCTTAGTACCTCGAGTGTAGAAGCTCATGTACGGTATGACTCGGTAGTAATCCCCTCTCTTACCAATTTTCTTCACCTTCTTGGACTTGAGATCAAGTGTGAAGAGTCCCGCATATGCACTGATGAATATAGTATTTGTGCCTTCCATAAAGCCAACCACTCGATAATAATAATGTGGTTTACTTTTTGTGAGTTGTGTCTCGAGCTGCATAACCATGTGTTCTGCCCACTTACCAATACCATTGTTAGCATCGGCTTGCCATGACCACATATAGATGCATCTATCCAACATAGCGACAAATCCTAGTCCTCCATCATCTAGCTCCATGGCAATGGCCCACCTCACACTTGGCGATGAGATCATGGATAACTCGTGTCGGATCAAGTCATACTTAAGCATTTTTATGCCATTGTCTAGGCTGAAGTAGAGATTGTTTCTAACAAGAAGGGTGTGTCTCGAATCAACACAGTGATTGACATCAATGGAGATCAGAGCGCTCCACTCCCTAGTCTCTGAAGAGTACGTGGTCGCCCATGTCTTAACCGGTCTGCCGGCAACGTTCGTCACACTCACACAGTAGACCACGAGGAACGGCCCGGTGTGGCAATCGAGGTGGTCACAGCCATCCACGGCACACAGCACAGCAGCGGCGACGTAGCCGAGCGGGTGCCTCGGCACGCTCAGTTTCTTCTGGTCACCGGTGCTCAGGTCCAATACAATGAGCATCAGTGGCGCCTGGATCAGCACACGACCGTGGCGACAGTCGTGCACCCAGTTGACTCTGCTGCTGTCGAGCACCAGCGGCGGAGACAAGGGTCGAACTGTAGAGACGAATGTGGCCATGCAGCCTGGGTTGCCAGAGTCGAGGCTGTAGAAGTAGCCCAGGAGGGGCGGCGCTCGGTGGAGGGCGCGGTAGCGGCGGAGGAAGCCAGGGTCCATGAGGATGCGGCGCCAGGGCTTGCACACGAGCGCGGCGCGGAAGAGGTGCGCAGGCTCATCTGGCGGGATGCGGAGGAGGATCTCCTCGACGAGCTCCTCCATGAGCGCAGGCAAAGAGCGAGGGCCGCGCAGCGGCGGCGCCATGTTGCGCTGGTTGCGGGGGTTCGGATCTGCCGTTTTGGATGGGATGCGATGCGAGGAGCCCGATGACGCGCACACGAGACGACACGACGCCGGGTTCGGTTTGGCTTGGAGAGTTGGTCTGCTACGTGGGGCCAAGGACTTTCTTCTTTCGTGTGTTCTGGAATTGGAAATATATTTTTTTGGGTATGATTGATTCAGAATTAGAAGTTGGAATATGGGAGTCCTTGAAGAATTTCACATAACCTGTTCAGTTTCTATAAAGTTCAGGGAGACAATTTATTCCTTATTCTAATTCAAAGGAGTCGCAAATCTATATATACCCTATGCAGCTGTCCATACTCATGGGAAGTTGCGCGCTGGGCAAGCCGCTACCTGCGCCAGCGCAATCTATCATCTCTTGGTGGAGATGGCTACCTACGTGCAGGTTGGCAAGGCAACAACCACAAGGGGTTTGGCTCGCTCTTCGCACTAGTCTCCTGGCACTTATGGAAAGAGCGCAATGCCCACACCACGTGGCAAGCATGGTAAGCACTGATCTATTCGAAAAAAAGAGCGCAATGCGCGCTACATCAGGGATTCGACAATGACAGTAAGGAACCTGCTGCTCCTCTTCAAGGCACAAGCCGATCTTTGAATCCAGGCCGGGACAAAGAACTTAGGAGATCTAGTATCAGGCCCACTGAGTGTTAAGAGGTAAATTTCATATCTGATGTAACCCAACGAGGCAGCCGGCCTATGGCCGATCCATCTATATAAACCTCTAAGGGCATGTTTGGCTTTGATAGGCATATGACCGATGAAATTATCCGAAACAAATGTAAGTGGATTGAAACTCATAAGTCAAAACTCTCACATTCGATTTGATGTACATTTAACTTATAGACTACAATTTTTACCAAGTTAAGAAAAGAGTTATAACCTTTCTCACATATATGGTAATTGGTATGCACCAATTCGACCAGAATAGAAACAGATGACAATAATGGATAGGATTGAGCATGTGGGTAAAACAAAAGCAGCGTAGCAAAATCACAAATGCAACCCCAAGCATAGGCGGACCCAAGGCCCGGGTAGCTTGGGCCCTTGCCCGAGCTTCTCTCCTAGAAATCCCTTGAAGCCCAATAGTCTGTCCATTAGCTGAACATGATTTTCTAGGCTGGGAGAAGTGTACTAGGGAGACAGCAGTTGCGCCTTGCCCGGGCTCCTCCGTCGACCTAGGTCCGCCACTGAACCCAGGACATCATTGAACTAACTAAGGAAAGAAAAGAAAAGACTATCCTCCATGTTAACTACTTTCCCACCCTTTTAACTTAACTTGAAAACCTTGTATGCATATAGTACATATAAAACCAAAACAATAATGAAGGTCAATGTTTCTTTTCCAGGAAAGGGAACAGAGACTCCATATAATTAATCTAGTTCCATGTAAGCAACTCATCAATTCTTTCTTTGAAACCGAGACTAGTTCATTATTTAGATGAGAAAAGAAATTTTGCAACGCTAGTTCATCACAACAACTTAAACCAATCATTCTTCAGCGTGTACGTTGCAATCCAAGTTGATATGATCATTTGGTAGTAGTGCATAGTGACACATATCTCTAACAATAATGGACCCAATGGCAAAACATTCTAGTGGCTAATACAACTTGTCTCTCCATTATTGCAGCTTTTCATGCTCGTGTCACACTTCACACGTAATACTATAACCATCAACCTTTCTGTTATGTCGAGGACGCATGACTTGTTCTGCAAAATCGGCAACAAGCACACTAATTCTGGCAGAAATGTATCGCTGGCTCACCAGTCACTACTCACTACACATCAGTCATCCCAGGCGCGAGAACTGGTCGTGCTGGAAAAGTCAAAAGAAGTTTTCTTCCTCAGAAGATAGAAAAAAAAAACCTGCATCAGCTAGCAGACTACTCCCGTTTCTAAGAGACAGACTGCTCTCGTTTCTAATAAGAGACAGGCTCGTGGAAATCCCGCTCACACAACCAGCTAGGCAACCAAGCATGATGCCATCCCATGAGGGCGTATGTACATACATTAGATTTAGTCATGCCATGACTCTACGATGCTTTGACACCCCCTGTCATCGCCGGAGCCGACCGGACATCAATGTCCTCGCCTGGCAGGGTTTTGGCTTCTCCTAGAAGAGCTCTAATTCCGGTCCCGATTCTCCGGTACAACGGTGGTGCATGTGCCAATGGTTGGCTAGGGCCGGACCCGGCCGGACTGGTCGTCGTCATGGCCCATCGAGCGCGCGGGCCCTTGTCACCCCAGACCCCACCCGGCGGGGCTCATGCATGCACTCATCGCTCCCTAGCCATGCATGCTCTAGGAGGACCTCGTTGGACACGAAGTCGGCCTCCGAGTGGTAGTGGCCGGCTGTGGAGAAGGAGACCGGCGAGGGTGAGCGACAGGAGGCGGGACAGACAACCGCTCATCCATTGACCATTGTGTTGCTACTAAATTCCATACTAGTCTCTTACTTTTTGCACTATTTAGTAATTAAAAATAACAATTCACAGCTAGCAATAACATGGATTAGAGGGACATGGATTAGGGTTAGAGCATTGGGCGGGATTTGATGTCTATTTAGACCGAAAAAATTTAAAATTTTAGAATTTTTGGTGATAGAGCAAAAATTTCAGGCCCGAACCATAAAAGGGATGTATCTCAGAAATTTTGGAATTTATCAGCCGACATTTTTAATCCTCAACTAGGATTAAGCACCATGTCTCGCTTTCGGGCTCACCAAATTTTATATTCGGCACGACTATGTATGCATGCAGGATCTGGAAATTTTGCCCGCTCACCTTCACATACAATTGATTTTTAGTGACAAAACACAACAAACACTTCCTCTTGACTCTGACGCCCTCGCCCTCGCCGCCGTGCCACGACAGTCTAAAGATTTGCTGGAACTTCATGGCCACGGTCCGATGAAACCCTAGCTAGCCCAAGACACCACCTTCTTCACCTCCTCCCTCCCCATCTATTGCTGCCACCATTGCCGGAGCTCCCCTGCCCTAACGTGGTCGTCGGCTCGGCCGCTACTATCGTAGCTAGCTCCCCAAGGATAACCTGAAGTCTTCAAGGCATGTAAAGCGGCGGCTAAAGTCTGTCAGAAAATTGAGAAACTCCGGAGTGATAGCGGCGACTATGTCCACACGTCTAAGAATCTGGCAGATCAGTTCACCAAGGGGCTGTCACGTAACGTGATAGACAGTGCATCGGTCGAGATGGGACTGAGACCCACTTAAAGTTTGCTATAGTGGTAACCTGCTCTATGTGATCGGAGATCCCGTGAATTAGAGTGGTGAAACAAGCTATGAGTAGACTGGGGGAAAAGACCCTTGACAAATGTCCCTATCTTTTAGATATGCACTTCTTTTCCAAAGCTGTAAGGCAGGATGGCATATGCCTTAATGTGATCCGAGTGGCTTATCAAGCAGGGATGTCGGCCTACATGACATCCTAGAAGGAACACACATATGTGAGTTAGACTGCTGGTCCCAGTCTACGAGATTTGGGTGCTCACAAGAAGGCACGGAGTTTGACTTATATGCTCCACCCGAGGGGATGCTCTAGGCAGCCTTGTATCAGTTAAGAAATTGGGTGAACCTCACTTCACACAAAACTGTCAATTCAAGGCATAGTCCATTGATCAGTTGTGAATGAGTGTAAGCCCCTTTTCTAGATGGAAGTTCAACTTAACAGTCTCCATCGAAACACTGGTATATCAAACAAGTTCAGAACAAAAGGCATTAACTGTGTACCTTTGATGTTTGGTGGGGATTGTTAGAATAATTGGGCCAAGCCCATTTATTAAATCTAATAATTCAATAAACCTCAAAGGCCCACAATTAGTGTTAGGTGCAAAAGTGATTAGTACCAAATGGATTAATCACTAAGAGGGCAATCAACTTAAATAGTGAGTATTGGGATGCTCTTATAGACAAGTTGAGAAGGAGAACCGGGGAGCCACACGCGCGCGCCGCCGCCGAGCTGAGCCGTGGGCGTGGGCGTGGGCCGGCTAGCTCGGCTGGGTTTTTGTCACTGGGCCTCGGCCCAAGAGAGGCAAACCCTAGCCGCCGCCGCCGCCAGCCGCCAACCCGTCCAGGTTCATCTCCCCTGGACAGGGGCGCGCCTATATAAAGGCCCCTGTCGGCACGCTAGGGTTTCAACCCTAATCCCGCAATCCTCCCTGCTGCCGCCACCTTCCTTCTGATCTCGAGCTGCTCTGCTGCATCCCCGGCCGGAGTCTCTGCGCGCACAGAGCTCTCTGGTAGCAGGCCTCCGGAACTTCTCCCTTCAAGCGTACCTGCTCGGGTAGGCGGGAAATCAAGTTTTTGGGGAGCGCTGTACAGGCGCGACTGCTGCTGTTGTTCGCCGCTGCTCTGCTCGCGGGCTATTCCTGTGGGTACGAGAAGGACTCCCGCTGCTGACGACGTCATCGACAACACCATCGCAGGCAACAACGTCGCAAGCGGCGGTGCTGACATGGACGTCAACGGTGGTTCACTATCCGCGGGTACCGGAAGTGCCACGCTAGTGTATAAGCTTAAATCCTTCTGTGTGCTTCATATTGTTGCTACTGTTTTCCTATGCATATTGTGCTGTGCTAGAGGTAGCAGTAACTATGAAGCTGTCGCTTGCATTATACTCATACAAGTATATTGCTTATCGAATTTATGGATTAATGCATGGTGTAAAATGACTAAATATCCAACAGTTGTCATGTAACTAAAGAAAAGAAAGGAAGATTCCAAGGTAACTACTTTTCCCACCATTTTAACCTAGCTTGAAAAACTCGTATATATTACATATATAAAACCAAAACACAAATCAATGTTTGTTTTCTAGGTAAGAAGAACAGACTTCATGTAAGCCAGTTTCCATATAGCTGAATGGAGCATGAACCCAATATCAACTAAAACATGCACAACATAGACTGAAATCTTCTGGCCAAAGGATCAAGATCAATTCAACAACATCCACAGTTTTTATATGTGATGCAAATGGGTTCCCAATGGGTTATTCTGAGTCTCTTGGTTCATTTTCGTTCAACAACTCTTGCATTGACCCATCACCCAGTGAAAACAAAATTTGCAACGCTAGTTGATCATAATGACTTGAACTAGTCATTCTTTAGCATCTCAACAGGAAAAAAAAGATTTGGTAGTAGTAGCTCTGCAAGAAACCACCAAGACCAGACTTAAGATGTATGGCATTTCGACAGAACATGACATATTTGATTTTTGATAAAAGATTCATCCATTTTGCAAGGTCTTGCTCTTGAGTGGCAAATAAGACATCAGTGAGCCGCTCTAGATGCCAGCGATAAGAATGTACCACGGTCTGAAAAGATACCATACACAAAAATCAAAACAAATTTCAGCTCAGCATTTATAGTACAAATTGCTATTTACAAGATATGATAGAAAATAAGAGAATAATTCAGAAAATAAAATCTGAAACAAAGTAAGCTCATAATACAAGATCAACAAGTTTGTGGGCACATTTAGCATTTTTACCGATGCAGCCCGTAACAAGTCAAATATCAGAATTTCAAATTAAGGATGGTTTCCAATGCCATACCATACATTCAGTTCAAGCTTATGACAATGCCATACATTCAGTTCAAGCTTATGACAATGCCACACATTCAGCAGGATTTTTTTTTTCAATTTAATCCTTTTTTAATCAATATTCTAAAATAACCTGCACGAAAAAATATTTGCATGTTGTATCCCTTTTGGTTGCGCCATGCCAATACCCATGGCGCGGCCATACCACTGTGCCGCGCCACATACATGCAAAGGCGCGACAGGGTCGCCATCGTGGCAAGCAGTTGGCGCGACGGAGCCATGCAATCACACACTCTTGCTAATTATAGCACCCAATCGGCATGCAAGAGTAAAGCACCGCCATATAATTGCTATACATGCATTTTTCTTTGTGTAGAGTATGTCGCGTGACAATTTATATGGACGGTGTATGCAAGTATATGTTTTAAATATGTTATCAATTTCAAACGAATATTGTAAGTGTATGTTTCAAATATTTTATCAGTTTGAAACACATGTTGCAAATATTTTTATGAAGATGTTGCGTAGAGAAACATATTAACTTCTACCACATAAAAAAAGATAAGTTATAAGAAATGCATACCATAATATTCTAGTAGAGTTTATATGATATCTATTATTGTATTTTTCTATAAATTAGATCAAAATTGGGGTGATTGACTTAGGACAAATGGAAATATACTAAATATATTTTAGGATGTAGGGAATAATTCATATTCTTGTTTCTACACAAGAAGCAAAAAATGTTATGTGCAATAAAATAATGTGTTTTCTTGATGTATTGATATCTAACTAGCAAGGCCTATACGATCCATTTGGCACAAGTGAGATAGGTAGATTATTCGTTCTATCCAAACTAGAAAAGGCTCCAGCCATATCCATCTTTAATTTGGGCCTAGTTGTCACATGTGTTCATACTAGAGATAAATATAAGATAGTTACATAACACTTGTATATTATCTTCAAAATCACTTAAACTTCTACTTAGCATGAAACATCAATGTAGACTAATTATAACGGATAGCAAGAACATATCCTAGTAAATAAAAGATCAAATGAGACCATATATATCAATATAGTGTATGCATGATAATACAAACTATAATTTTATTGAAAATCTTAAAGTATTGCTTTAATCTCAATAAAAAGGAGAGAGTAATAGAGAAGAATGGTCATGCTCCACTCTTGCATGCCGATTGGGTGCTATAATTAGCAAGGGTGTGCGGTTGCATGGATTGCATGGATCCGTGGCGCGGCCAAACAAATTGGCGCGACGCCATTGCATGTGGCGCGACTAGGTGGGCCTCGGTCAACGCTGCCCGCCACGATGGCGACCCTGTCACGCCATTGCACGTGGCGTTGCCCGCCACGATGGCGACCCTGTCACGCCATTGCACGTGGCGCGACACATGGGTTTGGTCGCGTCATGGGCATTGGCGCGACAAATGGAATACGGCATGCAAATATGTTTTCCGGCGGGTTATTTTTAGAATATTGATTAAAAAAGGATTAAATTTGAAAAAAAAAAACCCATTCAGTCCAAGCTTATGACAACTTCTGTATGTAAAGATAACAACTACCAGTACATTATGACTTTATTCACAAACCTGTCAAACTAAAACCAACAAACTAAGAAACATATAGAGGCAGTAAAGAAAATTATGGGCAAAAGATGGGTACCAGGCTGTTTAACCTAGCAGCTACTTCATCCACCATCCTTAAACTTCACCATTTTGTAGTCAATAGTTTGTTTTCTCTTGGTGTGGCCTTTTATGAGAGGCCTGGAGTAGTGTTCTCCTGTTTTCTATTTCCTTTACCTTCCCATCCTATATCCATCATATTTGAAGCATTCCTTGTAAAGGACATTTTATTCTTGCTTAAATACAATGATGTGCACTTCTCAAGCATATTCAAACTAAACTATTTGACAAGTCAACAGCTCTAGATAAAGTATCAATTTAAGGGTTAATGATGCAATTCACCCTGCTTCCGATGGACTGATCCATATAATGACAACAGAAGAATAACCACTGAGTCCAAAGTTCACAAATGACCACACATGCATTTTACATTAAGGACAACATAACATTGGCACCATTTTCATGTGCAATTAAATTGTGTCTCACAATTTTATTTCCATGTGTTTGACCAAAAGCCTGACACACTGACAGCCCTTATGAAAACAACACTGAACCTGATATTAAATTTCCTGGAAGGGAAATGGCAGACAGATTAACTACACGTGATTCTAGTTCCAAGTAGCTAACTTGTGCATAAGCAATACAATAAGTGAAATGGGCCTTACATGCTAAACCGAAATATAACTCAGCATTATGCTCAGGATGAATCTGATAAGACAACAAGAATTGACTATATGCAACATATGTATGATAATTCCTCAACATAAAACAAATGACTTGGTAAAACAGTAAAGAAACCAATAGCAGAAGACTAAGAGATAAGTCAGACTTTGATAATAATAAAAATAGGACATGATTTGGAAAGAAACCATGCACAGAACTCGTAATCAGCCGCCCTTACAGTGGTCGTTACAGTCACCCACTGTAAGGCGGCTGGTGTTGAACCGCCCTTACAGTGGAAACCACTGTAAGAGCATTTACGTAGGGGCGGCTGGCCCAGCCGCCCTTACAGAGCCTGTCCAGCCGCACCTGCTGTGCCTGACTGCAGTAGTGAAGTCAAATAAAGCTCATAACAAAATTTTGGGTCCACGATCATGGAAGTATTGTGAGAAGAGATATAGTAATTGATCATGATATCTATGTACAAACTGGTATTTCCACACAAACCTTAAAAAGGATCCTTAAACTACCCAACTGGATACAGGGGAGATTAAATGATCACAGTGTCCAACTTAATGATCATGACCAACTCTTCAACTAGGGATAAATAATCAAGTCATCAAATCCACGAGAAGCAAACAGCAGCAGGATGCATGTTATTGGATCAATCATTGCATCTTCATACCCTTGGCAAGATCTGGAAAGATAAAACCATGCTATAGCTCAAATTCACATATACTTAATTAATATATGTACATCTGACTGAATATAAGAATGACTCGGTGTTGTGCATCATATTTACCACAAAGTGTGGAGCACATATAACTAAGTTCAAATATATATATATCCCGCCAGTTAGCCCGGACGAACAGAAAAAAGGTCAATTGTTGATATATATCAGATTCCATGCTCTATAGCAACTTCAATAGTTTGGCAAACATCACTTGGCAAATCTCTAGTTTTGCCAAGTCTCAAACCCATTTTGTCAAGTGAAAAAATAGCCCTTTTCCAACAGTTTGCTATTTGGACTTGGCAAATTAAAAATTAGTGGCTCACACCCAACAACTTCCGGGACCGCTCGCATGCACGGGAAATCTGGTGGCTCGCGAAGAGGAAGAATCGTGCGATGTCAAGCGCTCGCATGCGCGCATATTTGCGCCGGAAAGGACTATTTTTGCCAAGCTTGCCAATTTGCCAATTGCTTTTGCCAAGTTGTTGGAGGAGGTTTTTCTTAGTTTTGCAAAAAATCCTAATTTACCAAGTGCTTTTGCCAAACTGTTAAAGTTGCTCTTAGTTCCATATTTTTATTGACCTGAAGAGCAGATGACTCTGGCCCATATGATAAAACAGAAGGTAACCACTGAGTCTTCTATGCTAGCACGTGCTCCCCTCAAAAAAAAAAAAAAAAAAAAAAAAAAAAAAAACACACACAACCGTGACATCATATTCCAAGTTTTTCATCAAAACTGTAAAAGATAGTACCAAATGTAAGATTTTGCTCTTCACATTATTTTACTAATGGTAAACATTATCATGTGAAATCAAGTTGCGGTTTGGATTTTGTATCTTGATGTGTTTGTAAAAAAACATGACACACTGAGTCGCTACTAGACATGAATGGCATCCCTCCTGAAGACCAGACTAACACTGAACCCAATAAGAATTTTTTGTGAAAGGGAAATTTTAGACAGATAGACTACACATGATTTTAGTTCCAAGTAACCGAGTCGAGATTCACATAAACAAATATGCCTAGCATGCTAAATTGTAATGCAGGTTTTCAACAATATGGTCAAGATGAATCTGACACAAAAACCACAATTGACCTAGGTAGAGTCAACTCTAACAGAAATTAATAGCATAAGACTAAGAGATATAAGATAGTCTAACGATAACAAACTGCATGATATGAAAAGATACCATGTACAGAACTCACTACTACTAACACATGCATCTTGAGATGTGAGCTTCAACTATGCCAAACATGGTTCCGTTATTACATTTAGGCATATTTATTTATCAGTTCAACCAATAATGAATGCATCATATGTGGTCCTCAACAAGTAAAATAAATCTCATATAAAAATTTTAGGCCCACAATCATGAAAGTATTGCTAGAAGAGATATACTAAATGATGATTGATATCTATCTATGTACAAATAATTGTGGTACTTCCATGAACCATAAAAGGAATCCTTACTTAAACTACCCAACTACAGACACAGAAGATTAAATGATCACCATGTCGAACTTAATGGACTAAATGTTCAACCGACGAATGCCAATTTATTTAGTCATCCAATCCTTGAGATAAACCAAAACAACAACATGATTCAAGCTAATGGATAAATCATTGCAACCTCATCACAGTGACAATCCACCGTTAGCAAGATCTGGAAAGATAAAAACCATGTAAATATAGCTCATTTTCACACATAATACACGCACACATGTTATTGTTTAAAAAAGCACAAAGTCTTAGTACCTCGAGTGTAGAAGCTCATGTACGGTATGACCCGGTAGTAATCCCCTCTTTTACCAATTTTTTTCACCTTCTTAGACTTGAGATCAAGTGTGAAAAGTCCCGCATTTGCGCGGATGAATATAGTATTTGTGCCTTCCACTAAGTCAACCACTCGATAAAAGTAGCGTTTGTTACCTTTTGTGAGTTGTGTGTCCAGCTGCATGACCATATGTTTTGCCCACTTACCAATACCATTGTTAGCATCTGCTTGCCATGACCACCTATAGATGCATCTATCCAATATACTGACAAATTCTAGTCCTTCATCATCTAGCTCCTTGGCAATGGCCCACCTCACACTTGGCGACGAGATCATGGATAACTCGTGTCGGATCAAGTCATACTTAAGCATTTTTATGCCATTGTCTAGGCTGAAGTAGAGATTGTTTCTAACAAGAAGGGTGTGTCTCGAATCAACACAGTGATTGACATCAATGGAGATCAGGGCGCTCCACTCCCTAGTCTATGAAGAGTACGTGGTCGCCCATGTCTTCCATTTGTTGGCGAGGCTTGTCCCACTCATACAGTAGACCACGAAGAAGGGACCGTCATGGCAGTCGATGTGGTCGCAGCCATCCACGGCGCATAGCACAGCACCGGCGCCGTAGCCGGGCAGATGCAGATGATTCGGCACGCTCAGTTTCTTCTGGTCACCGGTGATCGGGTCTAACACAATGAGCCTGCCGCCGGCCGCCTTGATCAGCACGCGGCCATGGCGACAGTCGTACACAAACGTCCAGTTGACTCCACTGCTGTCGAGGATCAGCGGCGGGGACAACGGGAAATCCGCCGGTTCGGATCGGCCTGGGATGCCGTTGCCGAGGATGTAGAAGTAGCCGAGGAGGGGCGGCGCACGGTGGAAGGTGCGGTAGCGGCGGAGGAAGCCCGGGTCGGAGAGGATGCAGCGCCAGGTCTTGCACACGAGCGCGGCGCGGAAGAGGTGCGCTGGCTCGTCCGGCCGGATGCGGAGGAGGATCTCCTCGACGAGCTCCTCCATCAGCGCAGGCAACGAGGGAGGACAGCACGGCGGCGGCGGCGGCGCCATGTTGCGCTGGTTGCGGCGGTTTGGATCCGGCGGTTTGGATGGGATGCGAGGGGCGAGATGATGCGCACTATCGCGACACAGACCAAGGTTTTGGGATTCATTTTGGAAAAAATTCGGTCCCAACTGAAATGGGCGAAATTCGGGAAAATTCGGGTTAAATTCGGACTCAATTCGGCGAATTTTCGGAATACGAATGAGATAATTCGTTTCGGAGCACACCGAAATGGATGAATTTCGCTGAGATTCGGAATATTTCGGTCGAATCCCAAAACCTTGACACAGACACGCCGGGTTGGAGTTGGACTTCGGTTTGGCCAAGGAACGGACAGAAGCAATTTTTTAGGAATTGGAAATATATTTTCTTTGGATAATGATTCAAATTTAGAAGTTGGGATATGCATGGTTTCTATAAGTTCAGGAACAATATTTTGATTAAAAAGGTTCGCAAATCTAAACTCGTGAAAGATATACCGTATTGTGATTGACAAGCGTATATGTAAAAACACATGTTCTGTGCGTCGGTAAAATCTGGAAACAAATGCATGGAAACAAAATCGTTGATCCAAATTTGACGTGTTGTAAACTGACACTCAAAACCCCAATAAAGCAAACATGTGACGGCAAATGTAAATCTGCACAGAAGCAGAATACTTCTCGTGTTTTAGGAATTGGAAAATATTATATTAAAAAACTGGATGATTGATTCAGAAATAGAAGTTGGATTCCGGTAGTTTTTTGGAAGAATTTCACATAACCTGTTCAGTTTCTATAAATTTCAGGGAGCCACAATTAATTATTCTGATTCAAAGGAGTCGCAAATCTATACCCGTGATTATATTAACAAGTGGATGTAGAAACACATGTTCTGTATGACCTAAGGGCCTGTTTCTGACTGAAATTATCATAAACAAATGTAAGCGGATTTAAGCTAGAAGTAAAAACTCTCGCCTTCGATTTGACATTTCTAACTTACGTATTTTAGAGCAACTGAAACTTCTTAACAGGAGTATTTTAATTTCTAGGTGCAGATTAACTCTCTCCCACGCAGGCATCCAGCGCGCCAAGGCCAAGGCCAACCATGAGCGCTGGGAAAAGGCTGAGGCGACATGCCTCCGGGAAGAGCACTCGAGGCGTCCCGCTACAGCACGAGCAATGTCCACGCTGCGCTTGCCTAGGAAGAGGTAATCACCTGCACATTACAAGACATGCTTGTTTGAGAAGAAATCTGTTTGCTGACACCACAAACCCTTGTATTCATTTTGCGTTAAAATTTATCTCCGTTGTGTGGTTTAAACTGTTTAATAGGTGGCTCACCAATTCAATATCGACAATCTCAATAGAACTTTAACCATGACAATATGACATGTTTCAGGAGTTGCCCTGCGAAATCGTTTCCACTACTGTTTCAGTAGTTGTCACTTGTTGCGTGATATGCTTCAATTGTACAAATTAGTTCAGTCTAAAATGCAAAATATTCCATCTATGTGTTATTACATTTTGTTTAGGTGTAACACCCCTGAAACTAAATCGATGGCTGTGTCGGTGTTTCATACCCCGGGGGGTGTCACACCAACAAGTAAATTTCTAAGCGTGCTCCCTGATCCGGATGGTGATGCAAGAAGAACACAAGGGTTTATCCTGGTTCGGGCGAAGAAGGCCCTACGTCCAGCGGGGGAGGAGGATCTTGTATTATCTTGCACCGAAGTGCTCGTACAGGGGTGAGTACAAGTGAGTTCTAAGACTTAGCGTGTAGGTAAATATGTGAATGTGTCAACCTCGCGAGGGTTGTAACCTTGCCCTATGCTATGCCCTGGCGTCCCCTTTTATAGGCCAAGGGGAGGCTCAGGATCACACGGTAGGTAGGGCAATCGTAATCATGACGTCGAGGCATGGGCGTCCGGGCGAGTCACTGGAGCTGTAGATGCCTCCTTTGGTCCGGTTCGAGCCTGTGGATTCATGCTTTGGGCCGGTTCGAGCCTGTAGCAGTATGGGCGATGATGTTCTGCCTGTCCTCGCCTGACGTGGGCTTGCATAATCAAGGTGTGGGCGATGATGGCCTGCCCGGGAACCCCGTTGAGTGGCCGTCGAGGTGGGATGGACGGGTCACTGCGCGCCCCGTACACCGGTCACGTCCACCATCATTCCTCGAGCGGCTGGAGTCCGCCTCGAGGGGTCGAGGACCCGAGCGATGGGACTGAGCAGCAGGTTTAGCGGTACGGAGAGTTGACGATGGCGCTTGAGGGGGTGCCGTACGCGGCATAGTGCGCGGCGTGGTGTCACAGTGGCGCCTCCCATCCTTGAATCCTGGGCATGGGCAGCGTGATGGTGGAAATGATCGGCGTACCTTCCACTGTTACGAGCCCTGTAGCCATAGAGTTAGGCGGAGTTGGTGTACTGCGACACTGTATCGAGTCCTGTAGCCATGTGGGAGTCCAGAAAGAGTAATCATGGAAAGCGGGGTCGAGCGGTTGCTCGCTCGAGTGGTTCCCGCCACCGTCTCGAGCGGTCGTTCGCTCGAGCGGTTTCCGTCACTTTTCCTCGAGCTGGCGAGCGGGTGCATGTCGAGACGGCTGGTGTTGTGGTTTGGTTGTGGGCCTGCTCGTGGGCCGGCCCAATATGAGGCGCGGGTGAGAATAGGGTTCTTCTTTAGCTGTTTTTTGGGTTTAGGGGAAGGCAAAGCATGGTTTGTTTACCTCTAGACCTCTAAGTTTAGGACCCCCTAATCTAGGTACCCAACAATAGCCCCCGAGCCCTTGCTTGATTGTGAAAAACTTCATGCAAGGGATCTTGAAGTGGAGTTAAAGTACCTAGACTTGGGGTCTTGTTGCCTCATTTCGAGGGGTTGATCCTTTTTTCCGTGGGGGCGCGCGAGCGTCCCCCGCGGGGGTAGCCCCCGAGGCCCCAGAGGAATGGGGCTTTTTAAATGGGTTGTTTTGAGTGTAGTTATCGTTAACTGGAGTTGTAGCGCTCGTAGCAGGGGATTTTTCTCGATTTTTCGAGCCCCCGAGCGCTTCCTGCTCCTTCCCCGTCGAGGGGTGTCGTTTTTAGGTGACTCGAGCCCCCGAGCCTCGAAACGCTGGGCGGTAGTCGTTCTCTAGTTTCTCACTAGATCTCTTAGATTGGATCCAAGTGGTGGGAGAACCGGCACTACTCGCGGTCGAGCGAGCGCCATGCCTCCCTGTGAGCTGGAAACGGGAAATCTAAGTGAGAGCCCATCTCCTTTCGAGGGGAGACAGCATCGTGGCCCGGGGGCGCTCTCATTAGAGCTGGGTGCACAGCTTTTAGAGGACCAGCCCTGTTCGAGTGGGCCGGTGGTTCGAGTACCTCCCGTCGACGAGATCTCTTAGAAGCTTGGCACCCTACCTTGGATGTGTCTCTGGGATTCGAGAGCTCGTTCTCGAGCGGGACCTTTCGAGGGTTCCTTCCCAAAGATACCCCTAACTCGGGTGCTCGAGGGCGGCTGTTCGAACCCGTTCGTGGGTCAGCCTCCGCTCCCTCGAGACTTACAGGTGGGACCGGAGTCCCGGGTTGTCTTACCGTGTAAGGAACCGCCTGACGAGACGTCCCATCACTGCGCTGATCGAGGGGAATCCGTCCGTTGGTGGCGCGCCTTTTTAGGTGGAAACCGTCGCGTCATGATGATCGTGGCCTGGCGACGGTTCCGTTCCGCCTCACGTCGCACGCCCCTGGTGAGTGGAGGTAGGTGGCAGTTGGCAGAGAAATTAAATGCGGTTACCGTTTCTCAACGATTCCGTCGGGGTCGCGTGGCCGTTGGATCGCGGAATCTGGGCCGTCGGATGTGCGTAGCATGGCTTCGCTTGGGTTCTATAAATTTGGGAGAGAGGGCTTCCCGGTTCCTTCCTTCCACATTCCTCGCCTTCTCGTTTCTCGCCGCCATCAGTTGCGCCCTCGCATCCAGCCCTAAGTGCCACCACGGCCGCCACCGCCGTACTCGTCTTGCAGCAGCCAGAGGGGTTCAACAGAGGGGGTGAGATTGTTTGTGCGTGTGTGTCGCCGGAGCCACCGCCGTTCACGCCTTGCGCCGCTGCCGCGTTCTTGTTTCCCATCCCCGGCGACGCCGTCGCCATGGGAAGGAAGCCCAGCAAGTCTTCTGGGAGGGGGGCTGGAGGCAGCAAGGCCGCCGGCAAGGAGCCTGCCAGCAAGGCCGCCAGCAAGGAGCCTGCCAAGGCTCCGTTGCCGGTGGTGATGTACCCGGCGCTCCCGTGGCCTCGGTCTACGGCGACTGAGGCGGACCTGGTGGGCCTCGTCGGCGAGGGGCTGCTCCTCCCCAATCCGCCGGAGGGGCCGCCGGAGTGGCAGGTGGCGGACCCCGACCACCACGAGCCCATCGTGCCGGACGGTTACGTGCTAAGCTTCATCAGGTTCCACCGGCGGGGACTCGGGGCGCGCTCGAGTCGCTTTATGCGGGCGCTCCCGCATCACTTTGGGGGTGGAGTTGTAGCATTTCAACCCCAACTCCATCTCGCACGCCGCCAGCTTCATCGGCGTCTGCGAGGGATATTTGGGGATGCCGGCACAATGGGACTTCTTCCTCCATATCTTCAAGGTGACGCTATTCACCTTGGCGGTGAGTGGAGACGACAACAAGGAGAAAGCCCGCCGCTACGTTCGAGCGGGCTCCTGCACGCTCACCGTCAAGAGGCGGGAGAACTGGTTGCCTGGTACGTGGACGATGAACAACGCCGGTTGGACCTCGGAGTGGTTCTACCTCCGCAATGAGGGGGGCCATTTCCCGAAGTACACCGGCAAGGTGCTGACCGTGCCCGACCATAATTGGAGCTACGGCAACCCGAGCAAGCTCCACCACCGCCTCGACCCTCTAACCGACGCCATGGATGTGCTTCGCCGTCGGAGGGCTGGCGAGATCCTCTTCAACCTCTCCCACGTCGTCGCCGGGTTCCGTCTCCGCCGGATGCTCCCGCTCGCCGACCGTCAGCTGCGGTTGGACGAGATGACGGAGGATGCTGACCCCCTGGCGCTCGAGGCCAGCAGGATGTCGAGCGAGCCTCTCCCGGCCGCCTTGGTCGTAGCGCGAGTGCGCGAGGCGATCGAGGGCGGCTGGAGCTTTGGGGAGGGCCAGGTCGACCTCTTCCCCATGCGCCCGGACGTCGACCTTCTGGGTTACGTACGTTCCCCTCGAGGCCTTTCTTCCTTTTGATTTCGTTTTTCTTCGATTCGTGCCCACCATGTCGACGCGTGCCTTTGCAGGACATCATCGACCACGGGGAGTCGGTGCCCCCAGTGAAGGAAGACACGCCCGACCGAGAGGTGAGACGTCTTGCATCTGTTCGAGAACACGCAGCAAAGCTCTCGAGAACAGAGGAGAAGGCAAAAAAGGCCGCCGCGTTGGAGGAGATGCAGAAGCGCAAGGCCAGGCGCCGCCGGGAGCGGAAGATGCGCCTGAGAGCGAACCCAAGCGACTGGAGTCCCAGCTTGGAGTCGACTGAAGATGAGGAGGAGGACGATGAGGAGGATGATGAGGCAACTGACAGCGACGACGCCATCGCCGCTCGAGCCCTGACGCCTCCTCAATCTCGCGTGCAGGAGGGATCCCTGGCGCCTCCTCGTCTCGAGCTGCGTGGGGACCCATCACCGACTCGAGCGAGCCAGCGGGAGGAGTCGTCCCACCACTCCAGCCATGGCGCTCGAGCGCCGTCTCCGTCACGGCGAGAGTCTTCCTTCCGTCGACAATCATCATCATCGGGCGCGCGCACCCGGCAGCATAAGGCTGCAGATGCGCGCAAATCTTCTTCAGTTCAGCCTGGCGAGCGCCCCGTCGAGCGTCGGGCTCCTTCTGGCGGTCGCCGGCCTGAGCAGGCCCCGACACGTTGGACTCAGGAACCCACAAGGGATCCTACATGGAGCCCGGCCAAGGAGCCGGCTGGGGCGGGCGAGGCCATCGAGGCCACAAAGCCCCCGAGTACCTCGAGCCGAGCCGCCGACGCTCGGAAGCCTCCGAGTGGCTCGAGCGAGGCGGCCGTGGCTTGGAAGCCTCCGAGCGGCTCAAGCGAGTTGGGGCCAGCCACCAACCCCCTCGGCGGCTCGAGTGGTTCCACCCCAGGTGCGGCTGTGAGGTAAGTTTCGCATCGTGCCCCTCCTTGATGTCCATTATTTCGTTTGTGAGCTTCTATCATCGTTGTCCTCCATTTTCCCTTTCCTTTAGGGTCAAGTGCACCCTGCCGTCACTCCCTCCCATCCTGCCTTCAAAGAGGCTGAAGGTCTCAGGAGGGTCAAGCGGAACCTCATCCGCCTCAGGTGGTGTGACCCTTCCTTCTACCACTCCGATCTGGTTGGCGCGAGCCCAGGAGGCGATCGAGCGTGGGAAGCTGATGGCGGCTGCGTCTCGTGCAGGTGCCGGGGCTGCGACCACGGCGGCGGGGAGGAAGGCCGTCACCACCGCTACCGCCTCGGGTGGCGCCCCGCTCGAGAAGCCGTCGTCCACCGCGCAAGGTGAAGTAGCGATCAGTCACCGGGAGGTGGTGGCCGAGACAGCGGAGCCCGGCGCAACAGTTGCCGTTCCGCAGGCAGGGGCGGGGTCAGAGCACCAACCGATCACCCTTGGGGACGAGAGCTCGAGTCCGGGCTCCCGTGACCGAGGCCCCGGTGCTTCGACCAAGTCGTGGCCTAAGGGCCTGCGCCGACTCGAGGAGGAGCGCAAGGAGGGGAGGAGGAGGTGAGCTCTGCGGCCTCCGACCGACCAGTGGGCGATGCGGAAATGCAGAAGTCGAGCCAGGTGCCAGAGCAGGCGTCGGTCGCTCCCCAAGTTACGGTGCTCGACCCCCTCGCCGGGCAACAAGCCGGGGCGCCGCCGACGCAACCCGTCGAGCAGGCTGAGGCCCGCATCGTGGCTCGGGAGGAGTCGCAAGACAAGCCGCCCACTCCTGCACGAGAGGAGGAGCAGGAGGAGCAACTCGCCGCCGTACGGGAGGAGGAGCAGCGGGCTGGCGCGCAAGAGGAGACGGCGCCGCCCCAGGAACTCTCCTTAGTGGTGCATCAAGCGCCGCCGCAGCCGCTGCAGCCGATGGGGGTGCTCGTGCCCCGTCTCATACCCGACTCAGTGACGGGCGAGGTGGAGCATGTCACCGTGTCCCAGGCCGAGCACTGGGAGGAGGCGCAGAGGAGGAGTGAGGCGGGCACGGTGATCGACAGCCACATGCAGGCACTTGGATTTGAGCCCTTCATCAACGAGGCCACCGAGTCGGGCGCCTCGGAGAGAAGGCGGGCAGAGGCGCTGGCGCTCGCCCAGGGGGCATCCACAAGCCAATCCCAGGACGCGCCCACGCTTACCGATCAAGTGGCGGAGGCGGGCGTTGATCTGGCGGCAGTGCGAGAAGCGCACGACGCCGTCGCCCAGGGCATGCGGGAGGCATTCCCGCAGTGGGAGAAGCCACCATTGGCGCTCCGTGACCCGGTCAACCCGGAAGCTCCTCTGGTCGTGATGAACGACCAGAACGAGCTCCGGGTTAACACGGAGTCTGAGGAGAACCGGCGATGGCTCGAGAACTCCCTGTGGCTCGCTCTGAGGATCGTCTCCGAGGACATGCCTCGGTTGTCCGCTGTAAGTGATCTCGAGCCCGGTCTATTTCCCGTGTTTTATGAATTGTTGCCATGGCTGCTGTTCTAATTTTTCTTTTTGCGGTTCAGTCGGCCCAGAGCCAGTCCTAC
This sequence comes from Themeda triandra, assembly GCA_018135685.1. Taxonomy (NCBI): domain Eukaryota; kingdom Viridiplantae; phylum Streptophyta; class Magnoliopsida; order Poales; family Poaceae; genus Themeda; species Themeda triandra. The sequence continues at coordinate 1,485,638 of JAENPR010000068.1, read as the reverse complement.
GCCAAGTTTGTCCACCTCCACGCCATTCACGAAAGCGAGGAGGAGATTCGACGGCTTGTGCGTTTGGGCCATGATGCCGAGGCGGAACTGCATCGAGCTGCCCGGCGTCTTCGAGAGGCCAATGCTGCGCTGACCGCCGCTAAGGAGGATGCTCAGACGCCGAGGGATGATCACGCCCGAGCCCAGCGGGAGGCGGAGATGGCTCGACAGGAGAACGAGCGGCTGAAAGAAATTGCCGCTCAACTCAAGGAAGCCGCGGCCACGGTGAACGCGGGTTTCAAGGCCAAGGCCCAGCTCGTCGAGCAGCTCGAGAGGGAGAAGGCCACCGCCGAGACATATATGAAGGACCTGCAGACGGCGGTCACCCGAGAAACCACCCAGAAGGAGGCCCTCACGAGTGCGCTCGAAGCGGAGAAGAAGCGGGCGGGCGATTTTCAAACAGAGGCCATCAATCTCCGCCAATCGGTGACAGAGAAAGATCTTGCTATCCAATCTGCCGGCAAGGCCCTCGAGGAGGTGCGGGGGAGAAGATCGAGCTCAGCCGCACGCTCAAGGGGAAGCAGACCGAGCTCTCGAGCGCGCTCGAGCGTGAGCAGGGGTTGTCACCCGCTGTACAGGTGAGTGCTCGAGCCGCTCTTGTTGTTTGCCAACTTGGATTTTTCCTTTGCTGACTTGGGTTTTTTCTTTCAGCGCTCAAGGCCGATCTGTCCGCATCGCGCGCGGCTCTCCAGCTCGCCCAGGACAATCTCTCCACAGCACGCGCGGCTCTCCAGGTCACCCAGGGGACGTTGGACGCCAAGGTGGGTGCCAGGGCTCGGATCACCGGCGCCATCGACACCCTTAGCGAGCGCTGGGGATTTGAGCCCGTGGTGGATGCTGAGGGGCCGGACGCCGGACGTGGCTACGCTGCTCGTGTCTTCGCCTTTGGCCTCTCCCTGCGGGACCGAGTCCGGGACGCCCTCGTCTTCGCCGCGCGCCGGAGCCTTGCCATCTTCTACTCCGGCTTCGACCTTTCGAGAGCGGAGGCTCAGGCCGGGATGGAAGCCATTTCTGGCGGCTTTACCTATGCCGAGGGAGAGCAAGAGGGCGCCGTGAACCCAAGGCATGAGCAACTTCTCGTCGACGCCGAGGAACCTGGGGAGCGGCTGGGCCAGAGCTTCGAAGCGTTCGTTCTTCCTCCTGATATGTAGTGATAATGATCGTTGCCGGCCTGCGAGCCGACATTTGGGTGAGAAGGCCCTTGTAAGAAAACATTTGATCGTGCAGTGGCCCATGCGGCCTTTTGGATGTTATGTTTAAGCAACTTTTTTAGTTTCTTCGTACACTCTATGCTTCTTATCCTTTGCCTGGATTTGCTCTTTTTTGGCTAAGTGTGGGCGTCGCGCTCCAACCGTCTCAAGGAGAGGTGAGTTAAGATACCGTAGCTCGGAAGCGTAGGAGATCTTGAGCTCGACCATCCCGGCTCTGGAGGCTCGAGGCGACGCTTTTACTTAGCTTTTTCGAGAGAGTGTTCGAGGCAGAAAGGAAAGAGAGCGTGGCGAGCGTTGTTTTGAAAAAACTAGAGGTGTTTTTTCGAGGACTTCAGGGGGGTTGCCCCCTGGTCTAGCCCCCGAGGGGGCTTGACTCTGTGGAGATAGAGTCGAGCCCACCTTGCATACGAGCGAAAAAAGTAGGAAGTTAATTTGTAAAGCCTTTATTCATTCATACTAGCGGTACATTATACAAAAAAATGTACAAAGCATCGAGGCCTAAGGGAAAAAGTGACGTAGCTGTTCAATGTTCCATGCGTTGGTGAGGATCGAGCCATCCTCCTCAGCTAGCTTGTAGGTTCCGGGCTTCAGCACTTCGACCACGATGAATGGGCCTTCCCAAGGTGGAGTGAGCTTGTGGCGCCCTTTGTTGTCTTGGCGTCGACGGAGCACGAGGTCGCCGACCTCGAAGTCTCTCTTTCGCACGTTCTTCTCGTGGTATTGCCGCAACTTCTGCTGGTAGCGTGCGGAATGTAGGAGCACCATGTCTCGAGTCTCCTCGACCTGGTCGATGGCATTGGCTAGCCTTTCCTCATTGGTCTGCTCGTTGTAGGCCTTGAGTCGAGGGGATCCGTATTCGAGGTCAGTGGGGAGGACGGCCTCCGACCCATAGACCAGGAAAAACGGGGTGAACCCAGTGGCTCGGCTCTCGGTTGTCCGTAGGCTCCACAGAACTGATGGGAGCTCGGCCGCCCACTTTTTGCCATGCTTGTTGAGGCGGTCGAAAATCCTCGGCTTCAACCCTTGCAGAATCATTCCGTTGGCACGCTCGACTTGGCCATTTGTTCGAGGATGGGCAACTGTGGACCAATTCACATGGATGTGGTGTCGATCGCAGAAGTCCAGGAACTTTTTGCCCATGAACTGAGTGCCATTGTCCGTGATGATGACGTTAGGGACTCCAAAACGGTGGATAATGTCGGTGAAGAACTCGATCGCTCGCTCCGAGCGGATGTTGGTGATGGGCTTGGCCTCGATCCACTTGGTGAACTTGTCGATGGCGACGAGCAAGTGGGTGTAACCTCCTGTCGTTTTCTTGAGGGGTCCGACCAGGTCGAGCCCCCAGACCGCAAACGGCCATGTGAGAGGGATCATCTGGAGCGCATGCGCTGGGAGGTGAGTTTGCTTGGCGTAGAACTGGCACCCTTCACACGCTCGAATGAGCTTGATGGCATCAGAAGTTGCCGTGGGCCAATAGAAGCCTCGACGGAAAGCGTTTCCGACAAGGGTCCTTGGCGCAGCGTGGTGGCCACAAGCCCCCGAGTGCATGTCTTTGAGCAATTTCCTGCCTTCCTCGATCGAGATGCATCATTGGAGTATGCCAGTCGGGCTACGGCGGTAGAGCTCTTTGTCATCTCCGTATAGGACGTACGTTTTGGCTCGACGGGCCAGGTGTCTTGCTTCCGTTCGATCTTCAGGCAATTCTCCTCGAACAAGGTATTCGAGGAAGGGCGCACGCCAATCCGTGGATGGGTTCGAGGGCCCATCAATCTCCATGACCTCAGCCCCCGTCGAAGGGAGCGCGGTCGTGGGAGTGGGCTCGATGACCGGCTCGACGCCAGCCCCCGAGTTCCATTTTACAGATGGCTCGTGCAGATCTCTCGAGAAGACGTCTGGGGGGAGCGGCGCTCGAGATGACGCAATCTTGGCGAGCTCGTCCGCAGCTTCATTGAAGCGTCTTGGAACGTGGTTGAGCTTGAGACCATGAAAGTCTGCTTCCAACTTGCGCACCTCGTTGCAGTATGCCTCCATCTTTTCATCGTGGCAGCTCGAGGCCTTCATTACTTGGTCGATGACAAGTTGCGAGTCGCCTCGAGCGTCGAGGCATCGAACCCCGAGCTCGATAGTGATACGCAACCCGGTTATGAGCGCTTCATATTCTTCCATGTTGTTGGAGGACGCGAAGTGGATTCGCACTACGTAGCGCATGTGTACTCCGAGAGGCGAAATAAAGAGTAGGCCCGCGCCTGCTCCTATTTTCATGAGAGACCCGTCGAAATACATGGTCCATAGTTCGGCCTGAATCTGTGCTGGGGGAGTTGGACGTCGGTCCACTCGGCAATGAAATCGGCCAACACCTAAGACTTGATAGCTTTTCGTGGAGCATATGTGATGGTCTCGCCCATGAGCTCAACCGACCACTTAGCTATTCGACCCACGACCTCCCGGTTCTGAATGATCTCCCCGAGCGGGAACGATGACACTACGGTCATCGGGTGGCTAACAAAGTAGTGCTGGAGTTTTCGACGCGTGAGCACGATCGCGTACAGCAGCTTTTGGATTTGGGGGTATTGAGTCTTGGCGTCTGAGAGCACCTCACTGACAAAGTAAACCGGCCGCTGGACGGGGAGCGCGTGCCCCTCTTCCTGCCTCTCGACCACTATGGCTGCACTGACCACCTGAGTGGTTGCAGCAATATAGAGGAGGAGTGGCTCGGCTGGTTTGTCTGGTCGAGCTGGTCGAGGCGGCACGAGCACGGGAGGGGAGGTGAGCATGCTCTTCAGCCTCGAGAGGGCCTCCTCCGCCTCGGGTGTCCATGCAAAGTGCTCGGATTTTTTGAGGAGTCGGTATAAAGGCAAGGCTTTTTCTCCCAGGCGCGAAATGAATCGGCTGAGGGCGGCTAAACACCCTGTGATTTTTTGGACTACCTTCAGGTCTCGAATCGGCCCCATTCTCATGATGGCCGTGACCTTCTCGGGATTGGCTTCGATTCCACGCTGGGAGACGATGTACCCTAGCAACATGCCTCGAGGCACGCCAAAAACACACTTTTCGGGGTTCAATTTAATGTTCTTGGCCCGGAGGCACTCGAACGTTAATTTGAGGTCCTCGACAAGGCTCTCAACTTTTCACGTCTTGACAACGATGTCATCGACGTATGCCTCGACCGTCTCCCCTATGTGCTTGCCAAAAACGTGAAGCATGCAGCGCTGATACGTTGCCCCGGCATTTCGAAGGCCGAAGGGCATTGTAACATAGCAGTACATGCCTGTGGGGGTGATGAATGAAGTCGCGAGCTGGTCAGACTCCTTCATTTTTATTTGGTGATAGCCAGAATAAGCATCGAGAAAGGAAAGCACTTCACAACCCGCAGTGGAATCGACTATTTGATCTATTCGAGGTAAAGGAAATGGAACCTTGGGACATGCTTTATTTAAACTAGTATAGTCTACACACATCCTCATTTTCCCATTCTTTTTCTCTACTAGTACAGGATTAGCTAACCACTCGGGGTGATGTACCTCCTTGATGAATCCGGCCTTCTCGAGCTTCTCAACCTCCTCGCGGATGATCGTGCACTTCTCCTCATCGAAGCGGCGCAGGCGTTGCTTGACAGGTCTCGAACCGGGGCGGATCTCCAAGGCGTGCTCGGCGACATCCCTCGGTATGCCGGGCATGTCCAAGGGACTCCACGCAAACATATCAGCGTTTGCGCGGAGAAAGTTGACGAGCACTGCTTCCTATGCGTTGTCGAGGGAGGCGCTGATGATCAGCGTCTTCTCGCCCAAGGAGCTCGGATCGAGCGAGATCTTCTTGGTGTCCTCGGCGGGCTCGAAGTTGCCAGCCTGTCGCTTGGGCGCCGGGGCGGCGACCTCGGCTGCGAGGCAATCGAGCGTCTTGGCGAGCTCCTTGGACGCGGTCAAGGACTCCCCGTACTCGACACACTCCACGTCGCAGCAGTACGCGTGTTCGTACGAGGAGTCAACGGTGATGACCCCCTTTGGCCCCGGCATCTTGAGCTTGAGATAGGCGTAATTAGGGATTGCCATGAACTGGGCGTAGCACGGTCGGCCCAGGATTGCGTGGTAGGTCCCCTCGAAACCAGGCACGTCGAAAGTGAGGACCTCACTGCGGAAATTCGAGCGTGTGCCAAAGTAGACCGGGAGGTCGATGCGGCCGATGGTGAGCGCCTTCTTGCCGAGGACCACGCCGTGGAAGCCCCCGGCGCTCGGCTTGAGCTGTGCCCTCGTGATGCCTAGCAGCGTGAGGGTCTCCATGTAGATGATGTTGAGGCTGCTGCCTCCGTCCATGAGGACCTTGGTGAAGCGGGTGTCGAGGATGATTGGGTCGATGACGAGGGGGTACGCACCCGGGTTGGTGACGTGGTCCGGATGGTCATCACAGTCGAACGTGATGGGCGCATCCGACCAGTCGAGGAACCGAGACGTGGCGGGCTTCACTGAGAAGACATCCCTACGCTCTTGTTTTCGCTCTCGACGCGTCATCTGGGTCGTGGAGCACCGGACGCTCGGACACTGAGTCCGGCGGTCTCTGCTGGCTGCGCGGCGCGCCCATTTCAACAGCGCAGGACGCGCCTGTGGCCGAGGCTCCGGACGCGACTTGATAGATCGATTCTAGTGCGTTGCATTGAGAGATTTGCATCGAGTGGCACTAGGTGATCGTGTTGCAAGCCGGTGTGCTTGGTACTCTTGGAGGTCGCCACCGGCTTGGTGGCAAGAGACTTCGTTGAAGCACCGCGTGGAGATTGTGCGGTGCTCCGAAGGAGGATTTGTGAGGGGTTCTTGAGCCTTCCCCGCGGAGCGTGAATTGGCTACTCTAGTTGAGCGTGGCTTGGAGGATCCCGGTCTTGTGTTGATTGGAGTTGGGGCTCCCCGGAGGGGTTGTTGGCAGTGAGCCAACTTGAGCGGCCTTCTCATCACCAAGTCGGTGTATCGCCACAACTGGACGTAGCTTGGTGGCGACCAAGTGAACCAGGGGAAAAATCGTGTGTCGATTTGTGATTGCCGAGGCTTCGACCTCCTTGTTCTTGTGTGTGAGGCTTCGACCTCCCTTGAGCTTGTTTGCAGGTGGTTCGTCTCTACGCCCGGTGATTCGCCACCACTATGACATCTTGTGTCTACTCTTCGCGGTGGTTTGCATCCCCTCTAGCTCAAGCTTGTATTTACTTTCTTACATTCTTGCTTAGCTTGAGTAGTGGCTCTTGTGCTCTTTTGCTTGTGTAGCTAGTTGAGCACCTTCTTGCTTGTGTAGATAGAAGTAGTGTAAGTGTTTTGCTTAGCTTGTGTAGTTAAGTGAATTGCGCTCTTGGGTTCGGCTTGTGTAGCCTTGTCCTTGAGCATCTAGTGAGCTTAGGTTTGGCTTTGTGCTCTTGCTCATTAGAATTGTATAGGTGCTCCCCGGTGTGGCAAAGTACTAGTTGCTTAGGTTTGTGTGACCTTGCAAGCTAGAATTGTTTAGGTGAGCACTAGCTAGTTTAGCACCTTGCTTCTTGTTTAGGATCTTTTACAAGGTGCTACTAGAGTTGTAGTTAGTGGGGGTTAGTCTTGGCTAGACCGATAGTTTTAATTCCGCTTTTGTTTCGGTTAGCCGGTGCGTAAGTTTTTAGGAAGGACTATTCACCCCCCCTCTAGTCCATCTCGACCCTACACACGGCTCTTTCAGCATCTTGTCAAAGACGACCCCGTCTGGAGGGGGTCGAGGCTTCTTGCGCTCGGCCGCAGCGACCTCGTCTTCCGTGACCACGCGCTTGCCTTGCTGGTTGCCCTTCTTCTTCTTGCCATTCTTCTTCTGGCCCTTGCTCGAGCCCTCCCCGTTGCCAGGAGGCGGCTTGGGCTTGCTTCCGTCCCCGCCAAAGAATGCTCCCACGGCCTCGTCGCCGGCGGCGTAGTCGGCGACGACGTCCATGAGCTCGTCAACCGTCTTTGGGCGGTTGCGCCCGAGCTCCCGCACGAGCTCCTTGCAGGTGGTGCCTGATACGAACGCCAGGATGACATCGTGGTTAGGGATGTGCGGCAGCTCGGTGCGCAGCTTGGAGAAACGTCGAGCAAAGTCTCGAAGAGACTCCCCGGTATGCTGCTTGCAATTCCGGAGGTCCCACGAGTTGCCAGATCGAATATAGGTGCCCTTGAAGTTCCCCTCGAAAATCCGAACCAGATCGGTCCAGTCGTAGATCTGATTGGGGGGAAGCTCCTCGAGCCACCGTCGAGCGGTGTCAGAGAGAAACAGAGGGAGTTGGCGTATGATTGCCTTATCCTCTCGAGCCCCTCCCAGCTGGCAGGCCAGCCGGAAGTCGGCTAGCCAGAGCTCTGGCTTGGTCTGCCCGTTATACTTGACCACGCTCGTAGGGGGTCGAAACGGGTTGGGCAACGGCGTGTTGCAGATGGCTCGGCTGAAGACTCAAGGGCCCGGCGGCTCGGGAGCCTGCCGGTCCTCGTCACTGTCGTAGCACCCTCCTCGATGGGCGTTGTAGCCACGGTCTTCAGCGCCCGCGGCCTTGCGTCGTCGATTGTCGTTGATATCGTGGCACGCATCTTGAGGCTCACGGTTGTCGAGGATGCGGTTGCGGACGGGGGCCCTACCATCTCGAGGAGGTGCCTCTTGATGGACCGAGCCCTCTCGCTCGTGCCGCGGTGGGTTGCCCGGTTGTTCCGAGGCCGCTTCGCGTCGCCTCGAGGCCGAGCTCTCGGCTTGCTGGGCAGCCGCGACTTGGAGGAGTCCTTGAACCTCATCTCGTATCCGTAAGGCTTGTGGATTCGAGGGCGCCGGCATGTCTCGCAGTAGCATGGCTGCCGCGAGAACATTCTGGCTTGCCCGTGGGAAACGGGCTGGCTCGACCGGCGCTTCGGCCGTCCGTCATTGACGATGCGGTTGAAGACGCCCCGTGCCTTTCCTCGAGCGCCAGGGGCGCGGGGCGGAGGGAGCTGGTTCTGCTCAAGGGCACGCTTGAGCAGTTCCAGGTTTGCGCGCTCCGCGTCCATCTTGGCCTCGATCTCCCGGAGCTGGGCCCACTGTGCAGCCCGGGCGTCCTCTTCCGGCCGTGGGTTGGCATGCCCTTGCGGTGGTTCCTCGCAAGGAGGAATCACCTGCAAGGCCGCTGCTGCCGGCGTCCCGGCCGGCCAGTTGGCGGCGGCAGCGGCGTCGTCTCTGGTCTCGACGTCTGTCGAGGCCTCACCCTCAAGGTGAAAGCACTCACGAGCCGGGTCATAGCACCCTGAGTCCGAGTTGTCAGAATCCGGGTCAGCACCGGACGGTGTCCAGGGCCTTCCCGTGCTCTGCTCCTCGACCCAGCGACGCATGTTCCCGACCGTGGTGTTACATCGTGGACCAGGCGCTCTGTCAAATCCGCGGTCCACCGACGCCGGCCACACGATCTCCAAGTTCATGGCGACACGTAAGAGGGGGCAAGGGCTCTCCTCTTGCGACCCCATGGTGGACTGGACCTCGTTGGCGTGCGTGGTGGCGGCGTTGGTGAGCCCAAATGGGAGCCTGCGACGAGCTCGGTAGAGCCCGTGCGGCAAGTAGTTGGGCGACGTCGGCCGCGCGCGCACTCGAGGCGCCGCGCCAGGCTCTCTTGGCGAGCGCATGGCAAACGTGAAGCCAGGGTCCGCTTCGAGCGTCGTCTGCCTACGAGCCACGCCCTGTCTCGCGCTCGGCGCCCCGTGAGGGTGTACCAAGGCGTCTGACGGGAGTGGTGCGTGAGCGGCGCCCTGCGCGGGCGGGCGTGGAAGCTGGTGCCGGTGGCGCCTGTGCCTCGGTGGCGAGCCGTGGTGGCTTGGCCGGCGTGCGACTCCACCAGCGCGGGGGGGTGAAGCATGTCCCCCGCTCGGTTCTCCAACCGAGAGCAGAGCCATGTCGTAGCCTGTGCTGAGCGACACGAACTCCAGACTCCCGAACCAGATCACCGTGGCGAACGGAAGGGATGGAGTGGAAGATGCCATCCGGAAAATGGCGGGAAATCGGGTGAAACACGCAGACCCCTACCTGGCGCGCCAACTATCGGTGTTTCGTACCCCGGGGGGTGTCACACCAACAAGTAAATTTCTAAGCGTGCTCCCTGATCCGGATGGTGATGCAAGAAGAACACAAGGGTTTATCCTGGTTCGGGCGAAGAAGGCCCTACGTCCAGCGGGGGAGGAGGATCTTGTATTATCTTGCACCGAAGTGCTCGTACAGGGGTGAGTACAAGTGAGTTCTAAGACTTAGCGTGTAGGGAAATATGTGAGTGCGTCAACCTCGCGAGGGTTGTAACCTTGCCCTATGCTATGCCCTGGCGTCCCCTTTTATAGGCCAAGGGGAGGCTCAGGATCACACGGTAGGTAGGGCAATCGTAATCATGACGTCGAGGCATGGGCGTCCGGTCGAGTCACTGGAGCTGTAGATGCCTCCTTTGGTCCGGTTCGAGCCTGTGGATTCATGCTTCGGCCCGGTTCGAGCCTGTAGCAGTATGGGCGATGATGTTCTGCCTGTCCTCGCCTGACGTGGGCTTGCGTAATCGAGGTGTGGGCGATGATGGCCTGCCCGGGAACCCCGTTGAGTGGCCGTCGAGGTGGGATGGACGGGTCACTGCGCGCCCCGTACACCGGTCACGTCCACCATCATTCCTCGAGCGGCTGGAGTCCGCCTCGAGGGGTCGAGGACCCGAGCGATGGGACTGAGCAGCAGGTTTAGCAGTACGGAGAGTTGACGATGGCGCTTGAGGGGGTGCCGTACGCGGCATAGTGCGCGGCGTGGTGTCACAGTGGCGCCTGCCATCCTTGAATCCTGGGCATGGGCAGCGTGATGGTGGAAATGATCGGCGTACCTTCCACTGTTACGAGCCCTGTAGCCATGGAGTTAGGCGGAGTTGGTGTACTGCGACACTGTATCGAGTCCTGTAGTCATGTGGGAGTCCAGAAAGAGTAATCATGGAAAGCGGGGTCGAGCGGTTGCTCGCTCGAGTGGTTCCCGCCACCGTCTCGAGCGGTCGTTCGCTCGAGCGGTTTCCGTCACTTTTCCTCGAGCGGGCGAGCGGGTGCGTGTCGAGACGGCTGGTGTTGTGGTTTGGTTGTGGGCCTGCTCGTGGGCCGGCCCAATATGAGGCGCGGGTGAGAATAGGGTTCTTCTTTAGCTGTTTTTTGGGTTTAGGGGAAGGCAAAGCATGGTTTGTTTACCTCTAAACCTCTAAGTTTAGGACCCCCTAATCTAGGTACCCAACAGGCTGACTCTTGGAAGCTACTGAAAATCTTGGCAGCTACTGCTGTTGGATTCAGGTGGCCTCATTGCTAGAAGTTCTACCAAATCGATTAATAGCTAATGTGCTTGAGCAACTTCGTCTAAGGCCATTTCTCAAAACTTTATTTTGATTTTATTTATTTATGTACTCATGTGTTAAGGTTGAGCTGGGTTCACGAGCAGGTGACTAAAAAAACAGATGCTTATTGATCTCCTGGAAGAAATCACACATTTGATAGATTGAGTGTTAACATGACCTATTATGCCTTTCTATGCATTAGTGTTTTTCGGACTAAATTTTGAAAAAAAAAATAATATCACCTTTTGGTGGTTTTCATGTGCATCCCTGAGATAAACCCGTGGCGTTAGCACGGGCATTATACCAGTATTAAGAAGTGGATGTAGAAACACATGTTCTGTATGACCTAAGGGCATGTTTCTGGCTGAAATTATCATAAACCTTTTGGTGGTTTTCATGTGCATCTCTGAAATAAACCCGTGGCGTTAGCACAGGGATTATACTGGTATTAAGAAGTGGATGTAGAAACACATGTTCTGTATGACCTAAGGGCCTGTTTCTGGCTGAAATTATCATAAACAAATGTAAGTGGATTTAAGCTAGAAGTAAAAACTCTCGCCTTTGTCAGGAAAAGTTATTTTAAATTTCATTGGCCATTTTTAGTTTTCCCTGATGATGAATTTCAGGTTTCCAGTAGTGCGACCATCCAATAAACTGTGTGCCCCGTTGCAACGCACGGGTATTTTTGCTAGTACATATAAAACCAAAACAATAATGAAGGTCAATGAGGTTCCACAAGACTCCACTTAACCTAGTTCCATTTAACTGAATGAAGCATGAGCAAAATAGCAACTGAAACATGCCCAACATATTGGACTGAAATACAATCTTCTGGCCGATGAATCAGGAACAATACAACATCATCCACATTTTTATATATGATGCAAGGGTGCCCAATGGGTTAATTATTTTGAGTGTCTTGGTTCATTTTCTTCAACAATTATTGCTTTGAAATCGAGAGTAGTTCATTTGTATGAATTATGTTCATCACCCAAAAAGCAGATTTTGCATCCCTAATTGATCATAATGACTTAAACCAGTCATTCTTTATTCAATTCAACAAGATAAAAAATATTGATAGTAGCAGCTCTGCAAGAAGCCCACAGGACCAGACTGAACTCATGGCATTTCAACAGAACATGAAAAAATTGATAAAAGTTTCGTCCATTTCACAAGGTCTTGCCCTTGAGTGGCACATCTGGGCATCTGCAAGCCTCGCCAGACAGTGATGGGAATCTACCATAGTCTGAAAATCAAAGTCAACATTTCAGTTTAGCATTTACAGTTTAATTTTCTATATACAAGAGATATGCCAAAAAATAAGTGAATAATTCTGAAAATACAGCCAGATACAAAGTAATATCATAATGCACAACAAGTCTGTGTGCATATTCGGTATAGAGCTCACCTCCATAGACTTCACCAAGCCACTAAATTTAAGTTTATGAAGTCACCACAGGCGCCTTGCTGTCGACGGGCACGTCACCTACCACTTAGTGCATGGCTTAGTGCATGGCGCCGGTAAATCCTGGGAGGCACCAGGATATGTTTCTAGGCCTCGGGTATAATTTTCATTAAGAGAAGAAACATGGAAACAGTTGAAGTCGGCCAATGATATTTTGCTTGCAATGTGCAATTGGACATGAGTTGTGTTTCTCAATTTGGCAAACATAACTGGAATGAACTACAAGTCCTTTTTTTCTGAACCAAGAAGTTTTAATCTTGCTTCTAGGTTTGGCAGAGCAAATAACTTGTTTGTTTTGAACTATACAAGTCCTTTTTCAAACAAGGGATTTGCTGGTTCAGGGCATGAAGCCTCAGGATATATCATCGAGCTGTAACAATGGAAATAAGAGTAGGCTGCAGCATAATTAAATGTAGTGTGGCAACCTTGTGCATCTAGTCGCATGGCAAGATCACTGGTGAAGTTCAGAACGGACACTGCAGAAGTTCAGAGCATCAAGCAGGTAACCGGTAAGTGGTAAAGGCAATTGGCACATTTCTTCCTTGAGACAATATAAACATGACGGTAATAAACTCCAGTCCAGAAATCATCAGAGCAAACTATGTTCAAATGGTTCAGTCATCAGTATAGGAAATTTTGATTTATGAAGACAGAAAAAACATGACATCCAAAACAACTTGCATATAAACATTTTCATCAAAGCTGCCACCTGATGCTCAATCAACTAGATCAACTCTTCAACAGGTCCTGCTTCCTAAGGACTGCTCAGTAACCTGAATTAAGGCCAGAATCCATAGAAGATCCCCTGAAATAAAACCTTCTAGTTGGGTATCTAAGTGCTACAATGCTACTAGCTGCCAACCTTATTGAAGAGCAACAGACAACACTGAATGCCATTATGTTCTAAGGAAATTAAATGGCATAGAATCCACATAATTATACATCGATGTAGCTGATTCGGAATAAAGCAAAGATTAGCTAATATATCCCTTACATATTGAACAGCAACACAGTTCGTGGTAAATATGATCGAGAAAATATTTGTCAGGACTCAGGAGAACCCATTTGTACTTAAACTCTCAACAGATAAGAAACCGACAGTTCAACTGAAATACGCTTGTTTTTCACAGCATGATCACGACAACATGAACAAGAACAGCCGCAATAGACCATGATGACTTGAAACTCCTTAACAGAAAACAACACAACTCGACAGTAGTAGCTTAGAGGAAGCCAACAGCATAAGAGTCGGGGAGACGGATTTGTCCATTCTGCAGTTTATCAGTGTGAGCAGCACATGAGTGAGTGCTCGCTAGCGACAACAATCTGCCACGATCTGAAAAGATACCAAGCACAAAACTTATAACCAACTTTCCAACTCTGAATTTAGAACTTGATGAGCTATGTACTTACAAATCCATCAAAAGTTATACAACCTAATTTGAGATGTGAACTTCAGCTAATCCAAAAAATAACGTAATATATAAAGAAAATGTGTGTATATTAGCATAGAGTTTTCAGCAAAGCATAAAGGAAAAGCGAACACTAAATGGTGGTATCGATGAAATTATTCCAAAGATTAGACGAACATGATATCAACAAACATTAGTAGTAAAAACATCAAAGTTCCATGCTTGCTAGAAGTTGGTCAATCTATTTACAAATGATAAACATTTTAACAGTGAAACCAAATTAAGAATCAGATCCTCGTATCTCCAATTGAATGCCGAAAAAGGTTGGCACAGCCCCTTTGAAGGTGACAATCACATTAAAAAATTAAAATTATATTAAACTATAGGAAAAAAGAAACAACATAGATTAAACACGAAACTAACTTAAATAAACTGCACTGCAAATTTTTGATGGTATGATAAGGATGGATTCAGTGAGATAACCCCAGTTGAACAGAATGACTTGCACAATAACATTGTGCCATGATGTGAAAAGATACCAGGCACAAACTCATAACTAACCGTCCAGCTAAGGTTCCAGATCAATGAACTATGAGCTATAACTCATTCTAGAGGTTACAACATACAAGACTGAGTTTGAGACATGAACTTTAGCTGGACAAGTATAAGACAAATGTTTTTTTACAAGTTTGTCAGCATATTTACCAATTCCACCAGTGCATGGTGATGCTCCTAAACAAGTTCAATCTCATAACAAAAATCATGTCCTGTCTTCCAGTGTCATGTATTTAGTATGAACTAGCATAGCAGCTCTATATGTGATTCTAGCTAACAGACATAAGTTACATTACGACAAATTATGCACAACCATAACCAACTAAATAAGCAAGCATATAGAAGTTGCAATGAAAAAGCAGGGTAACAGAGAAGAAGTAGGGGACAGTCCAATACCCGGAGTGTAGAAGCTCATGTAGGGTAGGACACTGAAGTAGACCGCAGAGTGATCAAGCTTCTTATTAACCAGCCCAGAATGGAGCCTGATTGTGAATAAGGCAGCACTTGTGCTAACGAAGATGGTATCCATACCCTCTGCACAGCCAACCACAAATGGTCTCTGATGATTGACAACAGGTATAGCTTTCTCCAGCTCGATGGCCCTGCATTTTATCCATTCTGCAGCTGCTTCTGAATTCACCTTCCTTGACCACAGGTAAAGGGTGGAACCCTGAACGCAGGCAAACCCCAGTGAGCTGTCCTCCATCTCCATGAGAGCAACACGGTACGCATGCTGTATCGGTGGGTGAATCAAGGATATGGAATTGTCACCCCAATCATACTTGACAATTGCGCTACCCCACCACAGCGTGAAGTAGGCCTCATCTCCAATAACAGTGACTCGCCTCATCTCATTAGGAACAGCATCTTGTGTATGCTGGGCATACGCTTCACAGCCAGTACTGTCCAGAATCACCGGTGTGCTCCACGCACCTGTCTCCGATGAGTACACGGTCGCCTTAACGAGCTCCTCATCACCGTCGGTGAACACAAAGACGGCTCGGAAGGGGCCGCCGTGGCAGTCGAGATGGTCACAGCCAGGCACCGCGCACAGCACCGCGCCGGAGGCGGAGTAGACCAGCCACGGGATGCCCGGATCCTCCAGGTGGTGCTCGTCGCCCGTGACGGGGTCCCAAACGACGAAGTGCCGGTCGTAGACCTCCACCTGGAGGAGGACGCGGCCGTGGCGGCAGTCGAGGGCCTGCGAGCGCCAGTGGTCCGGGTACGGGGAGAGGGGCGCCGCCGTGGTGGGGGCGAGGCGGGGCGTGGGGTCACCTTGCCTGACCGTCTTCCTGTGGAGGAGGCCGAGGAGGGGAGCGGCCCCGTGGAAGGCGCGGTACCGGCGGCGGAAGGCGGGGTCGCAGAGGATGCGGAGCCACGGCTTGCAGGCGAGGGCGGCGCGGAAGAGGTGCTCGGGCTCGTCGGGAGGGAGGCGGAGGAGGATCTCGCCGACGAGCTCGTCCATCAGCTCCGGTGTTGACGGCGGCGGCGCCGCCATGGTGCGGCGGCGGTGGTCGGTGGATGCGAGGGTTTGGGTTGGGTGGGATTTGGGAACTCCGGCGTGGTGTGTGGGTGACAGGGACAACCAGCCAGAGAGCCACTTCTACTCGGTTCGGTTCAACTTATTACTTTTTTTGGCAACTTATTATTTGTCAAACCTTGGTAGGTATGCTTATTATATTATCTAGACAATCAAAAAAATATCGACCAATGCATAGTCATGGTCCTTGATAACAAGAGCACACAAAAAAAAAATAAACATATTCTATTTTTCAATGTCTATGTTAAACTTCTCTACCATATAACAAGGTCATATGGAAAAATTGGCAATATAAACTGACAATAAATACTACTTGCTCTATGGACATGGTGCTCAGGTTGTTGTGGTATCAGGGGTGGTGTGGAAGTAGCCGAGGAGGAGCGGCGCTCGGTGGCATGTGCGGTAGCGGCGGAGGAAGCCCGAGTCAAGAGGATGCGGCGCTAGGGCTTGCACACGAGCGCAGCATGAAAGGTTCGTCCGGCGGGATGTGGATGAGGATCTATATACTCGTGAAAGATTTTCCCCATTGTGATTGGCCAATAGTGAGGATCTATATACAAATACGTTGGCATTCACACCATGAGAGGCGAAAGGTTGACAGCCATCTGACTGAAATTACAATCCCAGTATAGTGAGGAACAAATATAAGCTGAATGAACCTCAAAACCCTTGGGTCTTTGATCCAAATTTGAAAAGTGGTAACAAATGAAGCAAACACGTGACGGCAACTGAAGCTAAGTGCCTGTAAATTGGGGTTTCGTGTCCATAGGTGAAAAAAGGGCTCTAGCTCCTCCAAACGCAGTTCTCCTAGCATGATCGCTTCGTTCGGCTCAGGTGCCAAAACTACAGACGGAGCCACACCACAAGGCCCTAACACTGTCCAATGCTTAGTGCTGACGTGTTCTATACAAGTCCAGAAAGCCTGACGACGCTATGCCACAGTGTACGTGACAACCTCAGCTCCTCTCAAAATGAAAAGTGACAACCTCTTGCGACATGAAAGAAACACTAACACTGCATCATTACAGGTGTAACTAATAGATTAAGTAAACAGCCGTCGACGACGACCGAGACTCCAATTAATCTATTAGTTACACCTGCACTGATTGAATCATTTACCAGACAGTACTAACTGAAATATGCTTACATATTTAACTGAGATACAATGTGCACCACGTTATTAAAGAAAAGAGTTACAATCTTTCTACCATATGGCCAGCACCAATTGAAACAGAGCAGCAACAGTAGACCCAAGTTATGACAGAAATAACTGAACTTGAGCCTGTAAAAGAACAATGGCAGAGCAACCAAATCACAGATGCATACCCAAGTTGTCATGTAACTAAGGAAAAGAAAGGAAGATTCCAAGGTAACTACTTTTCCCACCATTTTAACCTAGCTTGAAAAACTCGTATATAGTACATATATAAAACCAAAACACAAATCAATGTTTGTTTTCTAGGTAAGAAGAACAGACTCCATGTAAGCCAGTTTCCATATAGCTGAATGGAGCATGAACCCAAGATCAACTAAAACATGCACAACATAGACTGAAATCTTCTGGCCAAATGATCAAGATCAATTCAACAACATCCACAGTTTTTATATGTGATGCAAGTGGGTGCCCAATGAGTCTCTTGGTTCATTTTCGTTCAACAACTCCTGCACTGACGCATCACCCAGCGAAAACAAAATTTGCAGCACTAGTTGATCATAATGACTAGAAACAGTCATTCTTTAGCATCTCAAGAGGAAAATAAAAGATTTGGTAGTAGTAGCTCTGCAAGAAACCACCAGGACCAGACTTAAGATGATGGCATTTCGACAGAACATGAAGTATTTGATAAAAGACTCATCCATTTTGCAAGGTCTTGCTCTTGAGTGGCACATCAGACATCAGTGAGCTCTCTAGATGCCAGCGATAAGAGTGTACCACGGTCTGAAAAGATACCATACACAAAAATCAAAACAAATTTCAACTCAGCATTTAGATTTTAATTTGATATATACAAGAGATGACAGAAGAATAAGAGAATAATTCTGAAAATCAATCTGAAACAATGTATGGTC
Source organism: Themeda triandra (assembly GCA_018135685.1). Classification (NCBI taxonomy): domain Eukaryota; kingdom Viridiplantae; phylum Streptophyta; class Magnoliopsida; order Poales; family Poaceae; genus Themeda; species Themeda triandra. The sequence continues at coordinate 1,468,036 of JAENPR010000068.1, read as the reverse complement.
ATAATACAAAATCAACAAGTTTGTGTGCACATTTAGCATTTTTACCAATGCAGCCCGCAGAATTCAAATTAAGGATGGTTTCCAATGCCATACATTCAGTTCAAGCTTATGACAACCTCATATGTAAAGATAACAACTGCCAGTTACATTATGACTTTATTTTCAAACCTGTCAAGCCTAAGAACATAAAATTCTGGGCAAAAATAAGTACCAGGTTGTTTACTATTTAGAAATAACCAGCAGCTACTTCATCCATCATCCATTACACAAACTTATCCATTTTGTAGTCAGTAGTTTGTTTTCTCTTGGTGTGGCCTTTTATGACAGGCCTGGAGTAGTGTTCTCCTGTTCGCTATTTCCTATTTTCCTTTACCTTTCCTCATATGGGACATTTTATTCTTGCTTAAATACAATGACGTGCACTTTTCAAGTACATTCAAGAAAACTAAACTATTTGAAAAGCCAACAGCTCTACATAACATATCAATTTAAGGTTTAATGATGCAATTCACCCTGCTTCCCATGGACTGATCCATATAATGACATCAGAAGAAATAACCACTGAGTCCGAAGTTCAAAAATGACCACAGATGTGCATTTTACTTTGATGACAGCATAACATTGACACCATTTTCATGTGCAATCAAATTGTGGTCCGCAATTTTTATTTCCATATGTTTGTCCAAAAGCCTGACACAGTGACTCTGCTACTTGACAGACCTTGTGAAAACAACAATGAACCTGATATAAAATTTTCCTGTAAGGGAAATGACAGAAAGATAAACTGCACATGACTCTTCTAGTTTCAAGCTAACTTGAGCATCAGCAAAACTGTAACTAAAATGTGCCTTACATGCTAAACTGCAATATAACTTCTCAACATTATGCTCAGGATGAATCTGACAAGACAATGAGAATTGACTATATGCAACATATGTATGTTATAATTCCTCAACACAAAACAAATGACTTGGTAAAACTCTGAAGAAACCAATAGCAGAAGACTAAGAGATAAGTCAGACTTTGATATAATGAAAATGGAACATGGTTTGGAAAGATAGCGTGCACAAAGCTCGTAAACAACTCCAACACAACATTCCATTTTAGTGAGCCACATGTTAGTACTAAGTCAGCTTGAGATTCAGCTGTGGTAGAAAATAACATAATCTTTTTTTACAAGCAAGTCTGGGCAGTATGCGTATTCAGCAACAGTGCATTGTCATGGTCCTTGATAATATCCAAGTTAAAGCACACACAAAAATCATGTTCTGTTTTCCAATGTCTACGTTAAATACTCCTACCATACATAAATTTCCCTTTGGCAATGTCTATATGGAAAATTGAGAACATAACTAATAAATACTACTTGCGCTATGACTGTTGTTCACAAACTAGGACAAATAACTAAGCAAATATATACATGCTATAAAATGGAAGGACAGCAGAATCAAGTACCAGGAGTGTAGAAGCTCATGTAGGGTAAGATGGAATAGCAGACCCCAGGTTCATCAACCTTCTTCACCAACCCAGACCTGAGCTCGAACGTGAATAAGCCAGCAACTGTCTTAATAAAGATGAGATCCACACCCTCTGCGAAACCAACCACATACGCTCCACTACCTTCGTTGGGCATGGCCATGGGCATGATTTTGTCCAGGTCAATGACCCTGCATTGTGCCCATTCAGCATCAGCTCCCTTCAACTTCCTTGTCCAAAGATGAAGGTTGGAGTCCTCAATGGCAGCGAAACCCAGCGAATGGCCGCCATCCATCACCAAGAGGGCAATCATAGTGCAGTACACTTCTGTGTCTGGTGGCGGCGGGTCAGTCACACACAAGCGATTCTTGCCACAATCATACTTGACAATCGCAGTATTTCGCGACATTGTGAAGTAGATTTCATCTCCGATAACGGCCACTCTTCTAGGCTGGACATACGGTAGGTAGTACCCTCCTTTTGCAGTGATGTCCCTCTTGTGCTTGGCGTAGGATTCACAGCCATCATGAATAGATACTGGCGCACTCCACACACCTGTCACCGACGAATACACAGTCGCTTGAACCTGTACGTCCCATTCGTCAGTACTGGCCAGGAAGACCAGACGGAACGGGCCGCCGTGGCAGTCGAGGTGGTCGCATCCGTCGGCGGCACAGAGCACCGCGGCGGTGTAGATCATCCAGTCGATGTCCGGCTCGGGGACGGCGTGGCGGTCGCCCGTGACGGGGTCCCAGACGAGGAGATCCACGCTCTCGTCCTCAAGCATGTGGATGAGGACGCGGCCGTGGCGGCAGTCGAGGGGGCGCGTGCGGCCGCCGCCCGAGCCCGGGTGCGGGAAGTCCGGCATCGACGTCGTGGACGCGAAGCGCGGCGGGGGGTCTCCCTGGAGGACTTGGAGCCGGTGCAGGAGGCCGAGGAGGGGAGGCGCTCCGTGGAAGGCGCGGTAGCGGCGGAGGAACCCGGCGTCGCAGAGGATGCGCAGCCACGGCTTGCAGACGAGCGCCGCGCGGAAGAGGTGCTCCGGCTCGTCCGGCGGGAGGCGGAAGAAGATCTCGGCCATGACGTCGTCGATCAGCGGCAGCGCCGGCGGCGGGTGGGGCGGCGGCATGGCGCGCTCGTGGCCGGCGGCGGCGGCGGCGGCGAGGGTTTTGGTGGGGTTCTGATTGGGGATGGGCCGAGACACAGAGAGCCCAGATTGGGTTCAGCCAGGATTGAGTGCTGCCTACTGTGTCTTCAGTCTTCACGCTCCAGGGCTCCCCAAAATATTTCAGCTTTCTATAAACTCCAAAATGGTAGCTACAAAATCCACAAAATTTTATAAGAATTGTTGCATCTTTTCCTCGCTTGATTAAAACAGTGAATTGTATCTGTATCTGTATCTCAAGTATAAATTTTTATTGTTACTGAAAAAACGAAGTTCAAACCGGTCACTGGCATTTTGCTACCTTTCGAGGGCTGTGCCACTCAATTTGGCAAAGGGGAGTGAACTAAAGAATTTTTTTTTTTTTTTATCTTAGATTTGGCAGAGCACGGTTGCTTTGAAAGTAATTTGTTTATTTTGATTTGAATTCCGATGCATTCAGGTAGTAATCGGTTGGGGCGTGAGGATATCTTCAGAGCTAGCAATCATGGCAACTGATAAGAGCAATTGGCCCGTTATTCCTTGATGACACAATGCAAACATGACTTCCTAATGAACTCTTGACAGAAATTCGTCAGTGCAGATTCACACAAACATATTCTCAATCTTGTTTCTTTTGACAAATAAAAAAGCGATGCATAAGAAATTCAGCTTAGAAAAAAGACATGAAAAACGTTGGCATCCAAAGTAAAGTTTCATCTTCATTTATTCACAGCTGCCGCTTGATGCTCAAACAACTAAATCAATTAAATAGGTTCTCCTTCCCAGAGACTGCCCAATTAACCAGACTTCAGCCTGACCCCTGAGTTACTAACAGATACTTCTACAATGACGGAGCGACGGGAAGGCGGTTAGGCGGGTAGGGCGGAGAAAAAGCGGAGGGACCTCGGAACACTCCGGCGATCGCCGGCGACGACCTGGTGGACCTCCCCTGCTGCAAAGTAGGAGAATCGCTTCGCCCGGAGACGCCGCGTCGATTGATCGGAGTAATTTCTATTCTCCTTCTCTATTCGTTGAGTTAGGCCTGAGTTTTGGTGCCTGAGAAGAGTTGGGTAGGCTTCGATTTGGGTCGTTTTCTGGTTGGAGAGTGCAGTTCATCGTGTTCACAGGTCGTTTAGGGATTCCAGCGATGGGGAATCGTCGGCTGACGCTGGCGGTTCCCCCATACAGAGTTCGAGATGACAATTTCGCAAGCCATGGGGATCCCCAGAGTTCAAGCGGAGTTCGGGAAGAGTTGACTTTGGGACAGAATTCTGATGAGGTTGATTTGGAGTATGAGATGAACCAAAGAGCTTTTGAAGAAATTCAGATGGAGGAATGGCTTCAAACTCAGTTTCCACCATTGAGACCTGGTACTGCGTATTCTATCTCTTGTGGTCTCCCGAAGCATTCGCAATCAGAGAAACTGATGAGATTTGCAGCTAAAGGGTTGAATCCTAATCCTCCAGTGGCTGCGGTGAACGGGGATACGCTCCAGATTGGTAAGTTGCCGATCCAGTTCACCTGGCCGAGCAAGAGTTCGAGTGTACATGAGGACGGGAGGGGGATTGTGCGCACCACTGATGACATCCTGAGAGATTTGATCCCGCCATTGGAGGCGAGAGCAGAGGTGAAGCAGAGTTTGGGCGGGAGGAAGACGATGAAAGAATTGGGCTGTCAAGCTGGTAATGGGCCGGCCCATTCAGGGCGTTCACTGATAGACTTCTTACTATGTTCCCATAAGCCGCCGCCGCCACCACCACCTAAACCTTCTCGCCCTCGCTGGGTGTGGGTGGAGAAGGCTAGGGTTTGGGACGCTGAGGCGGAGAGGTTCCCAGCTAGCAGAGAAGAAGTGCAGAAGTACGGCGCCACAGCAAAGCACCTGCGCCGCATCCAACCCAAGCTAGTAGATCAGCGCTTGTTTGTTGAGGCAGCCAGAGGGATGGAGCGAAGAGGTCCAAATCAAAGAGAGGGGAGAGGGGTGGATAGAGGAAAAGATGTGAGAGCTCCCAGGGAGGATCACCCCAGATTTGCTGATCGGCGTGGTGATGGCCGGCTGGGTCGTGAGGGCTATGAGCGGCAACAGGCTGAGCAGTATGGGAGGAAAAGAGCTGGAGAATATGAGGGGGAAAGAGGTGTGGATGGCGATCTGCGCAAACACTTGGTAGATCGTCGGTCTGGCAACAACTTTCAGTTCCAGGAGGGTGGGCAAGGTTCATCAGGCTCAGGTATGGCTTGCTACAACTGTGGGGAGGAGGGGCACCACTGGTCGGTGTGTGACAAGCCCTCACTTTGCTATGTCTGTCTGCGTACTGGCCACAAATCTTTCAATTGCCCTAACAAGAAGCAAAAGACTGTTCAACCTCATATGGGAATTGGCAACAGTCTAAAAGTTGGGACTAGCAAATCAGAGTTCAAGGAGCTTCAGCTATGTGCTTTAGATCTGCAAGGACATGTATTCTTCTCTCTCACTGTCCCAGAAGTGAAGGCAGAAAAAAAAACAGCTGATGGTAGTGCTCTGAGGGTCATTGTGTCAGTACTAGAAGGCAGAGCTACCAAGAAGAAGGTGTTGGAAGAATTGCAATACCAGATGGGTTATCAGGGGAATTATGATGTGAGGAGGATGTCAGGCAGTGAATTTCTGGCTTGCATTCCAAACAGGGCAGCAATGAATTTACTGATCAACAGAGGCAAGTTTAGGTGTGTGACATCAGATTTCACAGTGGTAGTGGAGGAAACCACCCTGGACCCTGATACTTTCCAGATGCTTGAAACAGTTTGGATCAGAGCAGTGGGAATTCCCAAGTATGCAAGAAGTGAGGAGGCAGTTATGCAACTAGCCAGGCTAGTTGGGGACCCTGAAGAAGTTCATTTGCCATCATTGAACTGGAATGTTGTATGGATTAAGGTTGCAACACCTGATCCAAAGCAAATCAAAGGGACTTCTTCAGTTTATATCAACAAGAGAGGCAAGAAAATCTCCTGGTTCTATTCTGAGAAATTGAGTCAGTTTACACCTAACAAGAGGCCTGAAGATGATGAAGAGTTTGGGGATGAGGAAGGAAATGCTACGATGAGGAAGAGCCCGATTCAACTCAAGGCAGCATGGACTGGGCTAATAACAACTCTCAACAAGCTGGGGGAGTAAATCAGGGCATACCAGGAAAGAGAAAAATGTGGACTCTTCCTAGGAGATGACTGAACAGATGGAAGGGGATGGCAATATGGAACCAACAGGCTTCAAGAATATGTTGGAACTCTCTGATTTGTTACAAGAGTTGAACAATGTGGCTAAGGAGATTAACAGTAAGGGAGTGGAGAATGTGGCTTCAGAAACAGGAAATGATGCTAATGGGCAAGCTCCACCTTCAAGCATTGATGATACAGTCAATGAGGTTGTAGATGTGGAAGGGCCTGAGAACAAATTACATCAGCAGAAGATAATCACAGAGACAAGACATAGCTCAAGAGTGAAAGATGGGGGAAAATCTGTTATGGAGACTGCTATGGCCAAGAAAGCCAAAGAAGATGATCTGTCTTTCAAAAAGAAGCTGCAGGAAAAATCCAAAGGTAATAATACTATTTCTGCTACTTCAATTCCTAGTGATAACTGTGAAAGAAATAATGCTTTAGAGGTAAAGAGTAGTATGTTTGGTATGCCTCATATAGGTGATGATTTTATTAGATTATCTAAATTGTCTTGTGTGCATGAGGAAGAAAGATTGGTAGAAGAGGTTCAAGAGTTAAGTGTAAAGAGTTGTGATGTGGGGACACTGCAAGGTGAAGATGAACCCTTGGCAGTGAACCAATTAGAAAGAGTTATTAGGGCTTGTGGTGTTTCTTTAGGAGAAGATCAGAGTACTAGAATGATAAATATTTCTTTGATTCAAGCTAAGCAAGATGCTGACAAGAGTTTGCAGATGGCCGAGTTAAGATGGCGAGTTGGCAAAAAATGGTGATGTTAAAGAGATGAGTGAGAATAGCCAAAGAGAAGAGGTATTAAAGAGTTTAGAAAAAGAACCTAGTAGACACAAAAAAACCCCAAGAAGTTATAGAATGAAGATTCTCATATGGAATATTAGGGGTTGGGTGGGGCCGGAAGAAGGAAGAGTTTGTTGGATTTGATTGCTAAATATGACTTTGATTGTATTTGCTTACAAGAGACCATAAAGAGTTCCTTTAGACAGAGAGAATTGGACAGGTTGGCTGGTAGAAGAGATATGGAATGGTTGTATATGCCCTGTGAAGGACATTCAGGAGGAATGCTGTTGGGGGTTGACAAAGAGTTAGCACATCTTCGAGTTAAAAAGTGTAGCTTTTTTCAACATGTAATCCTAAAGATGGTAGGTAGTGACTTTTGGCTTTGGAGGTTGATCAATGTTTATGGTCCCGCACACGATGACGGGAAATTAGAATTTTTAGAGGAACTAAAGAAATGTTTTGTATCTTCCAATTTACCAATGCTAGCGGGAGGAGATTTTAATTTGGTCGAAAGATTGAGGAAAAATCATCGGAAATGTGAATGTAGTGTTGATGGATGCTTTTAATGAGATGATTAGTGTGACTGCCCCGAGAGAAGTACGAGATCGGGATGTAGATATACGTGGACTAACAATCAAATTCCACCAATAAGATGTGTGCTAGATAGAGTTTTGATATCTAATGCTTTTGAGGATCAATTTGATATGGTATCAGTGATGACTGCACCAAGAATGGGGTCAGATCATCACCCTTTGATTGTGGATACTGGAGGGAATTGTAGCCTGGGTCCTCATTACTACAGATTTAGTAAACACTGGGTGGTGCAGGAGGGTTTTTGTGAGTTTGTTCAACAGAAATGGCCTGAGAGATTCAAACATAATATACTGGACCATTGGCATGTTGTTTCCAGTAAGATGAGAAGAGCTACTAAGGGTTGGGGACTGAACATAGACAGTCAACAAAAGAGAGTCAAACAGAAATTTTGCAGAAAATTTGTGGTATGGATGAACAGAGTGATGTTAGAAATCTGGAGATTGAGGAATGGGAGCAAAGATATGAGTTAGAAAAACAGTTGCAACAGGTTCTGAAGGAGGAAGAGATGCATTGGCAAAGGAGGGGAGGGGAAAAATGGATCTTGGAAGGGGATTCAAATACAAATTTCTTTCATAAATGTGCTAATGGAAGGAAGAGGAAGATGAAGATTACCATGCTAGAGCATAATGATGTGAGTATTGATGACCCTCAAGCCCTGAAATTACATGTCACTGAGTTCTACAAGAACCTGTTTGGTAATGCTAACACAGCTGATATACACCTTGAACAAAATTTTTGGCCAGAGGAGCAACAACTGAATCAAGAGGAGAAAGAGTGGCTGGTTAGACCTTTTAGTAAAGAAGAGTTGGATAAGGCAATGAAGTTGATAAGGAGTAACACTGCTCCTGGTCCTGATGGATTTTCTATAGAATTCTTTAAGACTTTCTCGGTCAAAGATGAGAGAAATGATATTAGAAATGCTAGAGGATTTGCACAAAGGGGAATTAGATCTGTGGAGATTGAACTATGGGGTGATAATATTGCTGCCAAAAGTTAAACCCGCCACTAATATAAAACAATTCAGGCCCGTATGTCTATTGAATGTGGTGTACAAAATTATCACAAAAGTGCTGACTCTGAGATTGACAGAGGTGGTGGGAAAGATTATAAGCCCTTGTCAGACAGCTTTCATACCTGGTAGGAACATATTAGAGGGAGTTGTAATTCTACAAGAGGTGCTGCATGAATTGAGAATTAAGAAGCAAAAAGGCTTTGTGTTAAAATTAGACTTCGAAAAAGCCTATGATAAAGTGAGTTGGGATTTCTTGGAAGAGGTGCTAAAGAGGAAAAACTTCCCTGTAAAATGGATGGATTGGATGAACAGAGTGGTGAGGGGAGGAAGAGTGTGCATTGATATCAATGGGGAAAGAGGAGAATACTTTAGAAGTTACAAAGGGCTAAGACAGGGTGATCCCCTATCACCTCTGCTCTTCAATTTAGTAGCCGATGCCCTTTACTCGCAATGCTATTGAGAGCTAATGAAGTTGGAGTGATTCAGGGTGTGGTACCTCAATTAGTACCAGGAGGTCCGACACATCTGCAATATGCAGATGATACTTGTGATCTTATTACAATTCAGTCAAGACAATGGAAAGTATTAAAACAATCTTATTATGCTATGAGGCAATGTCTCGGGATGAAGATTAATTATGAAAAGAGTGAAGTTTTCAGTGTTGGTTTGGATGAAGGTGAACAAGAGCTAGTCACAGAAGTTCTCAGATGTAAAAGAGGTGAATTTCCTATGAAGTATTTAGGGCTACCTGTCAGTGTTTCAAAGATTTCCAAAGCTCAACTAAGATATGTGAGTGATAAAATAGAGAAGAGATTGGGGACATGGCAATGTGATTTCTTAACCTCTGGGGGTAAATCAATTTTGTTGGAATCCTGTCTTTCTAGTATACCAATGTACACAATGGGTGTGTACTACTTATATGAAGGAAATTTCCATGTGATTGATACTGTGAGGGCAAGATTTTATTGTCAGGGGACTGGGAAGAGAAGAAAATACCACATGGTAAAGTGGGAAGCACTAGCCAGACCTAAAGAGTTTGGGGGATTGGGATTTACTGAGGTAAGATCTATGAATTCTTGCTTAATGGTGAAGTGGATAGACAGATTAGAAAGAGGTGAAGAGAATTTGTGTTGCTCAATACTAAGGAAGAAATATTTAGGAGAAAAGAGCATATTTCAGATTAAGAAGAGGTCAGGTTCTCAGTTCTGGAGATCATTGCTAGATTTGAGAAAAGATTATGAGAAAGGAAGAGTTATGGAAGTGGAAAGTGGCTGTCAAACAAGATTTTGGCAAGATGTGTGGATTGGGGGGGCTAAACTATCCATCTGTTTCCCTAAACTATTTCAGATAGTTGAGAAATCAGAGAGTAGTGTGGCAGAGTTATGGGGAGGAGACCAATGGAATTTTCAGTTTAGAAGGCAATTAACAGGAGATCTAGTGGTGGAATGGCAAGAGTTACAGAGTTTGTTGGCAGGGGTAGTTCTGACAGAGGGGAGAGATAAAGTAGTGTGGGCTCTGGAGAAGACAGGGAAGTATTCTACCAAATCATTATATAGAGTTATGACTGATTGGGGGTTAAAGACTTACGATGATGGTCATTTGGAAGAGCAGAATTCCTTTGAAAGTAAAAATTTTCTTTGGATGGCTTTCCATGATAGGATCCAATCCGGGGTGCAACTAAAACACAAGAAGTGGCAGGGGGAGCCAGAGTGTGTGGTGTGTGGGGGTTTAGAAACAACTGACCATATCCTATTTCAATGCCCCATTGCAAAGTTCTTGTGGATTTTCTTTAGAGATGCTTTTGGTTGGAGTAGGGCTCCACATTGCTGTGTTGATTTTTTACAAGAGTTGATAGAAGAGTGTAGAGGGGTAACAAAGAAAGTTATATTTCATATTTGTGCAGGGGCGCTTTGGACGGTGTGGAAGACTAGGAATGATGCGGTGTTCGACAAGAAAGTACTATCATCTCCGACGGTGATTGTGTTCAAATCCTTGATGCTGTTCAAATCCTGGAATCCACTCCTCAAGGCGAAGATGAAGCCTAAAGCAGAAGAGATGGTGGGTCTGCTGACAGCGAAGGCAGTTCAGCTGGAGTGATGTGTCATTTAGAATCTATCTGCAGATTGCCCAACGCTTGGGTTGTAATCTTCCTCTAATTTCTGCGTCTGGGTAAAACTGTAGCTTTTGGAAGAATGTTAAGTGGTCGTGGTTGCCGGTGTCATGTTATGAACGCTGTGGTAGGAGTAAGTGTAGAGTGAAAGAGGAAGAGGGTGAAGAGGTGAGGTTGAGAGATTTGGTGCGTCATGTAAACTGGTATCCCCAGTAACGTGGGTCTTTGGCTTCGTTAAGCTTTCAATAAAGCCGGGTGAATGCCTTTGATCTAAAAAAAAGTTACTAACAGATGCCCGAAACTAAAATAATAGGTTCTGCATCCCCAACACTGCCCAATAACCAGATTCAGCCCTGACCCCTGAGTTACCAAGAGATGCCAGAAACTAAAATATTACACTGGATCATGGTCGTGTTAGTCTTCAGTAATCAATACAAGCCAGAACACATCACAACTGATTTTCCTTGACCAAAAAAGCAGAAGAAAAGAGAGCAACGGATAAGGAACTCTGCTGTGACTGTGACAGAAAAGGGGCGGGCATTGTTAACAGAATATGATTCCAGCTATTGCCCAATAAAAACTCTTACTGCTAGTTGAGTTGACAAACATTCTTGAAGATGAATGACATTTTTTTTCAGAAAATGGAAGCAGCATAAGTCCACATAATTTTAATTATATGCAGCTGACTCAAACATTTAACTAAACAGTAACTCAGAACTGCTTGACATATCGAACATAATATCAGTATGTCGTCGATATAATCAGGACCAATTCGCAGGACAAATAGGATTGAACATGACGCCTTACACCACTCCTACTTAAATAGCTCAACAGATAAGAAATCAACATACTAAGCAGAATTACATTTTTCTATCCATAGGGTCTTGATGAAACAAACAACGAAGTTGATCATTAGGACTTGCATGCATAAAACTGATCAACAGAAAATAGACCAACTTTGTGCTTGGTTGTAGTAGTAGCACCGGAGAAGCCAAAAAGTAGCAGATTCAAACAAATGGATGTGTCTATTTTGCAATGTGTCGCTGCTGTGCCACATGTCAGTGATCACTGAGCCCTCGCTATTGACAACAATCTGCCACGATCTGTAAAGACACCAAGCACAAAACTCATAAACAACTCAAGAGTCTGCAATTTGAAGTGCATGTACTTAGAACTAGTTACAAAGATTAATGAATGGACTTGATATGTGAACTTCAGCTATCCAAGACAATAACAGTTTATGTTTTTAAGAATGAAAAAATGAAGCAAGGTAATAGGATAGTATTATTATTATCAACAAGTTCATTCAATTTTTCAGTGTCCATTTTAGGCAAGAGGCAACTTCATGCTTCGTCAACTATTTGACTCGAGAAGGGCTAGCAAAAAGGGGGGAAATATTATGGGAGCAATGATGCAAATATGCAATTGGCCCTGCTTCCAATAAATTGGTGCATATATAAATATAATAGCAGAAGGTCTCCAGATCGAAAAATAACCAAACAAGAGTCCAGATTCACCAATGAAACAAGAGGTTCCTTTTTATTCTAGGACATCATAACTGAGTTCTTGGCAACATTTTCCCAACTTCTTAATAGAAGCGTAAACCATCTGATTAAAACTTTAAAAAGATTCTTCAGTTGATTTACAAATGGTAAATGTTTAATGGGGAGCTAAATCATATCTCTGAACCCTTTTTTCTACAACTGTATTTCCTACTTAGCTCTTTTGAAGATGAGACGAGAATGGAATGCCACATTTAAGGAAAGAGAAACAACATAAAGCCATAGACTACAATTAATTTTAGTTCCATGTTGCCGAGTCAACTATTGTTCAAACACTGAGATATGACAACATGACCAGGATAAATTTGACGGGAAAACAATTTACAATGACTTGTACAATATGTAAATGCTCAATAGAAAATACACGACTCAGGGAGAACAATGTGCTATGATCTGAAAAAGAGAACATATAAATCTAATAACCAACTATTGAACTCAACACTCCAATTGGGTGAGGCGTGTGCTAGACTGCTCCGATTAATACGAAAGGTTACAAGACTGAGCCTTGTGCATGAGAGCTACTGCTGAGCCAGAAAATAAAGCAGAGTTTTTTTGTTGACAACAAATTCGAAGCAAAGTAACAGGAAAACTAAATCAACAAGTTTGCAAGCATATTTAGCAATTTAACAGATCAATGCCATGGTCCTTAATGTTAACAATTCAATTCTCAAAACCAAATTCCATCATGTTTACCCATGCCACATATCCACTTTTCTATAGGATACGCAAATTTCTTTGGTAGGCACTATATGTGAGTAAAACTAATATATTTTCCATTATGATAAATTGTGCACAAACCAGAAAGAACTACTTAAATAGACTCCAGGCAAATTGTGCACTATAAGGAAGTTGTAAATAAAATGCAGGACAACAGGCAAGATGCAAGGGCATACCCGGAGTATAAAAGCTCATGTAGGGTAGGACACTAAAATAGACTCCAGGTTCATCAATCTTCTTCACCCGCTGTGACTTGAGCTCTATACTGAATAAGCCAACATCTGTGCTTACGAAGATGACTCCCAATCCCTCAGCAGACCCAACCACAGCTGTTCCATCAATGGCAGCAGGTATTATGTTTTCCAGCTCAATGACCCTGTATTGTAGCCATTCTACAGCTTCTTGTGTATCCATCTTCATCGCCCACATATGAAGGCTGGAACCCAGAATGGAGGCAAAGCCAAGTGTACTGTCATCCATGGCCATCAGTGCAATGTAGTACTCATCCTTTGATGGCGGGTGAATCAAGGAGAAGCGATTCTTGCAGAAGTCATACTTGACGATTGTGTTATCCAGCCGGATTGTGTGATAGATTCCATCCCCGATATGTGTGCCTCGCCTTGGCTGGAGATAGGGCAGATAGTAGCCTCTAACTGCAAGACCCTCTTCCATATGCTGAGCATAGTATTCACAACTGCTGTCAAGAGATATCTGCTGACTCCACGCACCGGTCTCCGATGAGTACACACTAGCAAATATGGTAGGCTGCCAATCATGGGTGGCCATGAAGACGACACGGAAGGGGCCGCCATGGCAGTCCAGGTGGTCGCATCCAGGGTGGCACAGAGCACCGCCGCAGACTCAACCAGCCACTCCTCCACGTCCGGCCAGGGCACGGCGTGGCGGTCGCCCGTGACGGGGTCCCAACGAGGTAGTCCACGTTCTCATCCTCAGGCAGGAAGAAGAGGACGCGGCCGTGGCGGCAGTCGAGCGGGCGCGTGCGGCTGCCGTCGGAGCCCGGGTGCGGGAAGTCCGGCAGCGACGTCGTGGAGGCGAAGCGCGGCGGCGGGATCCCCTGGAGGACCTGGAGCCGGTGCAGGAGGCCGAGGAGGGGCGGGGACCCGTGGAAGGCGCGGTAGCGGCGGAGGAAGCCCGGGTCGCAGAGGATGCGCAGCCACGGCTTGCAGACGAGCGCCGCGTGGAAGAGGTGCTCGGGCTCGTCCGGCGGGAGGCGGAGTAAGATCTCGACTATGGCGTCGTCGATCAGCGGCGGAGGCGGGCGGGCCGTCGCCATGGCGCCCTCGTGGGCGGCGGCGGCGGCGCCGGCGTGCTGCGGGCGGCGAGGGTTTTGTTGGGGAATTGGGGGAAGAAATTGGAGCCGAGAGTGGAGTCAGGCTCGGGCATGAACGGGTGGGGACTTGATGACTTGAGGCCCCACAGCCAGCTTGAGGCCCACAGATGACACCGAGTGACTGCATGTGGCCCCCTGAGCTGACAGGTCCACACGACAGTGGCACAAATGCACACTACGGAGACGGAACCATGTCCTGCTGCTGCATGATTTTTCACAAAACAAAAATAAAAACTACGTTTTATTTGAATGTAAACAAAAACATAAGTACGGAGTATGCATCTGTGTTTTTAAGGAGTTTTTAAGGTATTTTAACTTTTGATTTGAACATAAACAAGGATGATTAAAAATGTGGCAGCCATGTAAAGCAAGGGTCACGGACTCACGGCATTTGTTGGGAATAGAGCAAACAGGGTAAGGGGCACGGCATTGCTGGAAACAGAGCAAACAGAGCCGCCCCGCTTACCTAGTGAACTTTTTCTAAAAAATAATAATAATAATCGGAGATGATGCATCTCGATGCCTTGTAAGTTGTAACTCAGAACAAATTACAAAATGGTCTAAATTAGTTTTTCTCAAAAATCCTGAGAAACTAGGCTGGGAATATGAGACTCGTCTCTGCAAACAAGATATAGTAAGAAACGGTTCTCGCGCCCGCGTCGTTCTCGGCTCGGGCGGCTCGGGCGGCGCCGCCACCAGCCCTGCTGGGCCACCCCCGCCTCCCAGCTCCCTCCGGCCACCGTCGCCGCCTCTGCTCGCGGCGGCGGTGGCCCGCGACGGCTTGTCCTTGGAGCTGGCCGGCCGTCGCCCTCCTGCCTCTCCTACAGCCCCCACGCACGTCCCCTTCCCCCTCCACCCCAACCCCTTTCTCCGGCGAGTCGGCGGCCTGGGCGACGATGGGCGGCCGGATCCGTGCTCGTGGGTGCCGGATCTGCCGCCTCCCCCCCCCCCATCCCGACGGCGACCCTTTGCGGCGGCGGTCCTAGCTCCGAGTGGGGCTCTGGCGGTCGCCCTCCGATTTCCTGCGGGCGGGGCTGGGGCGGCCGTATCCGGGGCCTTGTCGGCTGTTGGGCATGGCTGCTGCCTACGCTGCGGCCGCGCCCCTCTGCTGTCCGTCGGCGGCCGGTGGCGGGGCTGCGGCTGGGACGGGCGGGATGGCCGGATGCGTTTGCCGTCTCGCACCGTGGTGGTGCGGGCAGCCGCTCTGGCAACACGTTATTGACGTCGTGGCGGCATGGATAATGTTGTCCTGCTACTCCTGTGTGACTTGGATGCATAGAGCTCCGGGCGAAAGCCCAGTCCGACGGTGGTCGGGCGGACGACGGTGACGCCTTGTGGCGCCACATCCTTCTTGAAGGCGCCGTCTTCGAGCCCCTTGCTTTGGTCACTGGCGCTGGATTTTGGGCGACAGCCTTGCTTTAGTCCTCTAAGGCTAGTGGCGTTGGCGTCCTTGGCGTCACCTCCCTTCGTGAAGGTGTCGCCGATGAATCCATTTGGCCCGCCGCTCCTGTGTCGTGGTCTCCATGGTCGTCTTGCTGCACCTATTGGCGTTTCATGGTTTCTCCTCACCTAGGTTTGTTGGCGCTTGTTGTAGCCGTAGTCCTGCTCGTTTCGGTGGATGCTTGGCCACCGAGGTGTTCCGGCGGATGCTTTGCCGCCGAGGTCTCCTCGCCCGTGGTCCGGAGGGCTTTGGCCCTTTGTGACTCGGAGGAGAGTTCGAGGTCTTCTTTGCTTTGTTACCGAGGATGCGTCTCCGGCATAGGTCGTTGAGGTCGCTGAGGTGGGGACAGATGCTTGGCCGTCAGGAGTTTCGGGCGGATGCTTGGCCGTCAGGAGTTTCCGGTGGATGCTTTGCCACCAAGGTCTTCTAGCGGATGCTTTTTCGCTGCTTTCTTCTATGGCTACTACACACTGCCAGCTAACTTTGTGTTAAGTCTTTCTTTATTAGGTGCAGTTATTTGGGGTTGTTAGGTGGAGAGCACCCCACCCCTCATGTTTCTTGCTTTGTTTGTGTTGTGTTGAAGACTTCATTTGTAATCCTTAGATTACCAACGAGTCTTTGTGTATCGTCTTTGTAGGTCTTTTGACCATTCCCCTCCTTCTTAATGAGTTACGTGCAGCGCACGATTTTGAAAAAAAGTTTTTTCTCAAAAATAGAAGTAGCGAGACCAATTCAGCCTTTTGTGACAGAAAAGGATGGAAAACGATGACTTTACCTCCCTTTTCTTTGCATAATGCCAATTAATTGGGCCCTGAATTAAAAAATAAAAAACACAGGAGAAACAAGAAATGCTTCTTTAAAGTTACAATTAGATGTCCAAAAGCACTTGCCGCCAAGAATACATTCTTGAAGACAAGCAGCTAGCACTGCATGACATTAGTTTTTCACAATCTCGGAAGAGCATCAAGTACAAATAATTTCAGTTGCCTGTAGCTGAGTAACTGAAACATGACTTGAAAAGAAATACAGTTTGTGGCGAGGACGAATATTCGAGGACAAACAGGATTGGACATGATCAGGATTAATTGGACAAGGACCACATTTGATCTTACAGATATTATTCTTAACATGGTCAATAGAAAAAAGATCAACTTGATAGTTGTACCACCAAAGAAGCCAACAGCAGCAGACTCGAAACAATGCATATGGCCATTTTGCAGTTTATCACTGCAGCACAGCACGTCAGAGATCAATGCATATGTCCATTTTGCGGTTTTTATCACAGATACACTGCCACCACACTTGAGAGATCAGTGAGCCCTTGCTAGAGACAACAATCTGCCACGGTCTGCAAATACACCAAGCACAAAACTCATAAACAACTTAATTACATATAATTTGTTGCGCAAGTGCTTAGAGATAGTTTCAAAGATTAATGGATGGACTTAAGATGTGAACTTAAGCTATGCTAGAAAAATAACATAGAATTTCTTTTAAAAAAAAGAAAGAAAAGAAAAGCAAGGCAACATAAGAATGGTATATCAAATAGTTATTCAATTCTTAGCAATCTAAATTTGAGACTAGCAGAAAATTTCATGCTTCATCAGTTATATGACTACTTAGTGGCTCTATCAAAGAGGAGAAATTTCAATCTGAATTGATTCAATCCCTGCTTCCCACAATTTGATCCATATAAATATAATAGCACAAGGTCTCCAGGCCAAACAAAAAGAATAACCAAACAATATTCCAGATTCACAAATGAACCAAGAGGTCTAGGACATCATAACCTTGAGTCCTTGACATCATTTCCCAAGTTTTCAGCAAAAGCTTAAAACATCTGAGAACTCAAAAGAGGTTTTCAGTTGATTTACACATGGTAAACACCTTATGTGAGACTAAATTACATTTTGGATCCCTAATAAATCTCCAATTTTCTGTCCAAGAAGTTTTGCAATGCTACTTAGCCCTTTTGGAGAATGGAAAAGTGAAACAACATAAACTACACTAATTTCAGTTCCAAGTAGAATGTTAAATATTTTTCAACGATATGACCAGGACAAATTCGACAAAAAGAAAATACAGTTGGTTATAATGACTTGCAGAAATTGTATGTTAACTGCTCAAAATAAGAAGAAGAAATGACTAATACATTAGTTATTAATATCGATAACAGTTTGCCCTGATTGGCACAAACTAAATAGCTAAAGCAGCTGTGAGCCTGATATACTGTGTAACTCAGCATTCCACTTTGGTGAGGTTTGTGCTACTACTAATTCCAAAGGTTGAGCCTGATATACGCGCTACAGGTGTGCCAGGAAATAACAATTTTTTTTTTGGTATCTAAAACAATATAAAGCAATGTAATGATGTAAAAAAATGCAAGGCAAGAGGATACACTAGATCGAAAAGTCTGTAAATATTTAGCAATTCGGTCAATGCATGCCAGCATGGCCCACAACTACTCAAATCTCAAAACAAAATTGCATTCTGTTTTATCAAGCCACAAGTTCAGTTTTCTTAAGCATACACAATACTGTCTTTAATTTGGCAGGCTCTATATGCGTAGGTAAATGTGGCATAAAGATAACAGCAGATATTTCTTACATTATGACTAATTGTTCACAAACCAGGCCACTTAAGTAAAAAGCAAACATATAGAAGCTGTAAAGGAAAATTCTTGACAGAAAATAAGCAAGGGTCAGTGTCATACCTGGAGTGTAGAAGCTCATGTAGGGTAGGACACTAAAGTAGACAACAGTGTCGTCAACCATCTTAACCTTCCCAGAACTGAGCTTGATTGTGAACAATCCAGCATCTGTGTTAAAGAAGACGACACCCACACCCTCGGCAAAGCCGAGCACAGTTGGTTTGTCATCGGCATTGACAATAGGTGTCATTTTCTGTAGGTCAATGACCCTATATGATACCCATTTTGCAGCTTCTTCTGTATCCACCTTCCTTGACCAAGTATGGAGACTGCAACCCAGAACACATGCAAAGCCAAGTGTACTGTTATCCATTGCCATGAGGGAAATGTGGAACTCCTGCCGTGACGGCGAGTTAATTACAGATAAGCGGTTGTTGCCCCAATCATACTTGACGATTGCACTACCTGACCGAATTGTGAAGTAGATTCCATCTCCAACAAGGGCACCTCGCCTTGGCTGGAGATTGGGCGTGTAGATGCGGATAGGTTCATCTGCAAGCCCCTGGACAAAGGATTGACAATTTTTGTCAAAAGATACAGGCACGCCCCATGCAGCCGTCTCGGATGAGTACACCCTCGCACATACGGTATTCCCCTGCTCGTGGGTGGCAAGGAAGACGCGGAAGGGTCCGCCATGGCAGTCGAGGTGGTCGCATCCGTCGGTGGCACACAACACCGCGGCAGATTCGACGAGGTGATGACCCATGTCCGGCAGACCAACGGTGTGGCAGTCGGCCGTGACGTGGTCCCACACTTGGAGGGCCGGATCCTGCCCAGGCATGAAGAGGAGGACGCGGCCGTGGCGGCAGTCGAGGGGGCGCGTGCGGCGGTCGTCGGAGCCCGGGTGCCGGAAGTCGGGCAACGACATTGTGGAGGTGAAGCGGCGCAGGGTGTTCCCCTGGAGAGGTTGGAGCCCGTGTAGGAAGCCGAGGAGGGGAGCGGCGCCATGAAAGGCGCGGTAGCAGCGGAGGAACCCGGCGTCGCAGAGGATGCGGAGCCACGGCTTGCAGACGAGCGCGGCGCGGAAGAGGTGCTCCGGCTCGTCCGGCGGGAGGCGGAGGAAGATCTCGGCCATGACGTCTTCGATCAGCGGCGGCGGCGGGCGTGGCGGCGCCATGGCGAGCACGGGGCGGCGGCGGCGGCGGAGGCGAGGGTTTGGGTGCGGGATTGGGGAAGAATCGGGGGTTGAGAGTGGAGTCGGACTCGGGCACGAAATGGGTTGGGTTCAACCATAACCAGCGGGGGCCCCACAGCCAGCTTGAGCAGGTGACCCGATGACTTGTCTCGCCCTCACATCAAAATAAGACCTAAGACTACTCGCACTCATCCAACCTCAATACAAACTCTATCCACTATGCGGACTCACTTATCAGATTATTTTATTCTCTCTCTCCCTCCCTCTTCTCTCTCCTCTTTCTCTCTCCCTCTCACTTTTCTTCGTCCGGCAGGTGTTGGAGTAGTACACTTCTCGGCAGCAGCCCGGCCATGGCGACGGCTAGCTCGACGCGACGGCGGCGGGCGGAGCTCGCGCTCCGGCGGCCGCGGCGCGCGGCCCGGAGCTCCGAGCTCAATCCATGTCGGAGGGATGGCCGGCTCCGAGCGCGTGGCTCGAGGTCGTCGCCTGCGCATGGCTCGCCTGCGAGCGGCGGTGCGGGAGGCCGGTCGCGCTCACGGTACCCATGCTCGCCGGACGGGGAAGGCGAGGCGAGCATGGTCGAGGCCTCGACAAGTTCGCGGAGGCGGCTGCTGTCCTCTCCTCCATGGCCGGCGGCCCTCCTCTCCTCCGCCCCGCCATGGCCGGCGGCGCCGCTCTCCTCCGGCCCGCCATGGCCGCGGCGCTACTCTCCTCCACCGGTGGACTCGGATGGGCGTGAGGGCACGGCCGGCGACCTTCTCCTTCCCCTCTCTCTCTCTCCTCGTGGGCCCCACCCGTCCTTTTGAGGGAGTTCCGTGCCTCCCACAAAATGCCGTTCGGAGGCCGGCCGCAAGTTTTGCAGTCTGCTTTGCCATCCCCCGCTGCGGCGTTTTCCGACCTCCAAACGCTTTGCAGTTCGCTTTTGAGTTCCCCAGTGCGGGTAGTCTAAGTTTTGTTTACATCTCCATCTAGGTATAGGAATACGGTTCTAAAATCTGTTTGCATATGGACATAGACCTATTCAACACACAGCACAACTAGACCTATAATTGTACTCAGATATGAAGACGCTTCCACGGAGAGATCACCGGGGAGGCATCGTACGCGACCGGCATGTACGGTCCCGTTTGTGACTCCATGTATGGAGAGGTTGCACTAAAGCTTTATTATGAGAAAAAATCACACCGCATGGCCACGTCCAATGTCGTTGGGCAGCGTTCTCACAAGCGACGCATACCAAACCGAGCTAGAGCTCGCTCTCCAAAACCATGAGGTGCGCTGCTGCAATAGCCACAACTGTCGGAGAGCATGTTGGCCGAGCGGGGGCGCCAGCTATGAGGGGCCTCTCGGACGGGCGTGTCATGAGTGTAGAAGGCCGCTGTCCATTGGAGCACGTCCTTCTCTACTACGCCGTCCATCTCAACATGAGAATGGGCCAGAATCCCAACCAAATCCACCCCAATTCAGACATGCATACATTAATTAGTTAGCCCAAACCAAACCAATCCTTCGTCTAAGAAACCAGCCCAACCGCCCAACCCCACCCAGATGTCCTGGTTCAGGAGTTTCGTCCGCCGTCAATTGTTGCGCACGTACGAAGACACGGAGCTTTGCGGCGTCCGGCACTGGAGACCGAAACCGAAAGAGAACCGGTTGCCTGGTACACTACACTGAACCAGCCCACTAGCCTCTTCGGCCCATTTTCACCCAAATCGTGCAGGCCCAAATAGAAAAACCAAACTGAAAAACCGGTTTGAGCCCAAACCATTCCCAGATTGGCATCCATCCCAGTCCGCCAACCACCACCGAAGCACTGTCCTTCTCTGTGGCTTCTAGCTCAGCGCCTCGAGGATCTCATTGAGGATGCGGCCCTCGTCCTTCGATAGGTGCTCATGGCGGCGGTGCTCGCGCCTAGTGCGATGACGGACTGGTGGCCTGCCCGCGTCAGAGGAGGCCTCAGTTCATATGGTCGACAGGGCGCTCGCAGCGTCGAAGGAGACCGACGGATGAAAACAAATTAGGACTTCCCGCGCTCGCTCCCTCCGGTGCACAGCGAAGCCACGGTGGTGCTCCCGCCCGTGGCCGCAAAGTCACGCCCGGTGGATCGCGATGAAGAAATGGTGAAGGACTACTAGTCGCGAAGAAATGAGGGAACCTCTCAGTGCGGGTTTGACACCGTTTCCGGTGTTTTGGAAACATCGCTCACTTGTTTCGTCCACATGAAATGTACTCTTTTCCTTTTCTCTTCTCGTTTAATGCAAAAACCCTAACGCCCTATTCGTTTGGTCGTTTTCGGCTGGCTGATTCTCGCTGCTGCTGATTTGTTGTGAGAGAAAAATACTGTTGAATCGCTAGCTGAAAGCGCTGATAAGTTGAAACGAACAGGGCTAATGTGCATAAAACCTCCCTAAGCCCTATTGAGACTGGCCTTATTATGGTGCTAAGGCTATTATTTTCGCTGCAATTAACATGTTTTCATAACATGGACAAGTATTTTATTTGAAGCTATATATGATAAGATCCGGCAACATGTTTTATATCTCTTTAGTTTTATTTATAGTTAAATTTACCTTACTTTAAAGAAGTCCTATAAAAAAACACTAACGTATAAACCATCAAATTAGTTTCTTTAAGGGGCAGGAAACAGAGCAAACAACACGCTATCTAGTGAACTCTGTTTGGAAATAATCGGAGCTCAGCATGGTCATGTTTATGCTCAGAAACTGAGTAACGCAGAACAAATTACAAATTGTTTGAATTTCTTCTTCTCAAAAGTAGAAGAAACTAGAACAATCCATAAACAATTCATCTTTGTAACCAAAAAAGGAGAAACATGACACCCCCAACCAACCACACTTTTGTGTAGCAGTCAATTGACTTGGGCCCTGA
This sequence comes from Themeda triandra, assembly GCA_018135685.1. NCBI lineage: Eukaryota > Viridiplantae > Streptophyta > Magnoliopsida > Poales > Poaceae > Themeda > Themeda triandra. The sequence continues at coordinate 1,445,917 of JAENPR010000068.1, read as the reverse complement.
TAGTTTAAAAAAACAAAAAACAAAGGAGAAACAAGAAATGCTTGTTATGACAACCTAACGTTACAATTGTGCTTATGTGGCAGTCGAGGCTGGACTAGAACCAGCGGCAGTCGGGGCCCACACCCAGCTTGTGCTTATGTGGCATCCGCATTGGAAGAAGCACCCCTCAACGGAAGAAAAAAAATGAGAGGAGTCATTGGAGGATATATCTTCCATCGAGTAGTAAAAACGTTTTTGTACAAGAGTAATTAAAAATGTGCTAAATACGTCATTTTACAAGGTTAATTAAAAATGTGCTAAGTTGGCTACCTAGGTTCAAGCCATGTAAAACAAGGAGCACTTGATTTGCTGGAAACAGAGCAAACAGGGCCCACCTAGTGAACTTTTTCTGGAAAATAATCAGAGTCAGTAACTCAGAACAAATTACAAAATATTTTGAATTTATTTTCGTCAAAACAGAAGAAGCGGGGAGCATATGCTATGCAAACCAACTAGCTATGCAAACTATGCAAACTCTAATTAAGCGCACACGATTTTAATCCGATGGCTTCCGGTGAAGGTGGAACAATTATTCACTTAAACCCTCCCACCAAAAACTTCCTAATCACTTAAACCCAGCCTGCCCTGCTCCGTTACGTCGTTCTCCGTCCGCGACTCGTGGACTCCCCTCAGCGCCGCCCCATCTCCACGTGACGGGCCTTGGTTGATCCCGCCATGGAGCTAGCTGCCCTCCTGAACGCGTCTCCACCAGCTCGGATTCGCGTCGTGCCCTCCATTGATCTTGCATCGTGCCCAGGTATTCTGAAAATAAACAACGACAGGCGTGCAGTTTAGATCGAACTGCCGGGTTGATAAGCATTGGTAGCCTTAATCTCCATCAGCAACCAATCCTTCCTTAGATCCTTTGGTAAACCTTGAAAGAGATGTCAACCGGCGGCCATCGTCGTCACTGCTAGTAAGAATTCTATAGGCTTTAACCTCATCAGGACCCAAGCCATAGCTACGTATGTCTCGAAGTGCCTCAAACATTTATAACAATGTTTGGACAGAAGCAACCTCAGCGAACGAAGAAGGTTGGAGCATTGAACTGGTGGAATTGTGGTCGCTTGTCATTACCTGCTCAACAACAACAACTGCCGATGACCTTTCGTTGTCCATTTGCATTTGGTGTGTCAAAGTACTGAAGAAATAAGATAGATTGCTGGGGATCAGTTTGTCTCGAGAATAGCAATACCCAACTTCTCGCTCGTGCTGTGATACCGAATGTATTGTTTTCCTTCTCATGTTGACCAGTATCGTCCATAGCGTCCGGCTGCCATGATTGGTATCACGCGTGAGGGCAGCGGCGCCGTACAGGAGGCGACGCGCGTGAGTCAGAGTAACAGAGAAACGGAGTGATGGCTGCTGGGGGGTGAGATGGAAAAAATGAATAAGATTGGATTTGTGGGAGGGTTTAAGTGAATAATTGTCCCATCTTCACCGGAAGCCATCGGATTAGAATCGTGTGCGCTTGATTAGAGTTTACATAGTTTGCATAGCTAGTTGGTTTGCATAGCATACGCTCCCGAAGAAGCGAGAGCAATCCTTAAGCAACTCAGCTTTTTGTAACAGGAAGGGGTGAAAAACATGACTAACAAATTTATATTTACCTCCCTTTTTTGCACACCAATTAATTGGTCCCTAAATTCAAAAAAAAAAAAACACAGGAGAAGCAACAAATGCTTCTTTTGACAGCATAGCGATACATTTATATATCCAAAAACACTTGACACAATGGAATACATTCATGAAGACAAGCAGCCAGGACTGCATGACATTAGTTTTTCACAATCTTGGGACATCATGAAGTACACTTCAGTTTCATGTAGCTGACTCTAGTATTTTTAACAAACAGTAACTCAAACATGCCCCCCACATATCCAAAAGAAATACAGTCTTTGGTGAGCCAAGTTTGGTGGTGAGGATGAATTTATCAAATAAAAGGAAAAAAATGATTTCTAGATTTAAAAAAAACAAAGGAGAACATTAAGTGCTTCTTATGACAGCTTAACGTTACGACTATATGTCCAAAAACACTTAACTGCCAGTTGAATACATTCTGGAAGACAAGAAGCCAGCACTGAATGAAATCAGTAAACTAGCAAAAGCATGAAGTCCACCACATAAATTCAGTTTCATGTAGCTGAATCAAGCATTTTTACCAAATAGCAGCTCAAATATTACAGACATATCGTGAAACAGGATTGAACAGGATCAGGATGAATTGGACAAGAACAACAATTGATCATTACAACTTGCAGCTACTGGGGCAGGGGGACCAACTTGATAGTGGTGGCACTAAAAGAAAATCAACATCAGCAGACTGAAACCAATGGATATTGCAGTTTTATCACAGCTACACAGCCACCACACATCAGGGATCAGTGAGCTCTTGCTAGTGACAACAATCTGCCACGATCTGCAGATACACCAAGCACAAAACTCATAAGCAACTTGAGAAAATATAATTTCTTGCGCATGTGCTTAGAAATAGTTTCCAAGATTAATGAATGCAGTTTTTTTTCAAAAAACAAAAACAAAATCAAGGCAACATGACAATGTTATATCAAATAGTCATTCAATTCTTAGCAATCTGCATTTGAGACTAGCAGCAAACTTCATGCTTCATCAGCTATATCACTAGTTAGTGGCTCTAGCGAAGAGGAGAAAATTCATTCTGTATTCATTCAATTGGCCCTGCTTCCCATACTTTGGTCCGTATAATAACATCATAAGTTCACCAGGCCAATGAATAACCAGAGTCCAGGTTCACAAATGAAAAAAGAGGTCTAGGGCATCATAACCTTTAGTCCCTGACATCATTTTCCAAGTTTTCAGTGGAAGCGTAAAACATCCAAGCTACACAACTGTAAAACTTAAGAGGTTCTTCAGTTGATTTATAGATGCTAAACATCTTATGTGAGACTAAATTACATCTTGGATCCCTGAATCTCCAATTTTCTATCCAAGAGTCTTTCACTGAGCGCCATGTTTCAGGAAAGTGAAACAACATACACTACACTAATTTCAGTTTCGAGTAGAATGTTACAAATTTTTAGATGATATGACTAGGATGAATTCGACACAAAGAAAACACAATTGGTTTGCACAAATTGTATGTTAACTGCTCAAAAGAAAAAGCGACTAATACATCAGTTATTAGTGTCGATAACAGTGTGGCCTGATCAGGAAGATAACATGCAAAAACTTAATAGCCAACTGTTCAGCTCAGCATTGCCCTTTGGTGAGGTTTGTGCTAGTACAAACTCCAAAGGTTACAAGATTGAGCCTGATATTATGAGCTACAGCTGTGCCCGAAAATAACATTTTTTTTTTGGCATCTACATCAGTATAAAGCAAGGTAAGAGGATATACTTATAGACAAGCCTGGATACATATACATATTTAGCAATTCAATCCATGCATGCCATGGCCCACAACTATTCAAATTTCAAAACAAGATAACATTCTGTTTCCGCATGCCACATATTCAGTTTTCTCAAGCATAGACAAAACTGTCTCTAGCATGCTTTATATGACTAAATTAATGTGGAATAAGAATAACAGCTGATATTTCTTACATTTTAACTAACTAAGCAAACATATAGAAGCAGTAAAAAAATGCACGACAGAAGACAGGCAGGGGCCAGTGTCATACCTGGAGTGTAGAAGCTCATGTAGGGTAGGACACTAAAGTAGAGGCCAGAGTCAACCTTCTTTGCCTTCCCAGAACTTAGCTTGATCATGTACAATTCACCATCTCTGCTAACAAACAATCCAGCATCCGTGCTAATGAAGATGACACCCACACCCTCTGCAAAGCCAACCACAACTAGTTTTTCGTCGGCACTGGCAACAGGTATCATTTTCCCAAGGTCAATGACCCTGTATGGTACCCATTCTGCAGCTTCTTCTGTATCCACCGTCTTCAACCACATATGAAGGCTGGAACCCAAAACGCAGGCAAAGCCAAGTGTGCTGTTATCCATTGCCATGAGGGAAATGTAGTACGCGTTCCGTGACGGTGGGTCAACAACAGATAAGCGATTTTTGCCCCAATCATACTTGACGATTGCGTTGGCGAACCGCATTGTGAAGTAGATTCCATCTCCAACAACGGTGCCTCGCCTTGGTTGGAGGTAGGGTGTGTAGTGGCGTCCCAAAGATGAACCTGCACGCCCCTCCCGCATGTGCTGCACAAAGGATTGACAACTGTTGTCAAAAGAGATGGGCTCGCCCCACGCGCCCGTCTCGGATGAGTACACCGTCGCGAATATGGTTTCCTCGAAATCGTGGGTGGCCATGAAGACGACGCGGAAGGGGCCGCCATGGCAGTCGAGGTGGTCGCATCCATGGGTGGCGCACAGCACCGCGACAGATTGGATGAGGAAAGGTTCCACGTCCGGCCAAGGCACGGCGTGGCGGTCGCCCGAGACGGGGTCCCAGACGAGGAGATCCAGGCTCTCATCTTCAAGCATGTGGATGAGGACGCGGCCGTGGCGGCAGTCGAGGGGGCGCGTGCGGCGGCCGTCGGAGCCCGGGTGCGGGAAGTCGGGCATCGACGTGGTGGAGACGAAGCGGGCGGGCGGGTCACCTTGGACGACCATGAGCCTGTGGAGGAGGCCGAGGAGGGGCGGGGCCCCGTGGAAGCCGCGGTAGCGGCGGAGGAACCCGGCGTCGCAGAGGATGCGGAGCCACGGCTTGCAGACGAGGGCCGCGCGGAAGAGGTGCTCCGGCTCGTCCGGCGGGAGGCGGAGGAAGATCTCGGCCATGACGTCGTTGATCAGCGGCGGAGGCGGGCGAGGCGGCGCCATGGCACGTGCGCTCATGGCGGCAGCGGCGGCGGCGGTGCGAGCTGTGGCGAGGGTTTAGAGTGAGTGAGATAGGCACAAAATGGGCCAGCTAGCAGTTGTCTCTCACTCTCACCGTCGTGGGCTCAGCCCATTAAGGCCCACGGCCCGCTTTGCGCTATGCCACTCCTGACTCCACCTTCCGCCGCCGCACGCCGCCGCCACTTCTCCACCTGCCGTCGCAGCCATGGCCCATGGCGGTCGGCAAGAACCTGCGCATCGCTGTTGTGAAGAAGGGTGCGAAGAAGAAGGCGTAGGTTTCCTTGCCCTCGTTCGTTGTTACCCTTTGGTCCGGTCCGGTGCTGATCTGTTCTTGAAGGCCCCGACATTGGCAAGACTCTCGTGTCCAGGACCCATGGTGGCAAGGTCTGTGCATCTTCCCTCACTCGAGTCTTGTACACTTGCTTGTGAAAGAAATCACTGCCAGCCGTGAAGCCTTTACCACTGTTTGTCTTATAGGACCTGGTCCTGAGTGTTCATTAGACCATCTGCACTCATGTTCCTCTATTTCTCTCCTTTATACATCCTAGTCAGCAAGATTCTCTCCTCCATATCGTTTTCTTCCGCACTCATACATCCTCAATATCTTACTCTATACTAAAGTGGGTCCCATATGTCAGTTTTTTTTTCTTTTTTCTTTTTCCTTCCTCCTTTTCTTTTTTCCTTCCTCTTATCCATTCGACCGGTGGCTGGCGGCGCTCCCCACGCGGCCGGCGACACAGCTCCCGCGAGGCCGGCGGCGCAGCTCCCCACGCGGCCGGGCAGAGCCAGCGGCCGGCGGTGCAGCTCCCCACGCGGCCGGGCAGAGCTCGCGGCCGGGAGGCGGAGCTCCCGCGCGACCGGCGGCCGGGCAGATCTCGCGGCCGGGAGGCGGAGCACCCGCGCGACCGGGCGGCGAGCACCCGCGCGACCGGCGGCGGAGGTCCCCAGCGGCCGGGCGGCGGAGCTCCCGCGCGACCGGCGGCAGAGGTCCCCGGCGACCGGGCGGCGGAGCTCCCCACGGGCGAGGTCGCCGGCGGGCGCTCCTCCCCTGCGCGCGGCTCCGGCAGGCGCAGGCGACCAGGGCGGGACGGGTCCTCTTCTCCCTCGCGTGGTGATGCTTGCACGACCGTGGCCTCCAGCGCCGGCGCGGCCTCGTCGTCCTGCTCGCGCCGAGGGCGAGGCGGGCTCGGGGACGGAGCTCCGGCGGCCTCCTCTCTCTCCCCCCGCTCCTTCTCTCTCCTCGTGCGGGCCCGCGACGTCTGGTTGCGGAGCCTTTGCGTCTCCCCGGAATACACCGGATCTGACATCCTCCGCAACGCTTGAGGAGCCTTTGCAGGAGCCCGCTGCAGCTCGATTTCCTGTAAAGGTCTCCTTCAGGGACCTTTGCCGGACGCCGCTGCAGCTCGCCTTAGGAAATTTCATTGGCTTCTAGGCAGTTGACCAAAGATGGCCATATCCAGGTACCCAGCTGTCCTGTCATAAGGATAGCAACAGTAAGTTAAAAAAAAAATGAATAAAATTCTACTGGTGCTATGAGTTATGTTGTTCATGCTAGCCACTTTGATGAGGTGGTTTGGCAGGTCAATTGCAGTTTAGTCACAAAGGATCTTGTTTGTCATTCTTTTGACAACGAGGTGGTATATTGGTAATGAAGTGGCTCTTCTACTTATCTGATATAAGGGCATAGCATGGCTACCTGTGTTTACGACTCATTGCTTAAGTCATTATTATCTATGTACTTGCCAACCTGTTATATTTCTTGTGTAGTTGGATTTTAAGACATAAGTTGTTGCTTCTTATATACTTTCTTTGGTTTTAGATTGCTTCCATAGGCCTGAAGCATAGACTTTTTGAAGTCTTCTAAGCTTATCTTCAGAGCGATGAGGGTGAAGCTTACAGGAAGATCTTACTTCGTGCTGAAGATGTGCAGGGGAAGAATGTGCTAACTAACTTCTGGGTAAATGATCTATGGCTTATTGCACATATTTACTGCCCTGTTATTCGTTTGATGTTGCTATAAGATCATCATATTGCTATGTATGTATTTTCTGTACCTATGTTCATTTATGTTGCTAACAAGTTCACCCCATTGCTATGGCATGAGATTCACCCATGACAAGCTCATTTCACTTGTTAGGAAATGGCAAGCACTTATTGAGGCCCATGTGGATCTGTGGATGTTAAGACCACAGATAATCAAGTGTGATTTCAAAGTTGGTTAAGATCATGGATAACCATGCTTCTAAGTGTGACTTGAAAGAGCTAGTATCAAAGTTCAATCCTGAGGTCATTGGCCGTGAGATCCAGAAGGCAACATCAAGCATTTTCCCCCTCCAGAACGTGTTTATCCTCAAGATCAAGATCCTGAAGGACCCCAAATTTGATTTGGGAAAACTCATGGAGGTAATTCCTAACGCTGAGATTATGTTCTGTATCTTGCAATTCAGTGTAACATTTCTCCTGACCTCCCAGGTCCATGCTGGTTATTACAAGGAAGATGTTGGTGTGAAGATGGAAAGGCCTGCTGGGGCCATGGCAGGACAAGATGTTACTGCTGTTGGCTGCAGCAAGGTTTGTTGAAGTTTTCATGTAGCTTTCCTTGCTGCTGTTCGCTGCAAGAAGCTTTGTGTAGCTTTTCCTGGACGATTTTCTTATGTGGTTGCTGGAACAATTTGTTATGTGGTTGATGAACACTTGTGTGTAACTAGGAACATAGCCTGGCTTTGCCGTGCCTTTTCATGAAGTTGGCCAGCTGATATTTGGCATCATTCTAGTATCTCGATTGGTTGTCTGGATGAAAATGCAAGAGTATGCAACACCATTGTGGAATCAATCACTTGATTGTGTATATCATGTTTATATTTATATTATATAAATAATTCATCTGAGGCTCGAAAATGGCGAATCCAATTTTGTTCGTCTATATTAGTGATGCTCTATCTCTGTGGACACTTCATTGGCACTCAACTCTCAATGCTTATATGATACTATAAATTATATTGCCTAATATCATTGGCACTCAGCTCACAATGCTTATATGATACTAGATTAAATTCTGATTAGTTTTATGTGAACCTAAAGGTGTCGCTACTGGAGAGCAGTGTTTTCCTTTCAAATGCTGAAGATATATTTTCCATGTTTTAAAGTCTGACAAAGTTTGTTGTTTTGCATCCTTTGGTATGTAACAGACTGATAAAATTTGAAATCTGGAAAAAAAAATCGTCATAACTCAATGTTTCTTCCGTATCCACTGTGTTGTAATAGATTGACAGCCCGATGGATAAACCGACTGTTTCATCAGAACTCTGAAATTGCTTACAGTGAAGGACCTATAGCCAAATAGAGTTATTTCAGTAAGTGTTGACAAATTTCTTCAAGAATGAAATTTCAGTATAGACAAATAGAGTTATATAACTGCCACTCAAAGCATATTCCCAATGTGCCTTGTCCATATGAGAATGAATGCAGGCGCTTCTTCGTTGAATTATTTGTCTTCTTTAGAATTTTCTTTCTTGTAGCCTCCAATATAAAAACTATTTTGAAATAGACACTAAATTTCCTAGAAATTTTCCGTTATAGCTACTGGCTATGGCTACTGCTGCACTACGGTGGATCCCAAGCTCTCTGTCGCAGCCGCAGGCGAGCCTTGCCGCACCTCTGGCTTCTGCACCGCCGGCACGATGTCAACGCCGAAGAGGCGTACTCTGCCCGCCACTGGCGACCTAGCTGCAGGCTGTGTGGTCGTCCCCACCGTCGGCTCCGACTTGACAGCCGGCGGCGCAGCTGCCGGCGACGTCTCGTCCGCTTTGGCCGCCAGTGCCAGCGTGACGGCTGATCCCACCGGCGGCAGAAGGCGCTGGTCAAGGACGGCGACGACAGCGCGCGGCTTCTTCTTGGGCACGATCGGCGCGCCGGCCCAGTGCTTCCGCTTGTGGCCGCCGAGCTGCACCCCCTTGTCAAACTCTGCACCGCACTCGCCGCACACGTGCACCCGCTCCAGCTTGGTGGCGGCGTCGCGGCTGCCCGGGACGGCGAGCATCGACTCCCTCTCCCTGTGCTTGTGCCCGACGTTGTGGCCGCCCAGACCCTGGTGCGTCGCGAACCACATGCCGCACTTCGGGCACGTGTACCCGTTCGGATTCTGCCGGCCGGCAGGCGCTGGTCTCCGCGGCAGCGGCGCGAGGGGCTGCTGGTGGACGACGACGGCTTTGGCGGCCGAGCTGGCAGCTCCTGCCACCACAATTGTCACTGCGTCCACGGCGCCATCGTGCACCGTCTGCGCACTGCTGCTCGGGCCGGAAAGATTGGTTCCTGCGCTGGACGGCGCGGGCACGGACGACGACGGCAGTCTACTAGGCGGCGCGAACGCCAATGGCACCGGTTGCAGGACAGGATTGGGCGCCGCCGCGGCCACAACAGCCATGGACTGGTGGCCCGGCTCGGCGCTCGGTGAGACAGCCCTGCCCAACGATCCGGACGCCGAGCGGCCTCGCTTGCCGGTGCCACCCCACCCCCGCGCGACAGTGGACGTGCTGGCATGTCCAAGTCCGCCATTATTGTTCTCCGGGACGACGACGACGGAGGTGGCGCCTTTGCGGCCGCTGTCGGCCTCGTCGTCGTTCTCGCTCGGGGAGTGGCGGTTGTAGTACTCCTCGGTGTCAGTATCTGAGTTGCTGCTGGGGACGATCTCGCCTTCTTCCTCCCCTAGCAGCGTCTCATCGTCGTCCCTCCTCCACCGCCGCCGATACTGGTCTTCACTAGCGGGCGCTGCCATGGATCACGGTTCACAGAGATGACGGTTCACCAGCAGCCGTCGCTAGGCGCGCGACCTTGAGTTCAGACGTGCGAGTTTGCTGCCTCACTTCCCTGACAGTGACCAGAGGTGAGGTACACTGGGCTCCTTTTATTCGTGGCCGTCACCGGCTCCGGCGCGTCGGCGGCAAGGAGAAGGACTCGGAGTACGAGACCGATGCGAATACAACGACGAGCACTAGCTGGCGCCCCGACTCCGATTCGGAAACAGGTTGTGGTGCAATACTGTCACGTGTCAGTGTCACCTGTTTTTATTTTATATATAAATATACTCCTATATTCAAGCTGATGTCGCGAATTGTAAGCACACTCACAGGAATTGTATCTAATTGTGTTTGAATTCACTAGAAATTGTCTCAAATTCAACAGGAATTGGAAATTGTAGCTAGAACGAAAGCAAAATACAAAACTCGAGGGGATGAAACCCACTCGCCTAGCCTCCGGACGCTGCCGGCCGATAGAATGAACTTCCCAAAAAGTTATCCCCTCCTCCAAGGCTTCTCCCTTTTATGCCGATCCCTTCTCCGCCGATCGCGTGCGCGCCACGGCTTCATCCAGCTGTCACCCGCGTACTTGGCATTGGGCTTTGGCTTGCGACGTGGACGATCTCTCCGACGAGGCCCACCGACGAAGACGGCCCACTTGAGTCAGCTGCTTGACTTGGCTTTGGATCAGCGACAACAGCTGGACGAGGAACAGTGTTAGGTGTTGTATCACTTGCCATCTTGCCTTTAGTATTGGTCTGAGCTTGAATCCTGACATTCCCCCCTCCTCGAAAGCCGGCTTGTCCCCAAGCCGGTGCAGCAGGAAACTGATTCTTGAGCTCTTCTTCCAGTTCCCAAGTAGCCATAGAAACAGGCCAAGAAGACCATTTGATCAACACCTCTGTAACCAGTTTGTCAGCATGTTGTTTCAGCCGACGTTGCAATACCTTGACTGGGTATCTGAGTGCATCAGCAGCAATGGATATAGGGAGTTGAGGAACAACTTGCTCAAGTGGTGGTAAAGCCTTCTTCAGTTGACTGACATGAAAGACAGGATGCACAAGACTGGTAGAGGGCAGCTGAAGTTTATAAGCAGTAGCACCAACCTTGGCTAACACCACATATGGTCCAAAATATTTGAAGGACAATTTGTGACTAGCTCTTGTGGCAACACTAGTCTGAACATAAGGTTGCAGTTTGAGAAACACAGAATCACCCACTTGAAATGATCTCTCTGTCCTGTTTTTATCAGCCTGAGATTTCTGTCGCTGCTGAGCTCTGACAAGTTGCTGCTGCAGTAGTTTGACCATGAGACTTCTCTCTTGCAACCAAAGTTGTAAATCTGGTATAGCACAAGACTCCACCACATCAATGCCAAGATGCCTTGGTTTCTGTCCATAAAGAACTTCAAATGGAGTCATGTTCAAAGAAGAATGATAAGAAGTGTTGTACCAAAACTCAGCTAGATGCAGCCACTGTTTCCACTGAGTTGGGCAAGCATGGACAAAACATCTCAAATAAGCTTCCAAGCACTGATTAACTCTTTCAGTTTGACCATCAGTTTGTGGGTGATAAGATGTACTCATCTTAAGATCAGTTTTAGCCAAACTAAAAAGATGTTGCCGAGATTGCCGGTAAACAAATGATCTGTCTGGTCGTCGTAAATGATTGCTTCAGGTAAACCATGGAGTTTGTACAGTGTCTCCATGTATGTCATAGCCACTTGATAAGCAGTATAAGGATGTTTGATTGGTAAGAAATGAGCATATTTACTGAACTTGTCAACCACTACCAATATACTGTCAAAGTGGTTAGATTTAGGCAAACCTTCAATAAAATCCAGACTGACAACTTGCCAAGCATAATCTGGGACAGGTAAAGGTTGGAGAAGACCTGGGTATTTGACTCTTTCTGGCTTTGCTTTCTGACAGATTTGACAATGAGCTACCATATCTTTGATAGATGACTTCATACCAGGCCAAGCAAACAGGCTTTTAATCCTTTTGTAAGTTGCAGGAAACCCGTAAATGTCCTCCCAATGGACTAGCATGTAATGCTTGTCATAATAGTGTGTTGAAGTGTGGGGTTATGGCCAACCCAAACTCGACCCTTGTATTTGATAATACCTTGAGTGAGAGTATAATTGCCTTGAGGTGAACTGACTGATAAAGATGTAAGCAGTTTTTCAGTTGATGGGTCATGCTTATATGAATCTACTAGCTCTTGCGTGCCACATAGGCTTGACTTGACTAAGGGCCATGACTTGATGATCTTGCACAGTGTGTCACTGACAAGGCATCTGCCACCTTGTTATCAACACCTTTATTGTAACAGATTTTGTACTTAAGACCAAGTAACTTAGTGAGAGCTTTGTGCTGCCAAGGTGTGGTAAGTCTCTGATCATCCAAATGTACCAAGCTCTTATGGTCTGTCTTGATAGTGAACTCAGAATGTTGCAAATAAGCTCTCCACTGCTCAATAGCTAAGAGTATAGCCAAACATTCTTTTTCATAGGTAGACAGAGCTTGATTTTTAGGGCCCAATGCCTTGCTAATAAATGCTATTGGATGACCATTTTGTTGCAACACGGCACCAACTCCTTTATCAGAGGCATCAGTTTCAATGGTGAAGGGCTGACTTAGATTGGGGAGAGCAAGTACAGGAGTATTCACAAGTGCTGTCTTAAGAGCTTCAAAAGCTTGATGATGTATCTGTGTCCAGACAAAAACCTCTCCCTTTTTAAGCAGATTTGTTAAGGGCTTAGACATGGTGCCAAAGTTCTTAACAAACTTTCTGTAGTAGCCAGCTAGGCCCAAGAAACTCCTGACATCCTTGACTGAAGAAGGAGTTGGCCAGTTCTTGATAGCACTGACTTTGGTAGGGTCTGTTGCCACTCCATGTTTACTAATGATATGCCCAAGATATGACAACTCTTGCTGAGCAAAAGCACACTTACTGAGCTTGACTTTGAAAGAATGTTGTGTGAGTATTTCAAATACTTGTCTGATATGAGCTAAATGTTCCTCATATGTTTTACTGTAAATAAGTATATCATCAATGAAGACAACAGCAAACTTCCTCAATATGGAGTGCAAAACAGTGTTCATCACATGTTGAAATGTTGCAGGACCTCCTGTAACTCCATATGGCATCACTTTGTATTCATAATGCCCATCATGAGTTTGAAATGCTGTTTTGGGCACATCTTCCTCATTCATAAGAATCTGATGGAGCCAGAAGACATGTCCAGAGTTGTGAACCATTCAGCTCCTACTAATTCATCAAGAAGCTCATCAATAACTGGTAGAGGAAATTTATTTTTCACAGTCATGGCATTCAACTTTCTGTAGTCTATGCACAATCTCCAATCACCAGTTTTCTTTTTCACAAGTAAGACAGGGGAGGCATAAGGGCTATTGCTCTCTTGCACCCAACCATTATCAAGCAACTTTTTTACTTGACTTTCAATCTCATCCTTTTGTGCAGAGTTGTATCTGTATGGCCTTATTCTGAAGGGCTGAGCACCAGGAAGTAAAGGAATAGTATGAGTTGTACTTCTGGGTGGAGGTAAAGAGGTGGGTGGCTGGAAAAGATCTGAAAACTCATCCACAATCAACTTGATATCTGGTGGAAGATCTGGATCCTTAGATGATCCTGACATGGCTTGTAACTCAATAGCACACCATATCTTATCTTGCTGTTCCAGAGTCAACAATTGCCTTCTATCAATCTTAGCACAATGAACAGTTTTAGGAGAAATTCCTTGCAAATGAATTCTGGAAGCCTGATAGTCAAATGACATCCATTTCTCTTGCCAGTCAACCAACATGGGATTAAACTGAGAGAGCCAATCCATGCCCAAAATGATATCATAACTAGGCAATGGAAGGATTCTCAGCAACTGTCTGAAAGCATGACCACTGATCCAGAGAGGGCATGCATCAATGGCATGAGTAGCCTGCAGGTGTTCACCATTAGCAACTCTAATCTTCAAAGCATGGGCAATGTGATCCAGTCTCTCCACTTGGCTGCTAGAGCTTCACTGACAAAGCTGTGAGTGCTACCTGAGTCTATAAGTATAACTATTTCTCTACCAGCAAGCTCCCCAATCATCTTGACTGTAGTACATGAGTCTGTTCCTTGTGCAACATCCAAGGACATCTCCATCAACTCATCGAATCGAGTCGAGTCGAACTTTGTATTGGTTCTTCGTGTACATCTTCACCACAACAGATATGCCACAATTCTTCAACCATATGCAAAGGAACTATTGGTGCACATTTATGACCATGAGACCATTTCGCCCACACTTGTAGCATAAGCCCTTGGCTTTTCTCGTAATTCATCAAATGTGTAGCAAAGATCGAATGAGAAAACTTGGAACCCTCAACCTTCTTCTTGTCATGAAGACCGATGAATCAGATTTTTGCTTGTCCGATGAAGAAGCAAGATGAGCGAATGTCTATGACCGAAGTTGCCTTGTCTTCCACTGTACTTGAACCCACTAGAGGAGTCATGTTTATCAGTTTTCTTAGATGAAAACTTGTAGAAATCTGAATGAGTTTCCTCCTGCAGCAAGGCTATATTACAAGCAGAATCCAAGTCTTTAGGACAATGTACTAGAACCACAGCCCTGATGTCATCCTTCAAGCCATCAATAAATCTATTTTTGATGGTGATAGGACTGAAAGAAGGATCATGAGCTAGAATTTGATGAACCAGAGCATCAAACTGTTCAATGTACTCAGCTACAGATTCTTGATGTTTCAGTCTGAAAAATTTCCTGAGTAAAGCATCATGTTGAGCTTTGTCAAACCTTTCAATAACAGCTTTGCAAAGGTCTGACCAAGACACCACTGCAATGTCATAACCCAGAGATTGTTTCTAGAAAGCAGCATTCCCAACAAACCTGAGTGATGCTATCTTAGACTTAACAGTCTCAGGCACAGTATAGACATCAAAGTAACTCTCACTGTTTTTGATCCACAGTTTTGGACTAGTACCATCAAATTCAGGAAATTCAATTGGAGGTATAGCATGAGCAAATTGAAATGGTAGATGAACAGGACTACCACTGAATTGACTACCCATAAAACCACTACCTCCACAATGACTATGGCCTCGAGCAAGTATTCTGAACAAATTGAGAGCTAGCAATGGGAACATGAGTATGGGCAAGAATCGTCGTATGGCACCGGTAGGTAAACTAGGACTAGCGATGCATGAGCAAATCGAAATCCAAAGAGCAGGATTAGATCCACTAACAAATGAGTGATGATTCATGAATCCAGGAACAAGATAACTTGGTGCAGAAGTAGATCCAAAGAGCAACAAAGATGAGTATGTACAGCAGTAGACGGCATAGACCGGCTCGAACCGAAGATGGAGCTACCGTATGAACAACCCCATACGTCATACCCGACATGCCAAGTGAAACATCGCGCGATGGTGGTGCAAGTAGAAGACGATGGCTCCGCCGAAGAGGTGGTTGTCGAGGAAATGAGTTCGTCGATCAATCGACGATTCGTCGAACACCTTGTACGCAGGATTCACCGCTTCCTCGTGCCGGCACCAACGAATCCAACTTGGTGGAGAGGTTGCGCATGTCGGTCTGCGACGCTCGATGTTGCCGTCGATCGTGGGCTTCCAGTCGGTGAGGTCCTTGAGCACGACGGCGCTGACCTTCATCGTGTCCTTGATCTCGCCAAAACGCTGATCGAGCTTGTCCTGCATCTTCTCCAGGAAGGTCTGCATTTCGGAGATTTGGGTCTCCATCTCACCAATCCTCTTGCCTTCACGGGTTTGGTACTGGGGACGCAGCAAGTAGTCCGGCTTCGACGCCAGTGTCGCCGATTACCCCCACCGCCGACGCTCGCCGCCGCGACGCGCTTCTCTCGCCGCCACCACACGCCGCGACTCCGCTTTGCCGCCGCCGCCGCACTCCGCCGAGGATCGAAACGAATCCGATACCAATTGTAAGCACACTCACGGAATTGTATCTAATTGTGTTTGAATTCACTAGAAATTGTCTCAAATTCAACAGAATTGGAAATTGTAGCTAGAACGAAAGCAAAATACAAAACTCGAGGGGATGAAACCCACTCGCCTAGCCTCCGGACGCCGCCGGCCGATAGAATGAACTTCCCAAAAAAGTTATCCCCTCCTCCAAGGCTTCTCCCTTTTATGCCGATCCCTTCTCCTCGCCGATCGCGTGCGCGCCTACGGCTTCATCCAGCTGTCACCCGCGTACTTGGCATTGGGCTTTGGCTTGCGACGTGGACGATCTCTCGACGAGGCCCACCGACGAAGACGGCCCACTTGAGTCACCGCTTGACTTGGCTTTGGATCAGCGACAACAAATGGACGAGGAACAATAGTGTTAGGTGTTGTATCACTTGCCATCTTGCCTTTAGTATTGGTCTCGAGCTTGAATCCCGACATTCCCCTCCTCGAAAGCCGGCTTGTCCCCAAGCCGGTGCAGGAAATCCGATTCTTGAGCTCTTCTTCCAGTTCCCAAGTAGCCATAGAAACAGGCCAAGAAGACCATTTGATCAACACCTCTCAGTAACCAGTTGTCGGCATGTTGTTTCAACCGACGTTGCAATACCTTGACTGGGTATCGAGTGCATCAGCAGCAATGGATATAGGGAGTTGAGGAACAACTTGCTCAAGTGGTGGTAAAGCCTTCTTCAAATTGACTGACATGAAAGACAGGATGCACAAGACTGGTAGAGGGCAGTTGAAGTTTATAAGCAAGTAGCACCAACCTTGGCTAACACCACATATGGTCCAAAATATTTGAAGGACAATTTGTGACTAGCTCTTGTGGCAACACTAGTCCGAACATAAGGTTGCGGTTTGAGAAACACAAATCACCCACTTGAAATGATCTCTCTCGTCCCGTTTTTATCGCCCGAGATTTCGGCCGCCGAGCTCGACAAGTTGCTGCTGCAGTAGTTTGACCATGAGACTTCTCTCTTGCAACCAAAGTTGTAAATCTGGTATAGCACAAGACTCCACCACATCAATGCCAAGGTGCCTTGGTTTCTGTCCATAAAGAACCTCAAATGGTGTCATGTTCAAAGAAGAATGATAAGAAGTGTTGTACCAAAACTCAGCTAGATGCAGCCACTGTTTCCACTGAGTTGGGCAAGCATGGACAAAACATCTCAAATAAGCTTCCAAGCACTGATTAACTCTTTCAGTTTGACCATCAGTTTGTGGGTGATAAGATGTACTCATCTTAAGATCAGTTTTAGCCAAACTAAAAAGATGTTGCCAGAGATTGCTGGTAAACAGTCTGTCTCTGTCAGAAATGATTGCTTCAGGTAAACCATGGAGTTTGTACACTGTCTCCATGAATGTCATAGCCACTTGATAAGCAGTATAAGGATGTTTGAGTGGTAAGAAATGAGCATATTTACTGAACTTGTCAACCACTACTAAAATGCTGTCAAAGTTATGAGACTTAGGCAAACCTTCAATGAAATCCAGACTGACAACTTGCCAAGCATAATCTGGGACAGGTAAAGGTTGAAGAAGACCTGGGTATTTAACTCTTTCTGGCTTTGCTTGCTGACAGATTTGACAATGAGTTACCATTTCCTTGATAGATGACTTCATACCAGGCCAAGCAAATAGGCTTTTAATCCTTTTGTAAGTTGCAGGAAACCCAGAATGTCCTCCCAATGGACTAGCATGTAATGCTGTCATAATAGTGTGTTGAAGTGTGGGGTTATGGCCAACCCAAACTCGACCCTTGTATTTGATAATACCTTGAGTGAGAGTATAATTGCCTTGAGGTGAACTGACTGATAAAGATGTAAGCAGTTTTTCAGTTGATGGGTCATGCTTATATGAATCTACTAGCTCTTGCAGCCACATAGGCTTGACTTGACTAAGGGCCATGACTTGATGATCTTGCACAGGTGTCACTCTGGACAAGGCATCTGCCACCTTGTTATCAACACCTTTATTGTAACAGATTTTGTACTTAAGACCAAGTAACTTAGTGAGAGCTTTGTGCTGCCAAGGTGTGGTAAGTCTCTGATCATCCAAATGTACCAAGCTCTTATGGTCTGTCTTGATAGTGAACTCAGAATGTTGCAAATAAGCTCTCCACTGCTCAATAGCTAAGAGTATAGCCAAACATTCTTTTTCATAGGTAGACAGAGCTTGATTTTTAGGGCCCAATGCCTTGCTAATAAATGCTATTGGATGACCATTTTGTTGCAACATAGCACCAACTCCTTTATCGTGAGGCATCAGCTTTCAATGGTGAAGGGCCGACTTAGATTGGGGAGAGCAAGTACGGAGTATTCACAAGTGCTTTGTCTTAAGAGCTTCAAAAGCTTGATGATGTATCTCGTGTCCGAGACAAAAACCTCTCCCTTTTTAAGCAGATTTGTTAAGGGCTTAGACATGGTGCCAAAGTTCTTAACAAACTTTCTCGTAGTAGCCAGCCTAGGCCCAAGAAACTCCCGATATCCTTGACTCGAAGAAGGAGTTGGCCGTTCTTGATAGCACCGACTTTGGTAGGGTCTCGTTGCCACTCCATGTTTACTAATGATATGCCCAAGATATGACAACTCTTGCCGAGCAAAAGCACACTTACCGAGGTTGACTTTGAAAGAATGTTGTGTGAGTATTTCAAATACTTGTCTGATATGAGCTAAATGTTCCTCATATGTTTTACTGTAGATAAGTATATCATCAATGAAGACAACAGCAAACTTCCTCAATATGGAGTGCAAAACAGTGTTCATCACATGTTGAAATGTTGCAGGACCTCCTGTAACTCCATATGGCATCACTTTGTATTCATAATGCCCATCATGAGTTTGAAATGCTGTTTTGGGCACATCTTCCTCATTCATAAGAATCTGATGGAGCCAGAAGACATGTCCAGAGTTGTGAACCATTCAGCTCCTACTAATTCATCAAGAAGCTCATCAATAACTGGTAGAGGAAATTTATTTTTCACAAATCATGGCATTCAACTTTCGTAGTCTATGCACAATCTCCAATCACCAGTTTTCTTTTTCACAAGTAAGACAGGGGAGGCATAAGGGCTATTGCTCTCTTGCACCCAACCATTATCAAGCAACTTTTTTACTTGACTTTCAATCTCATCCTTTTGTGCGAGTTGTATCTATGGCCTTATTCTCAAGGGCCGAGCACCAGAAGTAAAGGAATAGTATGAGTTGTACTTCCGGGTGGAGGTAAAGAGGTGGGTGGCTGGAAAAGATCTGAAAACTCATCCACAATCAACTTGATATCTGGTGGAAGATCTGGATCCTTAGATGATCCTGACATGGCTTGTAACTCAATAGCACACCATATCTTATCTTGCTGTTCCAGAGTCAACAATTGCCTTCTATCAATCTTAGCACAATGAACAGTTTTAGGAGAAATTCCTTGCAAATGAATTCTGGAAGCTTGATAGTTGAATGACATCCATTTTTCTTGCCAGTCAACTAACATGGGATTAAACTGAGAGAGCCAATCCATGCCCAAAATGATATCATAACTAGGCAATGGAAGTATTCTCAGCAATTGTCTGAAGGCATGACCACTGATCCAGAGAGGACATGCATCAATGGCATGAGTAGCTTGGAGATGTTCACCATTAGCAACTCTAATCCTGATAGCATGGGGCAATGTGATCCAATCTCTCCACTTAGCAGCTAGAGCTTCACTGACAAAACTGTGAGTACTGCCTGAATCTATAAGTATAACAACTTCTCTTCCAGCAAGTTCCCCAATCATCCTGACTGTAGTACATGAGTCTGTGCCTTGTGCAGCATCCAAGGACATCTCCATCAACTCATCAGAATCAGAGTCAGAGTCAGAACTTTGTATTGGTTCTTCAGGTACATCTTCACCACAACAGATATGCCACAATTCTTCAACCATATGCAAAGGAACTATTGGTGCACATTTATGACCATGAGACCATTTCTGCCCACACTTGTAGCATAAGCCCTTGGCTTTTCTGTAATTCATCAAATGTGTAGCAGCATCAGAATGAGAAAACTTGGAACCCTCAACCTTCTTCTTGTCATGAAGACCAGATGAATCAGATTTTTGCTTGTCTGATGAAGAAGCAAGATGAGCAGAATGTCTATGACTGAAGTTGCCTTGTCTTCCACTGTACTTGAACCCACTAGAGGAGTCATGTTTATCAGTTTTCTTAGATGAAAACTTGTAGAAATCTGAATGAGTTTCCTCCTGCAGCAAGGCTATATTACAAGCAGAATCCAAGTCTTTAGGACAATGTACTAGAACCACAGCCCTGATGTCATCCTTCAAGCCATCAATAAATCTATTTTTGATGGTGATAGGACTGAAAGAAGGATCATGAGCTAGAATTTGATGAACCAGAGCATCAAACTGTTCAATGTACTCAGCTACATTCTTGATGTTTCGATCCTGAAAAATTTCCGAGTAAAGCATCATGTTGAGCTTTGTCAAACCTTTCAATAACAAACTTTGCAAAGGTCGACCAAGACACCACCGCAATGTCATAACCCGAGATTGTTTCTAGAAAGCAGCATTCCCAACAAACCCGAGTGATGCTATCTTAGACTTAACAGTCTCAGGCACAGTATAGACATCAAAGTAACTCTCACTGTTTTTGATCCACAGTTTTGGACTAGTACCATCAAATTCAGGAAATTCAATTGGAGGTATAGCATGAGCAAATTGAAATGGTAGATGAACAGGACTACCACTGAATTGACTACCCATAAAACCACTACCTCCACAATGACTATGGCCTGAGCAAGTATTCTGAACAAATTGAGAGCTAGCAATGGGAACATGAGTATGGGCAGTAACTGTCTGTATGGCACCAGTAGGTAAACTAGGACTAGCAGATGCATGAGCAGTCAGAAATCCAGTAGCAGGATTAGATCCACTAACAAATGAGTGATGATTCATGAATCCAGGAACAGTATAACTTGGTGCAGAAGTAGATCCAGTAGCAACAGCATGAGTATGTACAGCAGTAGACGGCATAGACTGGCTCTGAACTGAAGATGGAGCTACTGTATGAACAACCCCATACGTCATACCTGACATGCCAAGTGAAACATCGCCAGTCGATGGTGGTGCAGTAGAAGACGATGGCTCCTGCCGAAGAGGTGGTTGTCGAGGAAATGAGTTCGTCAGATCAATCGACGATTCGTCGAACACCTTGTACGCAGGCTTCACTGCTTCCTCGTGCTGCTGCACCAACGAATCCAACTTGGTGGAGAGGTTGCGCATGTCGGTCTGCAGACGCTCGATGTTGCTGTCGATCGTGAGCTTCCAGTCGGTGAGGTCCTTGAGCACGACGGCGCTGACCTTCATCGTGTCCTTGATCTCGCCAAAACGCTGATCGAGCTTGTCCTGCATCTTCTCCAGGAAGGTCTGCATATCGGAGATTTGGGTCTCCATCTCACCAATCCTCTTGCCTTCACGGGTTTGGTACTGGGGACGCAGCAAGTAGTCCGGCTTCGACGCCAGTGTCGCCGATTACCCCCGCCGCCGACGCTCGCCGCCGCGACGCGCTTCTCTCGCCGCCACCACACGCCGCCGACTCCGCTTGCCGCCGCCGCCGCACTCCGCCGAGGATCGAAACGAATCCGATACCAATTGTAAGCACACTCACAGGAATTGTATCTAATTGTGTTTGAATTCACTAGAAATTGTCTCAAATTCAACAGGAATTGGAAATTGTAGCTAGAACGAAAGCAAAATACAAAACTCAGAGGGGATGAAACCCACTCTGCCTAGCCTCCGGACGCTGCCGGCCGATAGAATGAACTTCCCAAAAAAGTTATCCCCTCCTCCAAGGCTTCTCCCTTTTATGCCGATCCCTTCTCCTCGCCGATCGCGTGCGCGCCTACGGCTTCATCCAGCTGTCACCCGCGTACTTGGCATTGGGCTTTGGCTTGCGACGTGGACGATCTCTCTGACGAGGCCCAGGTGACGAAGACGGCCCACTTGAGTCAGCTGCTTGACTTGGCTTTGGATCAGCGACAACAGCTGGACGAGGAACAGTGTCAGGTGTTGTATCACTTGCCATCTTGCCTTTAGTATTGGTCTGAGCTTGAATCCTGACACGAATCCTAGATACGTCCGTGTAGAAATTATACAATTTTTGCGAACTAGCATAATTATATATCAGGCTGGAGACAAGAAGCTCCATTCCTAGGGCCGATTACAGAATGCAAGAACTGTAACGAATAGTGGCCATCATTTATACATTATTCACTGACTTGCCATGAGAGAGAGAGAGGGAGAGGGAGGGAAAAAACACGGCACAAAAATCAGCTCAGTACAGCCCTAACTTTCTTGAATTTTTCTTTGGTTTGCTTGCCTTCATGAATGAACTTTCACTCTTTCTGATGCTATATGTGAACTGGAGGATCAATACTATAGCTGAGAAATAAAGTTGATGTCTTTTTGAGCAAAAATAAAAGTTGATGCGTCTTGCAATGCACACTTATATATATTCCTGACATGTGAGACGAAAATTGAGCCGAACTACAAATCAATGTCCAAGAGTCCTCAACCAGACTGAACAACCGCATCTAAAATCTGAGTAATAAATAAAAAACAATTTCAGCCAAGCACACAGACAACGGCGCTCTGAATCCTACTCAAGACCATTGCAGTCTAGCACACGGACAACCTGAAGATGCAGCTGCAAATTACAACCTCAATGCAACTTATACTACTTCATGAACTACGTCACCTAAGTTCAGATTCCAGACCACACATGTGATGGCTTTGCTCCTCTAGAACAAGCTGAAAAAAGAACAATAAAGTTTATAATCAAGTCGAGAAATCAAACACGTGTGAGCTAGCTATATATAGTACGTAGCAACATAAGTGAGATTTAAAGTTTACCGAATGGGCATTGCTACGATACAAATAGGGAGAATTGGCTGTGGAACATGCAAAATGGTGGCCATTTGCTGGCGGACACCGAGAAAAAACAGATTGCTGAAAGACACTCCGATTTTGGGTAAATTTACTGTTAGACACTTTGCCTATTAAAATATTCATTTTTTACTTTAGAGGAGAGAGAATGGCTGTGAAATGTCATTTTTGCCCCTGCCCTTTTCTTCTACCTTCGTCTGACCATTTCTTTTTCTTTCTAATTGGCGGCGCTGCTTTCTTCCTCCCTGACCATGGCCGGCCATGGGCTCCGGTGAGGTTGCACGGAGATGCCGCACCAGCCTTGCGCCGACAGCAAGCGCCTCGCCCGCGCCCTCACCTTCTTCCCCAACGCGGACGGCGGGATCCACCCCCACCGCGAACAGCGAGCGTAGCGTCCAGCGGGCCAGGCGCATGGACGCGGCGGCGGCGGCCCCCCAGACACACCCGCGCACATGGACGCGGCGACGGCGACCCAGACGACAAGCTCGTGCAGACGGACGTGGCGGCGCGCCCACATCACCCTGGTGCCATCCCCTTCGCGAGCCTAGGGCGTGGGAGCAGTTTAGGCTGTTCACCGGCGAGGCTCGTCAGCGAGGGCGGGGCACGCGTCCGCCGACATGGGTGGCGGCGCGGACGGCGACTAGGGCGTGGCGCGCGGCTAACTGTGGGCCAAGTGCGCTCGTGGCCAGTGGAGGTGCTGCCGGAGCAAGAATGGCGAGCAGTAGCAGCAACGGCAGAGGAGGAACGGGCAAGGAAGAAGGAGATAGGGGCAATAAGGACATTTCCCCTCCGTTCTCTCTCCTCTAAAGTAAAAAATGAATATTTTAATAGGCCTAGTGTCCGACGGCAAATTTGACAAAAAACAGAGTGTCTTTCAGCAATCTGAGTTTTCTCGGTGTCCGCCAGCAAATGGCCACCATTTTGCATGTTTCACAGCCAATTCTCCCAAATGGTGTATTACCTCCTAAGCGGTACTAGTTCAAAATAATCTAAGCCATTGATATATTAGATTTTGTAAGTTAATTAATTAAATAAACAAATAGCAATGGAAATAAAGAAAAATAAGAGTAAATCCCGTAAACAGCGGGAAGGACTAATTCCAACCGTGATTTTACACAGGAGCAAAGATCATAGTAGCAAGGACTTTCCTTTTTTACGTTAGTGTGTGGTGCACAACGCACCATGTGCAATAGCGCAAGGCACAAAAAGGTTTATTAAATATATTATAGTTTATTTTGGCAAATAAGCATCTAGAAAACTCATGCGTAAGCAATTTAAAAATTATGTTACGTGCATGAAAAGGATCGGTACTACCAAAACTTTAATTGCGTCTTGATCTAACATATGCACACACGTTATGTAGTAAAAAATAATAACTCTAAAAAAAACGACAACACGTTATTTAGTCAAATATGCCTCATGCTAATTCGAATAAAACTATATTATATAATTAATATGAGCTTCTATAAATGATGGAGACAGGGAAATGAGCGGTTACGAGAGCGGCAGGGGAGACAGGGGCGACAGGGGCGACGCGGGCGGCGACCGCCGCACGCCGTCGTCGGCGGCGAGCCCGAGCGTTCCTCCGTCGGAGCGGAGGGTGGTGGCGAGCTTCTCCCATCCCTGGGAGGGGCTAGGATGCAGCGAGGAGGCCAGGCTCCGCGCGGCGACGCCGCAGTCGCCAGCGACGACGCCCACATTTGCGCGGGATTTGGCGGAGACGACATCGCAGGTCGGAGAGCATTCGCGGCACATCTACGCGGCGGCGGCTGGTCCCCGGCGGCGGGGCGCGGGGAGCGACCTCTCAGCGGCGTCGACGATCACCATGGATGACTCTGCAGGTACTCTGCATCCGAATTTCGTTCATCCTTGGGAGGGCTTGGGTAGCGGATTTCTAGGGTTTGGAGCTGTCGAGGAGCGGGATGGCGCGGCGTCGTCTCTCCCGAGTTACTCTGCTGCATCATACTCAGGTTTCCGCCTCTCGAAGCTACGACCATGGATGACATCTGAAGGAGCAGAGGAGCGAACTGGAGAACAGCAGTTTCAGAATAATGAAAACTCTGACAGGAAATGTTCAGAGTTTGCAGGATCAGGGGGTAACAGATTCCAGATTGGGGAGACGATTGCTAGTTACACGGGCAAACCTTGCTCTTCTGATTGTTTGGAGGATGCTTCAGGGCAATTTAATTTGAGAGGAATGCAGGAAATGTTTGGTGATGCAAATCAGGATAGGAATTGCAAAACTGAACCAAAGCGCAGAGATTCAGATTTCAAGCTAGATGAACACCAGGATGGTGGAGCTTTCTCTCTGGGAGATGTTTTTGCTAATGAGATCAAATAGCGGGGGAGATTTGCTTTTCATGGGGAAAAAACAAGGAGATATGGGGCTGATGCATTGATCAAAGCTCTCACTGAATGTTCAGAAGATGAACATGAACTGCATCAGCTTCGTCAGAGGGGGCAACCTGAAGAGAGGGGTAATTTGGGTAAAACAAAGGTGCAGGAAGGGGCCCAATCGGCTGAGTCAGCAGAGAGTAGATTGAGTGATCCCAACTACCCTTTTGGAACATGTATAGAACATGTCTACCAGCCTCCGTCGTGGACCAACACAGAGGGAGGCTGGTACTGGGTCCCAAAGAAGAGTGCACTTCTCACCCTCGACCAAAACCTAGGGTATCCAGCCTCAGACGAGGAAGTGCGACGCAATCGCCCGTGGAGTCGCCGCATAGTTAGATCCAAACCTAAAATCGTAGATCACAGATCCTTCGCGGAGGTGCTCAAGCAAGAAGATCCAGGGGAAGAAGAAGGCATGGATCGGGGAAGGGGCCGCGGCTACAGGGAGCAGGAGGAGTGGCGCGGCCGTGGTGGTCCGCGATCTGGAGCTGGCCGAGGTGGGGATTCCAGGGAGTGGAGGGATGAGGATGATAGAGGGAAACATGAGTTCTTCAACAGAGGGGAAGACATGCATCGATCCATTGCTAATCGTGGGGAGTACAGGCAAGAACAGGGCGATTACTATGAAGGAGAGGGCTCTAGAAGAGAATACAGGGGGGATAACCCAAGAAGAGAATACCAGGACAGGGAATATTAGAGGGAGGAGTACATGTCTGGATCTGCTGGTGGTGCCTACTCCGAGGCTGATCGGGGCAGTTACAATCCAAAGAGAGATGAAGAATATGAGAAAGCAGGGATAAGGAAACGCCGCTCTAATGAAAGAGATGACTGGATACCTGAATCTGAATTGAGAAACAAAGCTCTCAGGAACCAGGAGGAGAGGAATAGGGCAGAGAGTTACAAAGGAGATAAAGCAAAGACAGGTTGGGATGTCAAAGGGAAACCACCAGTGAATCCAAGTGATGTGCATTGCTTTAACTGTAACAAATCAGGGCATTTTCAAAAGGATTGTAGAAATCCTCCACATTGCTTTAGTTGTGGGAAGGATGGGCATAAGAGTGCTATGTGTCCAGAAAAAAGAGGACTCAGGGTATGTGGGTTTGGATTAATTGGGCAAGGCTTCTATAGCATTAGAATTCCTACTAGGGAGACTGGAAAAAAGTATCAAAAGGAGTTATGAGGATTCTGCAGGGGTAGGCTACTACTGAAATGGTGAGAGATGAGCTTAAATCCTTTTTCAGACAGCAAATCACTTGGGAAATTTCAGTGCTGATCAAAGAGAAGGAATTCCTTATCTTTTTCCCTAATGATGATAAAAGGTTTGAGATGACAAGAATGGAGAACTTTGAGTTTAGGACAGCAGCAGTCAGAGCTCAAGTGAGGGCTACAGATATGAGCCCAGGTGCTGATGGATATCTGGAGGAAGTGTGGGTCAGGGCCTATAATTTCCCAGATTATGCTTTGATTAATGAAGTGGTGATGGAGGTGGCCCATGTGGTGGGAGACCCTTTGGAACTAGATTTTGAGAGTTTGAATTGGGATGGTCCAGTGAGAATCAAGATTGGATGCAGGGATTCTAGGGAAGTGAAAGGTGAAACTCAAGTCTTTTTTAATGGAGAGAGCAGGAAGATTAGGTGGGTGGTGGAATCAGGAAAGGACCAATTTGATAAAGGGTTAAACACATCAAAATTGATAGACATAGAGATAAGCATAATGAGGAGGAAGAAGAGGAAGATGACAAACCTGAGAAGCCTAAGGAACAGAAATTCCAAGATGGGGCATCTGGCTCAAAGGTGGCTGGTACACCAAAAGGAGGCAACACCACTCAGCAAACTAAGCAGGTAGGCATGGAGACAGAAGAAGCAGGAATGAGGACTTGTGAGGATCTAAAGATGACAATGGATGAACAGATTTTGACTTAGCAGAGTGGTATTGAAGGAGAGAGTGCAATGCTGGTGGATAAGACGGAATTGGGAAATCAAGGGAAAGACTCTTCACCACCACATTCAGGGCTGGTTGAAGAATCTGTTGAAGAGGGTTCTGATGACACGAGGATGGCAATGGGTAAACAAGCTGATGGGGCAAGGGTGGAGGATGCTGTACAGCTGGGAGTTGGTGTAGGGGTGGAAGAAGAGCTACTTGATTATGGAGATGACTATGAACTAACAGAGCAGGAACAGGCTGATTTGGACAAATATGCACAGGAAAATGATGAGAACATAAGGGAGACAAATCTCAATTTGCAGAAAAAAAAGATGGAAACTTTTGAAGAAGAAAATTGAGGAAAGAACATCAAAATTGGGGGATGTTATGAATTTCTCACAAGGAGCAGCTTCTAATATGGACTCTGATGAATACTATCTTGACAGTGATGGGGAAATTCAGAAGAAAAAACAGAGTCCTAAAGAGAATGCAGATATGCAAGAAGATGAGATTGCTGAAAAAGAGGGCTGGACCACAAGAACTGTGAAGACTCAACCAGTGGTGCAGCAGAGGAAGAGCTTGAGGGTGGCTAATTCTGCAATGAACAGCCAGGAGCAAGCTTCCAAGCTGAAGGCGCAGAGGAATGAAATCTCAGGTAAAACTACTTTTTCTGCTTTTACTTCACAATCTCATGGTAAATTATCTTCTCTGGTGAATAGTTGTAAAATCAAATTAGGCAAAGAAACAGAAGCTCATCTTGCCATTGATAAACTCAAAGCAAAAGAAATGGCTAGGGAAGATATCTTAGCTGCAAAAAAAGAGAGTACAGGAACAGCAGATTAAAGAGAGTTCACCAAACAGGTTTGCAGTGTTGGGAGAGGGAGAAGAATCAGAAAATGCAGAACATGGGGGCTCAAGTAAAGAGAGAGGTTCAGAGAATCAGGAGGATAAGAAAAATGAGAGTAAGAATGTGCATGGAAGAGCCCCTAAAAGGGGCAAAACAAAAAAGAGTTTACCATGAAGATTCTCTTCTGGAATATTAGGGGCTTAGGTGGGGTGGAGAGAAGGGGTCAACTTAAGAATCTGGTGAGGCATCATCAAATAGAGATTCTGTGTTTGCAGGAAACTATAAAAAGAGAGTTTTCTTCACATCTGCTACAGGATCTGGTTAATGATCAGGATTTTTCTTGGGAATGGACAGAAGCTGAAGGACATTCTGGTGGTACACTTATTGGGATTAAGAATGGTGACTTAGAATTTTTAGGAAGCTCAAGAGGGTACTTCTACTCAAGTATCTTGGCAAAGAGTAGGAAAGATGGGTTCATTTTTGAAGTAATCAATGTTTATGGCCCAGTGCAACATGAGAGGAAACAGGAGTTCTTAGAGGAGCTTACAGGAAAGATCTCTGGTATACAGGGGCCTTTTGTAATAGGAGGAGATTTCAATATGATTAGATGGGATAGTGAGAAATCATCTGACAATATTGACCAGAACAGGATGGATATGTTCAATAACTTTATCTCAGATAATGGAATAAGAGAGATGCCTAGAAAAGGAGGGAGATTCACATGGACAAACAAGCAGGACAACCCAATAATGAGTGTCTTGGATAGGATTTTCACCAATAATCTATGGGATTTTCATTTTCCTTGGGCAACATGTGAGTTACTGACAAGGGTTAGATCAGATCATAGTCCACTTATGGTTAATACAGAGGATGCAAGAGTTAGCCAACCATACTCCTTCAAATTTGAAATGGCTTGGTTCCTAGACACTGAGTTTCAGGAAATACTAGTAGCTAAATGGCCTGAAAGGAGTAATATGGAAGTGCAGGACTACTGGAAGGAGGTTAAGAAGTATATAAGAACATTTTCTAAAGGATGGGGGAACAATATTAGGGGACAGTTAAGAAGGGAGA
The DNA here is from genome assembly GCA_018135685.1 of Themeda triandra. Lineage (NCBI taxonomy): Eukaryota > Viridiplantae > Streptophyta > Magnoliopsida > Poales > Poaceae > Themeda > Themeda triandra. The sequence goes on along the minus strand of JAENPR010000068.1, from coordinate 1,417,085 downwards.
AGCAACAAATACTGGATGAGTTAAAATTACTAGATGAGGATGCTGAGAGGGGAAACTACAATGCAACACAATGGAGATACAGATATGAGAGAGAAACTGCCCTGGAGAAAATTTATGAGTTTGAGGAGTTGCAGTGGCAAAAAAGAGGAGGAGAGAAGTGGATATTGCAAGGGGATGCTAATACAGGTTATTTTCATAGTAAGGCTAATGGGAGAAAAAGCAAATGCACCATTTTTTCCCTAGAAGAAGGAGGGAACATAATAAGTGGAGAAAGAGAGTTAAGGGAACACATAGAGAATTATTACAAAACCCTGTTTGGATCAGAAGAGGAGAGTACTATCTCTGTGGAGGATGATTTCTGGCCAGAGCAGGAGATGTTATCTGAAGAAGATGCTAACAATCTGATTCAGCCTTTTACATTAAAAGAGATTGAACAGGCTTTGAAAGAAATGGATTCTACTTCATCACCTTGTCCAGATGGACTGCCTGCAGGTTTTTATAAAAAGATGTGGCCACAGATAAAAGAGGCTGTGCATGAGATGTTTAATGCTCTACATGCTGGAGAGTTTAACATGAGTAGATTAAACTATGGGTTGATAACTCTCATTCCTAAGCTTAAGAAGGCTAATAACATAAAGCAATATAGACCTATCTGCTTGTTGAATGTAGATTACAAGTGGTTCACTAAAGTGCTTACTTTGAGACTTGCTAGGCATGCTGATAAGATTATCAACCAAGCTCAGACTGCCTTTATTCCTGGTAGATTTATATTAGAGGGTATAGTAATTCTGCATGAAGTGTTGCACCACTTGAGAATACAGCATAAGCAGGGGATTATTCTGAAACTTGACTTTGAAAAAGCGTATGACAAGGTAAATTGGGGTTTCATGATGGAAGTGCTGAGAAAGAAAAGATTTCCAGAGAAGTGGATCACATGGATGAAGCAGATTATAGAGGGGGGCAGGGTGGGAGTTCTCATCAATGGAAAGCCTGGGAACTATTTTAGAACATATAAAGGGTTGAGGCAGGGTGATCTTTTATCACCATTACTCTTTAATCTAGTTGGAGACACCCTTTCCAGAATGTTGGAGAGAGCTAAAGAGAGTGGCTTCATAACAGGGCTTGCTGCTGATCTGGTGCCAGGTGGATTGACTCATCTGCAGTATGCAGATGACACAATCCTTTTTCTGAATATGGATGCAGAAGCTGTGACCAACACCAAGTTTCTGCTTTATTGTTTTGAGGCTATGACAGGGCTTAAGATAAATTTTGATAAAAGTGAAGTATATGTGCTGGAGGCTGAAATAGAATTACAAAGAGAGATTGCAGATTGTTTCAATTGTAAGGTGGGTAGTTTCCCTATGAAATACTTGGGAGTAATGTTGGACAGGTATTACATGAGTTCCAGGGATTTTGCCTACATGTATCAAAAGGTGGAGAAGAGAGTGCCTACATGGGAAAGCTGTCTGTTATCCTATGGTGGAAAGATGATTTTAACAGAATCTTGCTTGAGCTCGGTGCCTAACTATGTAATGGGGATTTTCCACTTAAGAGGTGAAGCACATCAGAAAATGGAGACAGCAAGGTCTAATTTCTTTTGGCATGGTCCTGGACAAAAGAAAAAATACCATATGATGAGATGGGAGGTACTTGCTACTCCTAAACCTTTTGGGGGTCTAGGTTTCACAGACACTAGGGTGATGAATAAGTGCTTGTTGTCCAAATGGATTTTCAAGCTAGAGAGAGGTGACAAAAACCCATGCTGTGAGTTGCTAAGAGTGAAGTACATGGGAGAGAGGATTCTATAGCTCCAAACAGAGAAATGTGTCACAATTTTGGAGTGGGTTGCATGAGGTTAAAGATTGCTGTCAAAGAGGGCTAATCTATTGTGTGAAGAATGGAAAGAAAACCAGGTTTTGGCAGGATGTTTGGTTGGACCAATGTCCACTCAGGCTGAAATATGACAAAATATATGCTATCTGTAATAAACAGGAAAGTACAATGCATGAAGTGCTGCATGATAATGAGATTGACTTGACTTTCAGGAGAGCTTTTGGTACATGGGAGATGCAGGAATGGGAGGATTTGCTGAGGCAAATTGGTGATTTTCAGTTACAGGAGGGAGAGGATACTGTGATCTGGGCCCTAGACAAGAAGGGCAAATTTACTACAGCTTCTTTGTACAGAGAGCTAGTTTTCCCAGGAATGGAGAATAAGGAGATCATGAGCATCTGGAAAGCTAAACTACCACTTAAAATCAAGTATTTTCTGTGGTCCATATATACAGATTGTGCCCCATCAGCAGAGCAGCTGGTAAGGAGAAACTGGCCAGGAGAGGAGTTTTGCAAGCTGTGTGGACAAGTGGAAACTTCTCAACACATTTTCTTTCAGTGTTCTATTGCTCAGTTCTGCTGGTGGACTGTAAGAGACGTCTTGGGCTTGTCTTAGACACCCACTAACATCTTTCATTTTCTTGCTTTGAGTAGAGGCAGGGGAGAGGACCCCAAGCCCATGTTGATATTTCTTCTAGCTTGCATTTGCTGGAGTTTGTGGCTGATACGCAATGACTACGTTTTTAACAACAGAGTGATTCCAGGTACTAATACGGTGTTGCATCGATCATTTGTGAATATGCAGAAATGAAGTATCCTGCTGCGGGACAAGGAGCAAGAATGGCTCGCGAGGACGATGGACAAGCTGGCTCAATGCTTGCAGTGAAGCGCCCAAGATTGACGGTGTAGGGGAGAGTCCAAAATTATGTTGCTGTTAGAAGTAAATCTAGTTGAGAGGAGAACTTCTGTGGTTTTGTATTCCCTGGAGTTTCTGTTAATTCGCGAGCTTGAAGCTCATCTTTTGTACTGAATGCTACTTGTAAGCTGGTATCCCCAACAAAACCAAACTTTGCTTTCAATATAAAGCAGGGCCTTTGGCCTTTAATCTAAAAAAATAAAATAAAATATGATACACAGTAACATATAGCTGTCACGTACAAGAGAACAAAAAGTTACATGCAAATTAAATTAGCTATCACGATAGTTTACAGATTAGATTTTATCAAAAAATAAATAAAGTTGCAAAATACATGGTAACCAAAATGTATCAAAAACCACCCGATCATGCATGAACCAAATCTATAAAATAAAATTGTATCTAAAACTTTATTTATTTATTTAATTTTACCAATTTACAAATTAATTTAATATTTATTTCATCTATTACCTCCTAAGAGGTAATATGTTGTCATGACCGTCCCATCAAAATAAATGAACGGCTCACAGTTACATGAGGGTACCGTAGCAAATCCCTTACCGAATTGTATTTTTTGGTGCACCATTAGATTGGCCACACAAGGGCAAAAACAGGACAATGTATCAACAACCTCCTAGGCCTTTATACTTATGTCTCCACTCTCAAATCGTGCGGCCACAAATATTTTTCAATGTTTTTCCTACCATCTCTAAATCAAAATTCAATGTCACATTTTTGAAAGTAATAATTCAATGTCACATTTAGAGATGACTAGTTTTGTTCTGGATGCTGAGATGAATCTTTTGGAAACAAAGAACTATCGAAAAATTGTATCGTCTTGAAACAGTTGAGATTTTCTTATGGGAAAGATAGATGAAAGTACTTGTGCGCCATTCCATCATTCTCGTTGCTTTGGCTACGATGGTCTGAAGTTTCGTAGTTTGGAAAGGGTTGCGTGATCTGCTCATAGTAATTGTAACTGCGGTGCTCATAGTTGCCTATCCAAAAGGAAAATCATGTTTACGCTATTCTGTTTGTTAAGGGGAGTCAGAGCACTGTGTAATGGTTCTCTTGTCTCCCTCCTCGGTCTCCCTCGCCAATCGTCTCCAATTAATGTTCAAAGTCAAAGCAGGGATTTCAGGATGAATCTAGAAATTAGATCAATATATATATTGTGATAAGAATTTGATTTGCGTTGCCCATCATTGTTTGTCTAGGGAACACTGGACTAAAGTGATAATAAAAATATATACACATTAGATTTTGGAACACATGAATTCATACAATAGAATCACAAAACATGTATAGAGGAAAGGCAGATAGTCTTAGCTGGACACGTGGCAACAGAATAAGCATGAGACGATGGGGCAAATTTCGTACTTGTAAAGATATGGAGTAACCAGGGAATCAACATTTCCCTAGAGCCAGGCTTCAGCGGTGCAAGCACGAGTGTGTATGGGCAAGCATGCAGACACAAGAAAATCACTTTTGTTTTTGTGTGTGTGTGTGTGTTAGATGTGCGGGCCAATGGGCCATCATCATGTAACGATATCTAAAGCGATCTTTGTATGCATGCGTACAAAAACCAAACAAAAGCACTTCGATCTTACCTAGCGAGCTTGGCCAGAGCCAGCCTGTACGCGGCATGCGAGCTAGACTATGGCCATCCACAAAACAAACATGCCATATGTAAATACTAGTATCAGGGCGCGCGCTTTCGCGCGCCCGTGTTGCAGTATCTAGATATTTTTTTATTGAATCATTCAAAGTAACTGGCGCAAGATAGACATATATAAAGTTGGATTCTTATTACAATTCCTTGTCTCTTAACAAATATAATCACAAAGATTTTAATGCATATCAACCGTGAGGTTGTAAATAAGTTCACAGTGACAAAAGCTTGGACGATAGGATGTCCACACAAAAGCATCAGTAGTCCTCAAGATTGTTTCTGAAATATGCTTCTTCTATCTGGTTGTTGGGAAGATCATGGTTTCAGGTGGTTAGGTGCTGCAGCAACTCAAGTCCAGCAATTACCAGATATATTAGGAATCTCATCATCAAATGTTGTTAGCATGCAATTGATCTGCAAGTGTATGTATTGTAAAGGTTAGACACGTTTAGTTAACTGAATACAGTTGTGTACCTTGAGTTCTTCATATTCTGCATATAGATTTCGAATCATCGTAAATCCTCTTCCCTACCCAGCATTAGTGAAGAGAAGAAAAAAAGTCCATGCAACATAGAAGCCTAGGTGTGGTAGAGCACAAATAAGAAACAACGAGGCTCGATTGTTAGCATTAACCTTGCGCAGGTGAACCAAGGCACCCAAAAAAATTAGCAATCGAAATGCACGAGGCAAATAGGGCACGGACGTATCTTATTACTCCAAGTATCAGGGTCGTTGCACAAAAAATAGTCTCAAAGATCCGGTGAAGGAGCCATGAGATGACGTAAGAGGGCCACTACCAGCCATCAATCAACCACAGAGGCAAGTCATTACATCAAACAACCTGAGGGGTGCACATTATGACTAACCTTGGTAAGACGCGGCCATTGTGGTTGATGGTGGAAGGTGAACTGGTCAATTTGGAGTCTGCCCACAAATGTCAAATGCAATCATGCAATCCCTGAATCAGCATCAGAAAAGAGAATTTTAAAAAATAAGAAACATAATATATGAGATGGAAGGTAGGAGATGAGGAAATATTTCTTTTAGTTGCTCGTTTTAGTAATTCCCACAAATCTCTAATGAGTAGTCATATGCTTGCTGCGCCGTGGGTCGGCCGCCACCGGCCTCGCGCTGTGGACCCGTCCGCGTCCTGCTGCCGTAGCCTGTGAATGGACGGGGATCTGGGAGAGGAGGACGCTCGCCCCCGCGGCCGCGGCAAGGGCCGGCTATCGCCGAGGCCAGCTCGCAGGCGCTGCCACCACGCCGGACCGGGGCGGCGCCACCACCACGCTGGCCGCCCGCGCCGCCGCCGCTCCTAGCCTGGCCGGCCGCACCGTCTCGGGCCGCGGTGCCGGGCCGCCCGCGACGCCGTCGCCGGGGGCCGGCCGCTCCCGGCGCGCGCGAGAGCCGCCGCGCGCGCCGCGCCGGGCCGGGCGCGGGGCGCGCGAGCCACCTCGCCGCACTCGCCGACCGCCAAGGGGCCTCCCGCGCGCGCGCCCATCGCCGCGTTGGGCCGCCGCCGCCGCCGCTCGTCTCCGGCCGCGCCGTGCGGGCGGCCGCCCCGCCGCCGCGCGCCCGGCCGCCGCAGCCCCCGTCGCCCGCCCGCGCACGCGTGGCCCGCCGCCACCGCCCTGTTTTTTTTAACGGGGACAGGATGGAGCTGGTGAATGGAAACCCTAATCACAAGCTGATAGCTCCCGTATTTATTGGTGTAGGTAGATTCTGAGAGAATCCGGAGCTGGGAGGTAGAAGCCAAGGAGAAGCAGGTAAAAGCAGCTTCGAATTACCACATCTGAAAACAGCTTCTCAACGTGAACCGTACGATCGAAGATCCAACGCACCATGTTTTCTTGATGACGTGGCACTCACCCCCTTTCGAGGAGCCGACGCGCCTTGTATTGTCTTAATATGGGAGAATAGGTATATGACCCTTCAAAAAAATTATCTTATGTATTCTTTCAGAAAGAAGGTTTCCCTTGCTTTATATTTCAGAAGCAAATGTTCTCAAAAAAATTCAAAAGCAAATAGTAGCATCCAGGTTCAGTGTTTTTGGGCGCGCCTGCCTTACAAGAAAGCCATTAAGGCATTACAGAGGTAACTCTCCTCCCAGCAGAACACAAACGATCACATCCCGAATTCACATCAGTGAGGTCCAATCGCAACACATCCAATTGGTCCAATGGTGACGACGACACCTCCTAAGTGCTCCATTTGATTTGCGGTGGCAGCAAGGCATCTTTCTCCAATGAACTTGACAGCGCTTCCGCTTGACTTCCCAAAGCAAACTCCATTTCTCAATTTCCAAATTGACCATATAACAGCAGAAGATACCACATTAGCCAAAGCATATTTCTTGTTAGCAAGCCGAAAACGGGGGTTACAGACTCCAAGTCTTCACCCAAGCTTATCTCCAACAGATTTGATATGACAGACTATATCAGCTTGGCCACACAGCAGTAAAAAAAAGAGATGTGTAATTGATTCTTTCTCACCATAGAACGAACATGATGGGTAATTCACTTCCTGCCTTCTAGCCAAGTTATATCCCTAGTTAAAGCTTTATTTTTATATACACCAACCATAAAAAGAATTGACTCTATGGCCTTTTTGTGTCATTTACTCATCTTATGTATTTTTTAGATGAAGGGGTTACTACCCCAGCCTTATGCGAAGGCTTATTGAGGTGGGCGCTGGGTTCGAACCCGGGTGGCGCCGCTCACACCTGGAGTGTGCTGCCAAACGAGCTAGCTCTCGTTCCCCGGTCCTTTTAGTTTCAAATTTGGCTCTATGTCCTCAAACAAAATTTATTTGACCATAAAGTTTGTTTTGAGGCCGTACACCTAATCTACAATATACTACTAAAATCGTATACCACCGTCAGCCTCACAGAATCCTGTTCATCAGCAGCACCCCCTCACAAGTTCCTGTTACAGCAACAGTACATACCTCCACGCCGTCCGATCGAGCTGCCTACTGCCATCCACAGCCACGTGCAAAGGGCCTGGAACAATCCAGCATTACCCTGCACGCGAACGCACTGGAAAAATTCACCACCACGCTCCGCTCTTTCCCGGCCTCGACAACTTCGTCTCATCGCCGCCCGCCGCGTCACCACCGTCGTCCTCGCGCCTCCGCAGGCACGCCGTCACCGCCTCGGTGGCGCTCGGGCCTCGCCGCCGACGTCGCCTGGAGCCCTCACCGTCGCCGTCGTAGCGGCGGCCCCTCCGTGACCTCGCCGTCGCCCTCGCCTCGGCGGCGCTCAGCCCTCACCGCCGACGTCGCCTCGGCGGCCGCGCGCCCGCCCTCTCTCTACGCCCCAGGGTACCACGCCGTCCCCGGCGCTTGCCCCTGCTGCCACGGCCCACTGCCTCGTCGCCTCCCCATCCATATGGTCCGGCTCAGCAGTCAGTACTACTCCCCCCTCCTCACTACCTCTACAGATATTTACTTCGTCACTAATAAGATTTGTTCTGCAGGATGTTCAAAAGGCCATATTGATGCAGCTTCATTCGTCTGGATGCATGAGGACCTATGGCTTCTTCGGGGTCATGACTACGGTTCCCACCACATCACGGTGCCTCAGGTGCTTACGCTTTTTTATTCCCTCCAATATTTCTTCAGCAGATGTAGAGACCCAAGAACCGTTGTTGTTCCTTCCCCAACTGTAAAATTCCGATGCAATGCTATTAAGGCAACAAACATTATTCGAAAAAAAAAACACCACCGCTGCACATTATTCAAAGATAGCCTCCATGATCACAAGAAAAAAAAAAGGAGACATATTCCTCTCCACTCTTACATTGAGGTTAAAACATATTATTGGCTTCATAGAACGATGGTGTGTGCATGTCAGTTCCTCTCCTTAAATTGTACAAAGCTACAATATATGATTATAGGTTTCATGCAGGCTTCTTCTTCATGCATGTGCAGGTCTGTTTACATCTATTTCTAACGCAAGAATCCGCGGCTTACATAACAACGACACACCATGGATTCCCCTCAAAAAAAAAAACGACACACCATGGAGACTAGGTGCCGACGAAGTCATGTCCATCTCGATACTCCATCCCAGGGTACTGTACCTTCTACCTATGTTCCGAAATACCAGATCCAGCAATGAACCTACTCATTACTCAAAATGTGCCTTGACCCTGCCTGCAGCTGGCCATCTATTCCACTCATTGTATCATGGTACATCTCATATCTATATTCAACTTCAGCATTGGCTTTGTTTTTAGCGATATTTTGTTCACCTCATAGGTAACAAACGATTCACAATGCAACCGAACCCTAGCCCGCGGCAACGCGCGGGGTTACTGCTAGTTCTCCCTAAATATATTCAATAACATATCTGATAGATATTCAGTACAATATAAGTATTAGTACGTTTCTATAAATAAACAGTTTAGTCTAAAATAATTTAACTAAACACTAGTATTCTAGAATTGTATCTTTTTTGGGATACAGAGGCCGCAAGTTGTATGAGCAAATGCGTGTTACGTAAATAAATAAATTGTGTATCCAATTGTATACGAGCAAACCTTCCTAGTTGGACCAGACCAAGATGGCTCAGCCAGGCCCGATTGAACAAAGCACTGGGCCTGGGCCTGGGCCTGCGATGCTTCACTCAGAAATTCAGCACACGGCCTCGCTTCATTCCCCTATCGATCCCCTCCCAAACCCACTCGCCTCCCCGTTCCCCAACCATGGCGCCGCCGCCGCCGCCACCGGCGCCGGAGTTGGTCGACGATGCCATCACAGAGATCCTCCTCCGCCTCCCACCGGACGAGCCCCAGTGCCTCTTCCGCGCCTCCCTCGTCTGCAAGCCCTGGCGCCGATGTTGGACCGTCGCCCCAGGCTCACCATCGACTGTCGCCATGGGCTTGTTCTCCTTCAAAACATGGAGCGTGGCGGATTCATTGTCTGGGACCCAATCACCGGTGGCCGGCGGCAGCTGGACCGGCCCTGCATCCCATACGAGCAATATTCTGTTGCATTGCTCTGCGCGTTGCCCGGGTGTGACCACCGCGACTGCCACGGCGCACCATTCCTCATTGTCTGGGTGTCCAGTAGCGATGTCCAAGGTTTGGAAGAGTTGGCACATGCATGTGTGTACTCATCACAAGTGGGTTCCTGGGGCACGTCGGTCTCTGTTCCCATAGGTGTTAATGACTACCTCAACTCGAGTCGCGGTGCACGTGCCGGAGATGGTGTCTACTTCATGCTTGGGATGGGTTCTAGGATCCTTAAATATGACTTGACCAAGCATCACTTGTCTGTCATTGATCCTCCGGAATCGTACAAGAATGGTATTTTTGTCGTGCCAACTGAAGATGGTTTGCTTGGGGTCACTGGCATCAAGGGTTCCAGCCTTTACTTGTGGTCAAGGAAGGTGAATGCAGAGGGAGTTGAAGGATGGATGCAATACAGGGTGATCGAGCTACAGACTCTGTTCCCAGATGACAACCTTATACATGAGGCTATTTTGATTGCTTTTGCTGAGGGCGTCTGTGTCATCTTCATGGACACATCTCGTGGTGTCTCCATGATTGATCTAAACACAGAGCAGGCGAGGACAGTAAGCGAGCCTGATATGCACTATCCTGCCATACCTTTCACGAGTTTCTACACACCAGGTATGGTTCTAGCCTTTTGACCCTGCATGGTACAGCTTGCCTATACAGTGTCCTGATACTGATTTGTAATTTTAGTTGAATGGAAACAAATGATACATATGCTTGACATAACTGAAAGATGTGACAATGCTGTGTTACTAATTCTTTTGTCAGGTTCAACCTGTTGATAGGGACCATTGTTGGTATTGGCAGGATTTTCTCAAGTCATAACCCCCAACCTTTTTAGCTTCCTCATCACATTACTATCCTTTTTAGTATAGAACAAGTCCCACCGATCAATCTTAAAAATCTGTGTTACATATCGATCAATGGTCCTAGGAACAATTTTAACTCTTAGGCATGTGAATCTTCATATTGTACTAGCAGCAAAGTGCAATTGCCAGCAGAGTACATTATTTCCTTGTAAAAATTTTTAGTTGTCCTGATACGTACACATATAATTTAAGGATGTAAATGATACTTCTGTTTTAAAAATAGAGCATTTGACATTTTGCAATATAATCTAGTGTAATTTCTGGGCATGTTCAACCTGTCATGAACACTCCTTAATATTGGTAAAATTATGCGTAGGAAGTACTTGTTTTTTAATGAAGTGCAAGCTGCTGACCGATGTTTTCTGTTTGTATGTTCTCCCAATAACATCTCTTATGAATATTACAAACTCTAGGCATCACTGCTGTTTCATCTTATAAATATGCATATATTAATCTATGAAAATAACATAACTTGTTACTTTTCAGATTGTGCTTGCGGGAAATTGCCATTACCAGCAGAGACAAATTAACTGTTGGCAAGCTAAATCTTTCGCTGATGTCTTGTTGGAGTATGCTGTGGGACTGGTGCTTTCAAATGGTTATCAGTGCTTTATTGAGTACTTTAATTAATGTCTTGTAATGTAAGCCAGTATGCAACTATGGCCAGTTGTTGACCTAATGTTCTTCTGTAGCTGCTTATGCTTGTGATCATGATGATTATGTTTGTGGTTCGGAGTCCATCTTATGTGATTATTGTTATATTGAACTACTGATGGTTGACAACAGTTAGAACATACATATTTGGCTCTTTAGACTAAACTGAATTTGATTTCTTGAGTTTGGGTTTCACTTCGTGAATGAGGATAGATGTTTCAACTTTATCAAGAATTCAATTGTTACACTTTCTCTAAGCAGGGGTTTCGTTGATAGCATTGGATCTAAGCTTCTTTTTTCTTTTACAGTGTGATAGCTTTCTTGCCTTTTTTTTAACACTTGGGGTGCAGCTTGTAGCCATGCTTTGTTCTGAAAGATGGAAATGGCCTGGTAGATTATTTCAGCGTGTACTTCCAGAATTATGTCCTCAGAGTTCATGTATGTAGCTTATGTACCTTGGATCAGCAATGATGTTGGCACCTTTTCAATTGACCTCAAGTCAGGGCTGGTATGGTGGTAGATCCAAGACACTACTATGATGACTTCTCTTCGTCAGTTTTTACACCCCAGGTAGATTTCAACTGCTTTGGTTGATTGCAACTTTTTAGGATACACCTTCTGTATGTCCCTATAGGGCTCTGCTATGTGCCTTCTATATCGTATGGAAGCAAACATGTCCTGTTGTACCAAAACATGAACATCTAACAATGCAATGCCATAAATAAACATGTTTGTTAGCCTCACCTGTTCACTGGAACCATTTTTGATATTGGCAAATCAATTTCTTCACATCATAAAACTCAACCTTCTGAACCGTTGAAATTTGCACTGAATAGAAATAGCTACTTTTCAATATCCTTTTAGCTTGTGCATTATTTTACTATCCATCTAGATATTAGGTGAGCGTTCTCGATTGTTTCAACCTAAAAATTGTATATATTGATCTATTCAATAAGTATTGAAAATTAAAAAGTAGGCATCTCTTTTGTTCCATCTTATGAAACTGTATCCAATGAGCTAGAAACAAAGGTAACTTTTATTCATGGTGCATTTCAGATTGCTCTAGCGGCAGGTTGCATAACCAAACTGTGTGTAGTACATAGTTAAATTACGAATCCATCAAGCTGATGGCTGATACTTTGAAATGTTTATAGTATTCTATCATACAAGGATATGCAGTTCGCCTGCATGTTCATGAGAAATGTTTAGCATTCTGTTTGGTAGTTTACTTTATAATAGTGTAAAACACCATGGCTAGTTATACACCTTATGTTCTTTATCTCTTGTTATAGTCGTGTTCCATACTTCCATTGACAGTTATTTTGAATGGAAACTGAATCTGAGTTCTTCAGTTTAATTTTCCATTGTGCAACGAGGATTGAAGTCTCAGATAAATAAACATTTCTCAGACCAAAGCACTGTGAATCTCCTGTTTTCTAAGAGCATCTCCACCAGTTCCCCAATTTCCACCCCCAATGAGAAAACATCTTGATTTGAGGGATTGTAGTGCTCCAACAGTTTCCTAATCTGACCCCCAATGAGAAAAAAAATTTCTCAGTCCCTCAAACTCCATGCTCCAATCCCTCAAAGATGAGGGAACCAGACCCGCCCCCAATACGAGAAAAAACACAGACCTGGCGTCTTCTCGGACACCGGCGACAAGGAGTAGCACGACGACGGCGAGTAACACGGCGGCGGCACTCTGGGTCACGGTGCTCTGAGGTCGAGATGAGTTCTCGGCAACAGCGGCCTCGGAGGAAGAGGTGGCCGAGGAGAGCGGGCGGTGTGGTGCGTGGTTATTATAGTTATTAATTACAGCATACAGGGCGCTGACCCGGTGGTTCTCATCCAGCCAGGCCTTGATGATACCAAAAGCTGTGTGCAAAGATGATACCGAAGTCCTCAGATCACAATGTCTTGAGCTCATTGCCCCTGCATTGCACTGCACCCATCCTGCAACCACCACTGAAGCATCCTGCATTTGCACAAAGGTGAGAGGGCCCATGGATCCTGGAAATCAGTTTACACATGGAAGTGAAAAGGATCCTCAGGCCATGAGAATGTATCACGAATTGAAAACGAAGCCATCAGTGGCATTTGAGCTGCTTTTTTTTTTTTTTAACTCGAGATGAGCATGAGTTGAGTGCTGAATTGCTGATAATCCCAATGGCGACGTGAGCTTCATGTCAGCAAGAAATGAAGTGGCAGAACAACACTCAAGCATATTTCTATGCATATGCATGTAAATATAGATTTCATGATAAATATAATAATAAATATTTAGTATGATATAAAAAATGGTCTAGTCTAAAATAATGTAACTAAACACTATTCTAGAATTGTATCATTTATTGGGATGGAGAGGCAATAAACTTACTATGAGCAAATCTATATCTCTTATATAGATAAACCCCACTAGCTATTTATCTTGTCATGCAAAGTATCCACATCATCATCTACTCAACACCCCACTAGCACATTCAATTAAATTGTCCATGTCACTATCCACTAACACATCCAACTAACACATGCCAATATGTTTCATTCAACTATTCACATTAATATACCATAACATTTATTAACATATTTCATCCAACTAACACATGCCAATATGTTTCATTCAACTATTCACATTAATATACCATAACATTTATTAACATATTTCGTTGTCAAAAAATCATCAGCTAATATGTATTATGATGTTTATTCAATGATATTAGCAGATACAAATAGAATAATCTAATCGGCGATTCCCGCAGCAACGCGCGGGGTTTTCTCCTAGTACGTGTAATTCTACAGGGCTCTAAATTGTATACGAGCAAATCCCTTCCTAGTTGGACCAGAGCATCGGGCCCAGGCCCACTTAGAAACTTGGCTCTCGTCCTCCATTTAGTCCTCAATTCCCGATCTGTCAATCCCCTCCCAAACCCTCGCCTCCGCAACCACTAGCTCCACCGTCATGGCGCCGCCGGCGGCGGAGTTGGTCGACGACGCCATCACGGAGATCCTCCTCCGCCTCCCACCCGACGAGCCCCAGTGCCTCTTCCGCGCCTCCCTCGTCTGCAAGCCCTGGCGCCGCCTGCTCACCGACACCGCCTTCCTCCGCCGGTACCGCCGCTTCCACCGAACCCCTCCGCTGCTTGGGATCTTCTCCGTTGTTTCCCGCCGTGGCGCCGTCCCCATCTCTCGCTTCATTCCCACCACATCACCATCCCCCTTCCCCAACCCGATGCTCAACTGCGGCTCCTGGGTCGCCTTCGACTGTCACCATGGGCGTGTTCTCCTTCAGAAGTTGCAGTTGCATGAGAGGAAACTCATTGTCTGGGACCCAATCACTGGTGACCGGAAGGAGGTGGACGAGCCACTCATCCCGTACGAGGGCTTCTCTGTTGCAGTGCTCTGCGCTGTGCCCGGGTGCGACCACGGCGACTGCCACGGCGGACCATTCCTCATCGTCTGGGTGTGCAATGATAATGAGAGTATGGAACTGGAAGGGACGGCGCATGCGTGTGTGTATTCATCGCAAACGGGTTCCTGGGGCACGCTGGTCTCTGTTCCCATAGGTGCTAATGACTTCGTGGATCTAAGTCGTGGTGCACTTGCTGGAGATGATGTCTACTTCATGCTTCAGACGGATGCTAGCCCAAGGATTCTAAAGTACGACTTGGTCAAGCATCGCTTGTCTGTCATTGATCCTCCGGAATCGTACAAGAATGGCATTTTTATCGTCCCAACCGAGGACGGTTTGCTTGGGGCCGCCGGCATCAAGGGCACCCGCCTTTATCTGTGGTCAAGGAAGGTGAATGCAGAGGGAGTTGAAGGATGGATGCAATATAGGGTGATTAAACTACAGAATCTGCTACCTGATGACAACGAAATACACGAGGCTGCTGTGATTGCTTTTGCTGAGAACGTCCGTGTCATCTTCATGAGCACATCTCGTGGTATCGCCATGATTGGCCTCAACACAGAGAAGGCGAGGACGGTAGGCAAGCCGGAGAAGTACTATCCTACCGTACCCTTTACAAGTTTCTACACACCGGGTATGGTTCTAGCCTTTTACTCTTCCATGGTACAAGTAGCCTATGTAATGTCTAGATACTGATTTGTAATTTTAGTGGAATGGAAATATATGATACATATGCTTGAGACAACTGAAGATGTTACAGTTCTGTCACTATTTTTTTTATCAGGTTCAACCTTTTTAGCTTGCACATTACATCACTGTCCTTTTTTTAGTAACGAGCAAGTCCTAGTGTTTAATATTATTATATATTGAAGGTCCTATGAACAATTTTAACTTTTAGGCATGGAAATCTTCAGATTGTACTAGCAGCTATTTGCAATTCCTAGCAGAGGACATTATTTCCCCGTAGAAAATAGCTGTTTTGATATGTACATATAGGTTCTAGAAGTAAATGATAATTTTGTTTTAAAATATTGAGCATGTGACATTACAATATCATCTAATCTAATTTCTTGGCCTGTTCAACATGTTATGAACACTCCTTGATATTGGCAAAGGTGTGCTTAGGATGTAGTTGAATTTTAATCAAGCACAAGCTGCTGACCAAATTTATCTGTTTCTATGTTCTTCCAATAACATCTCTTACAAAATTAAACTTTAGGCACTGCTACTGTTTTATCACACAAAGATACATATATTAAGCTATGGAAATAATATAACTTGTACGCTTGGTACTTTTCAGATTGTGCTTGTGGGAAATTGCCGTTACCAGCAGAGACAAATTAAATGTTGTCAAGCTAAATCTTCTGCTGTTGCCTTTGTTGGAGTATGTTGTGGGGCTCAAGCTCTGAAATGGTTATCAGTTATTTGTTGAGTACTTGAATTAATATCTTGTAATGTAAGCCAGTGAGCCACTATGGCCAGTTGTCTATGATGTTCCTCTGTAGCTGTTGATTCTCGTGATCGTGATGACTATGTTTGTGGTTCAGAATTCATCTTACTTGGTTATTGCTATATTAATGGTCGACCGAAGTTATTAGAACATACATATCTGGCTCTTTAGACTAGATTGAATTTGATTTCTTGAATTTAGTTTTTCAGTTCCTGAATGAGGATAGTTCTTTCGACTTTTATCTAGAATACAATTGGTACACTATCTCTAAGCAAGGTCAGTTCAATTGCATAAGGATTGAAGCTTCATTTTTTTCTTTTGCATGGTGACATCTTTGTTGCCCTTTTTTTAGAACACTTGGGCGCAGATTGTAGCCACACTTTGTTCTCAAAGATGAAAATGGCCTGGCTGACTATTTCAGCATGTTCCTCCATAATTATGTCCTGAAAGTTCATATAAGGCACCATGTATGTAGCTTGTATACCT
This sequence comes from Themeda triandra, assembly GCA_018135685.1. NCBI lineage: Eukaryota > Viridiplantae > Streptophyta > Magnoliopsida > Poales > Poaceae > Themeda > Themeda triandra. The sequence continues at coordinate 1,400,776 of JAENPR010000068.1, read as the reverse complement.
TGGGTCCTTGGCACAACCCGTCATATAATTAAGTTCATAAGTATCAGCAATGATGTTGGCATTTTTTCAATTGACCTCAAGTCAGGGCTGGTACAGAAGGAGAAGGTACATCCAAGGCACTACTATGCTGGATTCTCTTTCTTCAGTTTCTGTACCCCAGGTAGATTCCAACTGCTTTGGTTGAGTGTAACTTTTTAGGATCTACTGTATGTGGATTGCTATGTAGATATATAGCTAAATTGTATGGAAGAAAATGCTACCTAGTAGTAGCAAAACATGAACACCTAACAATGCAATGCCATAAATAAACATGCTTGTTAGCTTCTTTCACTGTAACCATTCTTGACATTGGCAGATCAATTTCTTCACATCATAAAACTCAACCTTGCTCTGATTAGATATAGCTAGTTTTCAATATCCTTTCAGCTTGTGCATTATTTTACTATCCTTCGAGATAATAGGTGAATGTTCTCTATTGTTTCAACCTAGAAACTCTATGTATTGATCTATATAAAATTAAAAAGTAGGCATCTCTTTCATTTCATCTTACGAAACTCTATATTCATGGTGTGTTTCAGGTTGCTCTAGCGGTAGGTTGTAGAACCTAACTATGGGTAGTACATACATAGTCAAATTACAAATTCATCAACTGATGGCTGATGCTTTGAAATGTTTATAGTATTCTATAATACAAGGATATGCTGGATATGCAGTTCGCCTGCATGTTCATTAGAAATGTTTAGTATTCTGTTTGGTACTTCACTTTATGATAGTGTAAAACACCATGGCTAGTTATACACTTTATGTTGTGTGTCTGTTGTTATAGTTTTATTCCAATGAGGATTGAAGTCTCAGATAAATAAACATTTCTCAGACCAAACCACTATACAGATTAAAAATCACACAACTTCACAGGCAAGCTTACTTTGATAACAATCCCATCTAATAAAACTGAAATTATATTGTGAATCTCTCCTGTTTTCTAAGGAAGAATCTAGCTCGTCAATTTAACTTACATTTCTAGGATGGGGGCCATAGTTTCAGCCCTTTATGGAATGCTACTAGCTCTTTCAGGAATGCAACTTGAGCTGAAAATAACTCAAACTTTCAGTTTAATTTCTGCGAAGTAGGTTGCCTCTGTTCGCTGACATTCAATTAAAGGTTCATTGTGGTGGAGGTATGTGTTCAATTCATGGTTTGTGGAAACTCTCAACTAGTAGAATGTATCTGTATAGTGGATCTCTTTCTTCTGAATGCGAAAAGAAGAGACTATTTAGCTTTCCCAATCTTGTTCCCGATACATACATGTGTGTTGCTCAGTTGTTTGTTCTATCATAAACTTTAGAAAAGAGCCACCACATATCTAGAGCTGTTTTTTTTTCCTTCAGTATCAAACAAGATTGTCAGCGATCCATTGGTCTACTTTGAATGACAAGCACATTGCATCTGCATTGCATAATGCATAAAATTTAGTATTCTGGAATAGCTACAGGGACGTGTAATTGTTCCTTGTGTTATTTGTTCTTTCAGTGTCGTAACTTCGGAAACAGGAGCCGGGTGAAAACTGAAGTAACCCCAATGTTAGCTGGAACTCTAGATATGCAGGTATCTTTTTGTATGATTGTATATTTGTATGATTGTGAAAACTGAAGTAACCCCATTGATACCAGAAGCTGTGTGCAAAGATTGATACCGAAGTTCTCACCACTGAATTGTGCTGCCAACTGCCAAGACCCAGTGAAAGCATCCTGCATTTGCTATTACATTGAATTTTCAATTATGTGTGATCTTCTATCAACAACTTTGACAAAAGAGTTAGAATTTGTAGTCTAAAATTTCCCGCTATAACTAGTGGCTATGGCCACTGCTGCCGGCCGGTGGACTCCGAGCTCTTCGGCGCAGACGCAGGTGATTGAGCTAGCCTTGCTGCGCCGGTGGACACCGCCGGCACGATGTCAACGCCGAAGAGGCGTACTCCGCTCGGCACTGGCGACTGAGTCGCAGGCTGTGCGGTCGTCTCCACCGCCGGCTCTACTGCTGGCGGCGTCTCCTCGCTCGTTATGATCGGCAGCGACAACGACATTAGCATGAGGTCCGCCGCGCATGCAGGTCCTGCGGGCGGTGGAAGGGGCTGCACGACGACAGCGCGTGGCTTCTTCTTGGGCACGATCGGCGCGCCGGCCTAGTGCTTGCGCTTGTGGCCGCCCAGCTGCACCCCCTTGGCGAACTCCGCGCCACAGTCGCCGCACACGTGCACGCGCTCCCGCCGCTTGGCGTCGTCGTCGTGGCTGCCCGGGGCGGCAAGCAGCTCCCTCTCCCTGTGCTTGTGCCCGACGCTGTGGCCGCCCAGACCCTGGTGCGTCGCGAACCACATGCCGCACTTCGGGCACGTGTACCCGTCCGGGTTCTGCCGGCCTGCCGCGGGCGCAGGCTGCGGCGACGCTGGTGGCGTGACGGGCTGCTGCTGGACGACGGCGGCTTTGGCGGGTGGGCTGGCAGATCCTGCCAGTGCCACCACGGTCTCCATGGCGGCGTCGTGCACTGACTGCGCGCTGCTGCTCTCGCCGGAAAGATTGGTTCCTGCACCGGGCGCCGTGGGCACGGACGACGACGGCAGAACATTGAACGGCGCGAACGCCAATGGCACCGGCTGCAGGACAGGATTAGCGGTCACAGCGGCCACGGATTGGTGATCGTGGTCCGGTTTGGCGCTCGAAGATACATCCCTGCCCGCCGAGCGACCTCGCTTGCCGGTGCCGCCCCACCCCTGCGCGAGCGCGACAGAGGACGGGCTGGCATGTCCGCCATTGTTCACCGGGACGACGATGGAAGTGTCGCCTTTGCGGGCGCTGACGGCCTCGTCGTCGCACTCGCTCGGGGAGTGGCGGTTGTAGTACTCGTCGGTGTCGGTATCTGAGTGGCTGCCGGGGACCATCTCGCCTTCCTCCTCCCCTACCGACGGCGCGTCGTCGTCGCTCCGCCACCGCCGCTGCCACTGGTCTTCGGTACTAGCGGGGGCTGCCATCGGGTGTCTGCGCGGCGCTCCGCTGTCGTGGTCTCGTGTTCACCTGCAGCCCTCGGTCGCGGCTGGACGAGGAGTCTGCTGCTTCACTTCCCTGACGGTGACCGGATCAAGGTGAGGTACGCTACGCTCCTTTTATTCGCGGCCGCCGTCACCGGCTCCGGCGCGTCGGCGGCAAGGACTCGGAGTACGAGGCCGATACGAATACGACGACGACGTCCACCCTGCGCGTCACGCCACTGCCGTATGTACGGCGGTCAGGCCCGTGGCGGAGTCGGACAGCCGCGTCACGCAGCCAATGACTCCCTACTGCTACTACTCGAAGCAGCTGGTGTAGTGGACACCACACGGTCAGCACCAGCTGGCGCCCCGACTCCGATTCGGAAACAGGTTGTGACTCCGATTCGGAAACAGGTTGTGGTGCCACTGACGTGTCAGTGCCACCTGTTTTTTTTTTTTTTTTTTTTTTTTAAGACTTCACCGGAGAGGGGAGAGCCCCACCTGAATGATTTTCTATTGATTCCGGCAAGCCGGTGGATGGAGGGTGCACCTGTTTTTATTTTTATAAATACTCCTATATTCAAGCTGATGTTACGAATTTTCAACACGTGTAGAAATTAAAGAATATTTGCAAAACTAGCATACGTATCAGACTAAAGACAAGAAGCTTTATTCAGGATCGATTCCAGAGTGCAAGCACTGTACAATCAGCTAAACACGGCACAAAAGTCAGATAAGTTCAGGTTTATTTCTCTTGAATCTTGATTCTACCTGTTGTAAATCCAAGCAGAAAATCGACCAATAAGGAAAAAGTCTACATAACCCCTGAACTATATATGGTGGTACACATAATCCCCTGACCTATAAAACCGGATTTTCTGCCCCCTGAACTTGTAAAACCGATCAAATAACCCCCTGGAGTGGTTTTGGTACCCGGTTTTGCTTAGATGGCAGCAAGCCTGGCCTAGTTTGCACACATAGTGTTTGGGCCCGCCTGTCAGCTCCTTCCTTCCTTCCTTCCTCCTTTCCTTCTTCCTTCATCGGCTCCTCTGTTCATGTCAGTTCATCCCGTGCTCCTCTGTTGGTTCATGCATGCCTTGCGTCGATGCCGGGTGGCATGTCATCTTGAGCATTGGGCACTGGCGGCATTCGTATCTAGGCAGGCTTTCTTGGCGCTTGCTGTTGCTGTGTCCTGCCAACAGCGGCGCCGTGGAAAGAGAGCCGGGCGCCGCGGACGGCCGCCATCTCGCGTTCACCACCTCCGTCTCCTGGAAATAACCTGCACCGAGTCGTCGTCGCCATGGCCTCGTGGGCTTGCGCCGCTGCCTCCCTTGGAACGCCGCCCCGGGTGCCGGCACAGGAGCCCGTGGCGGCGGATGGGCTTGGTGCAGCGACGACGCGAGCTCGCCAGACGGGCGGCGGCACGAGCTGGCGCGGGCGGGCAGCGGCGCGAGTTCGCCGGACGAGCGGCGGCGCGAGCTCGCCGGACTGGCGGCGGTGCGATTTGGCGCAGGCGAGCCGCGACGCGAGGTCGCCTGACCGGCGATAGTGCGAGCTGGTGCAGGCGCGCAGCGGCCTAGCTGTTCTCTCCAGGTTGCAGACTCGCAGCCATGGCGAAGGACGCCGCGGCCGAGGGAAGCCAGCCCGCGCCCCTGAAGGATCCACCGAGGCCGCCCCGCCGGCTATAGCTGCCGCGGAGGCGCTGCTCCCGTAGCTCAGCATCTAGCCGCCGTCACAGTGCACGCGCGACGCCGTGGTGTGCCGCCTTTTGCAGTGCAGACGCTCGTCGTGCCCAGCGTCCTCTCCCAGCGCTACGGCGCCATTCCGGAGCCCGAGGCCGAGCGTGCCGCCGCGTCCGTCGTGGAGGAGGTCAGCCGCCGCCTTCTCGAGCTCGCCAAGACTCGGTCCACCGCCGATGCATAGGCGGTGCCCTCTAAGGGGAGCGTGCAGTAGGAGCTTGAGCGCCTCCAAGGGGAGCGCACAGGAGGAGCCGAGCGCACAGGATGGCCTAAGCGGATGAAGGAAGAAGGAAAGAAGAAAGGAGGAAGGAAGGAGCTGACATGCGGGCCCAAGCACTGATGTGTGCAAACTAGGCCAGGCTGGCTGCCACCTAAGCAAAACCGGGTACCAAAACCACTTCAGGGGGTTATTTGATCGGTTTTACAAGTTCAGGGGGCAGAAAACCTGGTTTTTAGGTCAGGGGATTATGTGTACCACCATATATAGTTCAGGGGGTTATGTAGACTTTTTCCGACCAATAACGATGAAGAACAAGCGGATTAAACCAAAGGAGAGACACAAGATTTAACGTGGAAAACCCTTCAAAGCAAAGGGGAAAAACCACGGGCGCCAGCCACGGAAACAATCTCACTATAATCACGAGTAGCAGTACAATCGCCGATGCGGCGGCTTACAAGATGAAACGGGAGTGTCTAATCTGAATGGGATAGAATGGAGTGGCGGTTGTGGTGGAAACCCTAAGGGTTGTATGCCATACCGTACCGCCCCCGCACCCCCAAGCCTCCACTCCGCTTCGCTCCGTCAGAAATAGGCATTTATCTTGGGGATGAATTAAGAGCATATCCAACACTACCCTGTCATGAACTTTCAGTCTTTTCTGGTGCTGTACGTGCACAGGTGACTGGTGGATCATGTACCAGTATGGTATTGATGTTCACTAGCACCAAGAATTGCTTCCAGTGTATCTTACACTACTTCTGGATATCATGCTTGCAATGCACATTTCTACTCCTAACATGTGAGAGAGCCGAAGTACAAATCAATGTCCAATAGTCCTCAACCTGATTGCGCCACATCTAAAATCTGAGTAATAAAAAAAAAACAATTGCAGCCTACCACAGAGACAACACCAGATGGCACTCTGAATCCTAGTCAAAACATGATGTGTGACCTGAAGATGCAGCTGCAGATTACAACCTCGATGCAACTTATATTACTTCATGAACTATTTCGCCTAAGTTCAGATTCCATGATCAAGTGCTCCAACCACAAGATTGAATCTGACTTCAACCAATATGTCAGGGTAGAATCAAGAATCAACATGAAAAAAGAAACCAGGGCTCAAAGTTTCAGCAGTGGCTGCTGAAGGGAAGAAATCACAAAAGGTGACTTGTGTTTCTAAAAAGCACCCAACATCTATGATCTGAATGAAGGAACAAGCAGCAAACAGAAAATAGACCACTTCAAGCCAGAAGTTTGGGAGGAACAAAGCTGGCACAATCCTGAGTTATGAGAAAGGCACAAGGTTAAGCATGGTGTTCTTTATTTTTGGAAATTCAGATATCTTTCTTTTCACACCAATGAATGGGGCATTGGAATTTTGGCAACATCTTTGTCAAGAAAGCATCTGATAGATAATTTTATGTTACATTACTTATTTAAGTATCTACAACATACTGCACAGAATCTGAACTATAACTCCAATATTTCAGTTCAAAGTATATGCCTCAATAGAATGGAAATAGTTTGCTCAGGCCTCAATCAAGAGATACCTAAACTAAATCACACAGGTGCTTTTATCAGGGAAAACTTAACATATCTGATCTATCAAGTCCAGGTTGGTTTGCCATGCATCAAATGAACATTTAATGAAAAAAAAGCAGCAACGTAAACAAAGCACCTAATCATGACTTAAAGAATGTGCTTATATAGCATGAACTACTGAGAATTATATTAAAGTTTCTACAAACCAACAGAGTACACAATTTTAGTTCTGTATAGCTGAGTCAGTGAGTCAAGCACTAACAAAATATTTACTGAAATATGACTGACATAGCAAAATGCAATATAAATTTCAGATAACATGATAAGTATATATTTGGCAAGATAACCATAATTTACCATAATATGCTAGGCATATTTCAGTTCATCATGTAATGAAACTTCATTGCCTTGTGCTAAATAACTCAGAAGTACATGGCCATGTACAGAGTAATTGTCTTTTCCAAGCTTTTATTTAAAGAGATTTTTGAACGAAATTATTTCAAGGTCAGAGTTAATTGCCATTTGCCAATCAAGACACTACTTTTTAATTTCTTCACTATCTACCCAGCCTTTCATACTGCAACGACAACATAAACATTCCAATTTTTTTCAGTTCATTCCATCAGTGTGGCACTGAATGTTGAATCCACTGCTTCTTGTTCACAGGTCAAACTGGAAAGAACAGAGGAACATAGAACAATAGCTCAACTAAGCCCCCAAAAGAAATGCAAGACAGTTATCAAATCAAGATCATGATCCATTCAAAATTACAAAATTAGCTATCACGAACTACTTGGGGAACCCTGTTCAAATTGAACTAAAACTCAACAATTTAATTTTCAAGAAAAACAACGTATCTTCAGTAGCCAGTGGCCATACCACACACATATAGGGTATTTCTTGGTTGCGACAAACTAATATATTTTTGTAAAAAGAAAAAATGAAGCTTAGTTTTTAGTCATGTGCAGAAAATTCAATGAGCAAACCATTAATGACTAACATAACTAGTAGTTTCCCACCGAAACTTGTCCAAGAGAAAACAGAGAACTAGAAACTAGAAGACATCAACTCTACAAGATGGTGGACATGTTGAACTGTTTGATAGGAAACAAAATGATAGAAATGCATCATCATCACAGCACTGCGCAATGATGCAATCAATTCAGTGAAAAGGGTTGACTAAAACTGAAAACAAAGCACCTAAATCATGAGCTTGTAGCAATTTTTTCTTAATTTATGTCAATACATCAGACATTGCAACTTGACAACTTGGAAAGAAACCAACACTTGCCATAACAAATTTTCAGGAAAGGGAAATGCGTGGTGTTGTTCAAACCTTGATTGCCTTTCAATAAAAGCTGGACTGGAAGCGATCTTTTATCTAAAACAGAAATGACATAGAGACATAAAATATAATTTTAGTTCCATTCTGCTGGTTCAAGCATTAACAAAAAAGGTACTGAAACGTGCCTAATATATTAAACATATGATAAGGACTAGTTGACAAGATAACCAGAATTGACCATATTGTCAATACCACTATTCATCTTAAAAATCTCAATAGAAAACAAAAGACTTGATAGTAGCAGCCCCATAGGAGGCCAACAGCACCATACTCAAGATAATGGCTTTTGTCCATTTTTGCATCATACTACTATTGAGCGGCAGACAAGATCAGGGAGTCCTCGCTAGTGATAACAATGTGCCGCGATCTGAAAAGATACAATGCACAAAGTCATGAGTTCATGACCAAATGTTGAAACCAGCATTTACAATTAGATTAGGTGTGAATGAACTATAACTAATTCCAAAGGTAGCAAGAGTGAGCTTGAGATTTATGTTTCAGCCATGGCAGAACATAACAATAACTTCTTAAGGGAAAAAGAAGAAATCTGAAGCAAGGTTGATAATACTAGATAAACAAGTTTATTTGCATATTTAGCAATTCCAGCACCTCATAGTCCTCAACAAATCTGATTTCAGAAGTAAAAGTTTGATTTTACAATGCAATATAATCTATTTGATTCAGTACAATCAAAATTTGTATTTGCCAAATTGTTCACCTATTACGAATCACATTACTACTACTTTTCACAAACCAGAACCAAAGAAGCAAACATAAGAAAGGTTAAAGAAATTTCAAGACAATATAAGCAAGGTCCAGTATGATACCAGGAGTGTAGAAGCTCATGTAAGGTAAGACACTAAAGTAGACCCCAGGTCCACCGACTTTCCTCACTCGTCCTGACTTGAGATGGATTGCAAACAAGCCAACAGATCTGCGCAAGAAGATGATATCCAAACCCTCTGCAAAACCAACCACACCTGTTGTTTCACGAGGCTTTGCCATGGGCATCAATGTCTCCAGTTCCATGACTCTGCACTTTACCCATCCTGCAGCACTCTCAAGATTCACCTTCACTGACCACAGACAAAGCTTGGAATTCTTGATGCCGGCCAGCCCCAAGGAACCATCATCCATTGCCATTAAGGTAACCATGCCATTGTCCGTCTCTGGTGGTGGCGGCTTCATCACAGACAAGGAATTCTTGCTCCAGTCATACCTGACGATACCGGCAGACCGTGCAATTGTGAAGAAGATTTCACCTCCCACAAGGGCGCCGCGCCTAGGCTGGACATAGAAAGCACCGCCATTGTCAAGCGAAACCGGCTCGCTCCACGCGCGCGTCTCGGAGGAGTACACGCTCGCCCAGATGATGTCCCGCGAGAAGTCGCTGGCCACGAAGGCCACACGGAAAGGGCCGTCGTGGCAGTCGAGGTGGTCGCAGCCGTCGGTGGCGCAGAACACCGCGGCCGAGTACGCCATCCAGTCGATGTCCGGCTCGGGCAGGCCGTGGCGGCGGCCGGTGACGGGGTTCCAGACGAGGTAGTCCATGCCCTCGTCCTCGTCCTCCAGCATGTGGACGAGGACGCGGCCGTGGCGGCAGTCGAGGGGCCTCGTGCGGCGGCCGTCGGAGCCCGGGTGCGGGAAGGCGGGCATCGACGTGGTGGAGGCGAAGCAGGGGGCCGGGTCTCCGTCGACGACCTGGAGCCGGTGGAGGAGGCCGAGGAGCGGTGGGGCGCCGTGGAACGCGCGGTGCCGGCGGAGGAAGCCGGGGTCGGAGATGATGCGGAGCCACGGCTTGCAGACCAGGGCCGCGCGGAAGAGATGCTCGGGCTCGTCGGGCGGAAGGCGGAGGAGGATCTCGGCGACGCCGTCGTTGATCAGCTCGAGCGGCGGCGGCGGCGGCGGCGGCATGGTGTGCGCGTGGTTGCCGGCCGGCCGGCCAGCGGCGGATGCGAGGGTTTGGGTGGGATTTGGATTTGGGCCTTGGGAAAATGGGGACAAGTGGAGTTGGGCTGTCTGCCTGTTTGTTGGTCGTTTCACTCACTCTGCCTGTTTGTGCGACTGTTCTTTTTCATTGTCCTGCTAATCTTGTTTTTTTCTCAAAATCGTGCTCTGGACATTTTGCTTTCAGGGAAATTATAGTATGCTTAAACGGCTTGTTTTGTCCATTGGTGAGTTGCCTAACATGACAAGCAAAGCACACATATAAAAAAAATCACTGGCTTGAACGGTAGAGCGAGGCCGGGCTAGGGAAGATACGTAGCTAAGCCACCGGGCCGAAGAGCGAGGCCGGGCTAGGGAAGTTGGTTGTGATCCAGGACTCGCCTTCATCCTCCTGCTAATCCTCAGCCGCCTTACTCGTCGCCGCCGCAACCTTGGACACCGCCCAGCCCACCGCCGGCTATCTTGCCACTTTATCTTGTGCACACTCAAATATGGACTCCAAATGATGATTTAGAAAATGAACTCTTGAGTTGCTCAAAGTAACCAAAAATGTTTCACACCTATTATGTCCAAATAAAAGGGTGAAGGGAACTAGTTGGATTATCATAATACGGTGGCTGGCAATAAAAATGTCCTAGAATCCACCTGCTTGATCGCATTCCCACGATGTTTTTTCTCTCCAAAAAACATACACACGCTGGTTAGCGTTACCGTAATTTTAGCTAGTTTTCAATTAAACCATACCTAATTAAGATCCACTTCAGCGGGCTACATGGCAGTGATAGGTCGATTGAGTTCCGATACCTTGAGGTTCATATATCATGTGTTTGGTCTTGGGGACCATGACAGCAGGCAATGATGGGCTGGGATTAGCCACCTTTGATGATGGGGGCATGCTAAACCTGTGGTCCGGTGAGACGGGGCCCGACGGAGGTGCCACATGGTCGCACATCAACCTCATCAATCTCCAGGAGCTGCTCCCGATTCACATTGATATGAGCTCAGTATGGTTGAGTGGATTTGCTGAAGGGACCAATCTCATTTTCTTGAGCACAGTCGACAACGGAATCTTCACTATTGATCTCAAGTCAGTGCTGGCGAAGAAGGTGTGTGAGACGGGCAATGTTGACTATGTCTTTCCCTACGTGAGCTTCTACAGTTCAGCTGGTACTGCATCCCGTGCTTCCCCACCTTTGTTTGGTTCACTGCAATGTGTGACTATTCAGTCAGGCATATTACATAGTCATATACTTCTGTTAGGTTATGAAGGTAATGTGTATTATCTAGGTAAGTAATGCTTGATTTTGATTTAGAGACACCAGAAAGACATCGAGAAAGATATACGTGGTTGAAGAAAATATGCCCTATTAGGAGGTTGTGGGAATATTGTCCTGTTTATCACTTGCATGGCCAATCTGATCATCACTCCAAATCACAATGTAAACCATTAAAATTGATATGCATGTTGTTGTCAGCCTATAACATGGTTATAGGTTTATGCATGTTTACTGTTGCACTTAAAAAAAATTCTCTCTTCAAGAATACTCTGTTTGGCCGTTTGTGCAGAAGGAAATAGAAAATGTTTGCATCAGTAATATTGTATTTAGATAGGTAAAATTGTCTTAGATTTAGAGACACAAGGACAACATTGACAATTATATGTGGTCAAAACATTCATCACATATCTAGGAGGTTGTTCATCTTTTGTCCTGTATTCACTTTTGTTTGGCCAATCTGAAAATCACACATAAAAATGATGCTGGAAATCCTTAAACTTTGCAAGTTGCTCATACAGCCTTGAACACCAGTTGCTAAGATAAGTAATGCTTGATTTAGATAAAAAGAAACAAGAAATATGTGCTCAAGAAAGATCGTTGTGCCATATCTCTCTTTACATCTGCATAAAGGGAGACCAGCGAGCGTGAAAACCGGAACGTCCGGGTGATCGGTGGGCACCGCCGGCCACCGGCCGCTGTCGGACTGCCGGTGCTCGCGCTCCAACTGGATCCGCTGCGAGGTCACAGGATTCCGTTCGCTAGCGTCCGGGGGCGAGGGTCGCAGCAGATCCGACGTCCAGTCGCGCTGCCCCGATCGCCGATCCCGAGTTGGATTCTTCTCGTACAGGCGACGGTGACTGCGACGGTGACTGCGACGACTGACGGAAATCTACTCCAGGATCCGAGTTTGTTCCCCGTTTCGTGACACATGATATATTACTGATCTTCTCTTGTTTTTGAACCTTCTTTCTTCCTGTCTTTTCCATTTGTGTTCTTGGTCTGTTCTGGTGTTGTTCAAGCTGGTTGCGACATTGTCCTTCGGTAGCAGCAGCGTCTATTCATTCCTCTAGTATTTTTTGTCTTGTCGTGGTTTTTGGATGTTCTTTCTGTCTGATGCAACAGAGTTCCTGGAGGCGAGCACCGGGGAGACACCGAAGCTTCTCCTTTGCTCCAATTTCAAGAATCTTGAAGCAGCGGGCAAAGAAGGTTCCGGAGCCCGAGGATGAACAAGAAATTGCTCGTCGACAGAGAAAAGGGCGTGAAGAGCTTTTTCGGTCCGTTGCTCGGACAGCCGCGATGTGCTCAAAGCCAAAGACGGTTCATGTCCGACGACCCGAGGACGACGCTGTTTTCCCAGAGGCAATCCAAACCAAGTTTTGGGCTCAACCAGGAGAACCTGAAGACTCGGACGAAGATGACGAACAGGTTCAAGAGCGGGAGACACCAAGTCCAACTACTTCTGAATTCATCAAGGAAGCTAACGATTTGGGTTTCACGGTTGATCAACTGTTTGATGCTGAGCGGGAGCTGGAATCTGGTAAATCCCCATGTTCTAATGATTTACATGTCCCAACACACATTGTTTCTAAAATGGTTCAGAAGAAGCTTGGGATGGTGCCATGGCAAGGTCCTTTACCTGAACCACGTATCTCACCCCCGAGAACGTTAGGTGATTTCTTTGCTAAGGCTACATATCTCAATTCTTCTTCTAAACGTTGTCATAATTCGGCACGTTCTTCGGGGCCGGAGGAAAAAGGAAGGCTGAACAAACTTGAACCCGTTTCTCCTGGTGGTACTGACATGGAATTTCCACCGCTTACTCAACCAAGCTCTGTGGCCAGTGTGGCGCGGCTTGAGAAGAGTGTGGAGGTAATTACCCAACAGTCACATAATTCGAGTTCAAAGCTTTCTGAAAATAGTTTGGTGCCTGGTCCGGATTCGTATTTGACTCCACATTTCGCTGCATGCGTTGTGGAAGATATACCATGTCCACCGGTTAACACAAGTGCCTGCTCCAAAGTTTTTGAATGTTTGCATGCTGATACGGAATCCTCTCCGTGCTCCTCTCTGCTATCTTTAGAGATGGTGAAACGTAAGGATCTTGATCTCCCGGTTTTGCAGGAAGGTGAACCGGAATTTCCTCCGCTTACTGGCACGGTGTCGTGCGGTGCGGGTGGACCGGTTCTGACCGTCCATTCACCGACAAGCACGGAAACACCGGACTTGACCAGGTCGGGTGCGTGCGGTGTGGAGAAGCCGAGTCTAATTTTGTGTATTCGGGACCGTATCCAGCTCGGTCCAGGAAAAATATTCAGGCCTACCAAGGGTTTATGCAGTCTCTTCCAACGCACGGGCACTAGGACCCTTCCACGCAAACCTAAGCCGCCGCTGTCCACCTCTACGCAGCGATCCTTCGTTGCTGTGGTGCGAGAAGGAAAAAAAACGATGGCGGCGCATGGAGGGGGAAACGGTGGCGGTGATCATGGTGGAGGAAGAGGAGGGCAGGGCTATAACCCTGGCTTCAACCCGGGCTTTGATCCAGGGTTTGGAGACCGGGGACGTGGCTACGGCACCCAACCTCGTGGTGGTGGCCGTGGAGTGGGCTACGGAGGAGGCTACGCAGGCAATGGCTATGGAGGCCACAACGGCTTCGGCTTTCCCCGTGGAGGAAACCGAGGACGTCGTCCCTATGGGGGCGGTTTTGGAGGAGGCCGCCGTGGACCGGGGGAGGGTTTGGTGGCCGCCACATGGTTCCACCGAACCCTAACCTTGGTGTGGGCGAGCAGTTTGCCGCGCCAGTGGAGGAAGCACGTGGACAGGGAGGAGGCCATCCTCTCCCGGCGCCGCAGCTGCCAACAGGTGGTGCGCACCAGCAGCAACCACCTGCTGGCGGCGACAACGGCGCTGCACAAGGAGGGCCAGCCGCCACTACAGTTGCTACGGGAGCTGCGGGCAACCCCCAGTGGGAGGTGCGCCCCCCGCAGGCCAGAAAGTGGGCGAAGGGCAGCGTGATGGTAAACAGGTTACTCCTGATGTTCCTAAAGACTCAGTCCAATCTAGTGCCAATTGTGATTCTATGATTATTGATGTTCCAGAGTCCTCTAAGGGTGTTAAAAAAGGAAAAAACAAGCCTATATGTTTTCGTTGTCTTAAAAAAGGTCATACCATCCAAGATTGTACTGCAGTGTTGTGCTGTGACATTTGTTGTGGTGATCATGTGGAAAGAAATTGTCCAAATATGAAAAAGACAACGATGTGCGCTTTACCTTATGGCTTTGCAGTTCAGGGCCTAGGTTTCTTTTACATTCCAGTCTCTAATGAAAGCCAAAAAGAAAAAGAGAAAGATAAAGCTGACGAGAAGTTGGGTGTGGTACGTGTTTTGGAAGGTTCCATTACTGCTGAAGTGTTAGCAGTGGAACTGGAAAAATTACTACCTGAAAAACTTCTTCATGCTAAGCACAAGTGGGAGATTGAGGAGAAAGGCAAGAATGCCTTCACCACTAATTTCCCATCAGCTGATTGGTTAGAGACAGTGGTGAATTGGGGTGCTATGAACACAAAAACTGTTGAAGGAAAAATTGAATTTGAAAAGAACAAGGAGGAAGATGTGGTCAGTTATGAGTTAGAAAAAAGGTGGGTACAGTTTAAGGGTCTACCTAAAGAATTGAGAGATTTCCCCATTATTTGGGCGGTATCTAGCATTCTAGGTGTCCCTAAAACTGTTGACACCAAGTTTATTAAGGCTCATGGTAGAGCAAGATGCAAGGTAGCAGTACTAGACTCCAGTCTTATCCCAACCTTGGTGGATGTGGTGATTGGAGATCGTGTTTATCAGCTACACTTTGGGGTAGAAGAGGATATATCTGGTGGTGAGCCAGCTCTACTGGACGTGGACTCTACTACTGATGAAGATCCTAAAAGTGCAAATTCTGAACCTAATGGTAAAGATCCCAATGCAAACCCCAAAGCAGATTTAACAGGAGAAAAGTCTATGGACATTGACAGTAACAAGGATGAGCTCCCACGCAGCACTGGGAAAAAGCCACCAAGTGCTATGGCAAAGCCAGTGGTAGTAATGACCCCACAGGGCGATGGTCAGTGGCAAGCCAAACTCTTAAATCCTATCATGGACTCTGGAATATCAAATAAAATTGAGGCACAGAGGGGTGGGACTGAATCTCCAGAAAGGTCAAGCAAGAGGGCAGCTGCAACGGACTCTACTGAGAAAGCGGCCAAGGCGAAGGCTCGCAAGAATTTGGAATTCACTTCGGGAAAAGGTAAACAGCCCCATATCGATTCCTTTATTTTTCGCGATGATACTTTTTTGATTAATTCTTCAAGAGCTTTAGGCATTACTTTAGGGGAAAATAATTTTGATGTTCATAAGTCGCTGCAAATGTTAAGACAAGTAGAAAATAAGAGACTACAGGAAGGTTTTTTAGCTTTAGAGGCTAAAGGTGCAGCAGTAGATGATGTTGATTCGGTTTGTTCTAATGATGAGATTATAGATATAGAGGCCTTAAAATTTCATCTGCAAGGAGGTGGCAGAAGGGCTTGGTGATGGGGGTTGTGACCCGAAGTGTCTACAAACTCCCTTATCACGTAAAAAGTCCCATAGAAGAGGTTCCAGCTCCAAGGGTAAAAAAAAGGGTAAAAAAAGTTATTCACGATGAAAGGAATTTTCTGGAATTGCAATGGTTTTGCATATCCTAAAAAATTTAGATTCTTATCTGATTTAACAAAGGAAAAAAACTTAGACTTCATTACCTTATCGGAAACCGGTCGAGCTGATTTATCGCAATCCAAGTTGAATAATATCTGTGCAGGCAGAGATTTTATTTGGCATTGAATGGCTCCAAAAGGGAGATCTGGTGGCATGATTCTAGGTGTCCATTTGCTAAATCTTGATATAGGGGAGATTGAGGAAGGGGATTTTTTTATTCGCTTTAAAGTAAGACATAGGGAACAAGATTACAAGTTTAACTTGATTTCAGTTTACGGCCCAGCCCAACAGGAACACAAAGCGAATTTCCTTTCCGAGATGGTGCGTGTATGTTCAAAAGAAACCTTACCTATTATAATAGGTGGTGATTTTAACATTATACGTCACCCGAATGAGAAAAATAATGATAACTTTAATTGTAGATGGCTCTTTATGTTTAATGCTGTCATTGACTCCTTAAATCTTAGGAAGTTGGAAATGTCAGGAAGGAACTATACTTGGGCTAATTGGTTGCCACAACAGACTTTTGAAAAATTAGACAGAGTTCTCGTTTGCACAGATTTTGAGTTGAATTTTCCACATACCACCGTACATGCATTGAATAGGGAAATATCTGACCACACTCCTCTACTAGTTTCTACAAACAATCCATCTACAGTTTACCAACCACAATTTAAGTTTGAGTTGGGTTGGTTACTACGAGATGGATTTTTTGAAATGGTTGCTGATGTGTGGCAGAATACCCCGGCCAATGGTTCCCCGATAGAGAGGTGGCAAGCCAAAATTAGAAGGCTGCGACAACACCTTAGAGGTTGGGCAAAAAATGTGAGCGGTGCGTATAAATTGGAAAAAAAAACTATCCTGAATAAGTTAGATGAGCTTGACAAAAAAGCAGAGATCACCTTGCTTACTCAGGATGAATTAGACTTTAAACATGTGTTAAACGAGAGACTGGCAGAGTTACTAAGGGAAGAGGAATTAAAATGGTACCAAAGGGCCAAAGTTAAGCATCTGCTAGAGGGAGATGCAAACACAAAATATTATCACTTACTTGCCAATGGTAGACATCGCAAAACTCGTATTTTTCAGTTGGAGGATGGCAGCAATATAATACAAGGTGATGCTCAACTTAAAGAGCATATCACTAGTTATTATAAAAACTTGTTCGGTCCACCAGAGAGCTCTCACCTAGTCTTAGATGAGACGCGAACTGAGGACATCCCTCAAGTTTCTCAACTGGAAAATGAGTATTTGGTTGATTCTTTTTCACAACAAGAGGTGAGAGAGGCTATTTTCCAGATGGAACATAATAAGGCACCAGGGCCGGATGGTTTCCCCCCAGAGTTTTATCAGGTCTTCTGGAATGTAATTAAAGAAGATCTGATGGCTCTTTTTGATGATTTTCATCAGGGAAATTTACCACTACAGCGCCTCAACTTTGGAAATATAATCCTTCTACCCAAGTGGAAAGATGCAAAAGCCATTCAACAATACAGACCAATTTGTTTGTTGAATGTATCTTTTAAAATCTTTATGAAAGTTGCAACCAACAGACTGACGACCATAGCACAAAAAGTAATCAGGCCAACCCAAACGGCTTTTTTGCCAGGAAGAAATATTATGGAAGGTGCTGTCATCCTACATGAGACTTTACATGAACTACATTCCAAAAAAAAAAGATGGTATTATATTTAAAATTGACTTCGAAAAAGCATATGACAAAGTCAATTGGAGTTTCTACCAGAGACTCTAAGAATGAAAGGGTTCTCGGAGAAATGGTGTCGGTGGATACGAACTTCACTGAAGGGGGTAATGTTAACATCAAGGTGAATGATCAAGTAGGTGCCTATTTCCAAACCAAAAAAGGCTTAAGGCAAGGTGACCCAATGTCTCCCATACTATTTAACATAGTGGTTGACATGCTGGCCATACTTATTGCCAGAGCAAAAGTGGAAGGGCAGGTAGAGGGGCTAATTCCAAATCTAATTGAGGGTGGGTTGTCTATTTTGCAATATGTAGATGACACTGTACTTTTCATGAGTCATGATGTTCAAAAGGCAGTAAACATGAAGTTTTTACTGAGTACTTTCGAACAATTATCGGGCCTAAAGATAAATTTTCATAAAAGTGAAATATTTTGCTTTGGTGCGGCAAAAGACCATGAGGACTTTTATTCTCAATTATTTGGTTGTGCCGTTGGCAAGTTCCCCTTTCGTTACCTAGGTTTACCAATGAACATTAGAAAACTAAATAATAAAGACTGGAAAACAATGGAGGATCGAATCAAAAAAAGGCTTAGCGGTTGGAAAGGAAAAATGCTTTCGGTAGGCGGACGCCTAGTGTTAATAAACTCGGTACTCTCTAGTCTTCCGATGTTTATTATGTCTTTCTTTGAATTACCCCGAGGGGTTTTAGAGAAAATAGACTGCCTACGTTCGCGTTTTTATTGGCAGAGTGACCAACACAAAAGAAAATATCGTTTGACAAAGTGGAAAATCATGTGTCAACCCAAGGATCAGGGAGGTCTGGGAATACAAAACTTAGATATCCAAAACAAGTGCCTCTTAAGCAAATGGTTGTTTAAGTTGCTCAACGAGGATGGTATGTGGCAAGAACTTCTAAGAAATAAGTATATTAAGGACAAGACTTTAGGCAGTTGCACTAAAAAACCTACGGACTCACATTTCTGGAAGAGTTTAATGAATGTGAAAAATATTTTTATGGACTTCGGTTCTTTTAGGATAAAGGATGGATCCCAATCCAGGTTCTGGTTTGACACTTGGTTGGGAGACAAGCCACTTAAAGACAAATTTCCCTCGTTGTTTAATTTAGTCAGAAACAAACAAGATTCTGTAGCAAAAGTGCTCAGGTCCACCCCTTTTAATATCTCCTTCAGGAGAAATCTAGTGGGGGCGAACTTGTTGGCGTGGCATAGAATTGTTGCTTCTGTACAAGATTTAAACTTCTCGGAGGAAAGAGACGTCTTTGTTTGGACTCTGAATGCATCCGGATCCTTCACTGTAAAGTCCATGTATGCTGCGCTAATTAACAACGGAGTAAGAGTGTCACAAGATATTTGGCAAATCAAAATACCAACGAAAATTAAAATCTTTCTTTGGTATCTGAAAAAAGGAGTGGTATTAACTAAGGATAATTTACTTAGGAGAAATTGGAATGGTGACAAATATTGTAGTTTCTGTCACCTTCCGGAAACAAGTAACCATCTCTTTTTTGATTGTGTTTATGCCAAATTTTTATGGCGCGCTGTACATATACTACTTGGTTTAGCCCCCCCAACGGATTTGAATAATATGTTTCAAATATGGTCAAAAAGGGGAAACAAAAAGTATAATTCGTTGTTATTAACAGCAGCGGCTGCTCTGTGTTGGGCTATTTGGTTAACCAGAAACGAAGTGGTTTTTGATAAATGTAGACCAAAAACTTTCTTGCAGGTACTCTTCAGGGGAACGTTCTGGCTTCGACAATGGGCAAGCCTGCAGCGGAATGAGGATCAGAAGGAGCAACTGGTCTTGGTTGGACGTTTCCTTGAGATGTCGGCGCTGCAATTTTTAGTTCCAAAGGCTGGCTATCTTCAAGTTTAATTGGTCATGTTTAGCTTAAACTTTATTTCGTTTTAGTTCCTAGCACTGTTGGTTGTTTTGTTAACAGCCAGTGTCTTTGTGCCCATTGGGTAAACTTTGTAATAATTGGTCTGATTCTATCTTTTGATAGAAGAAGCCGGGTATAAAATATCCTTTATCTAAAAAAAAATGTGCTCAAGAAAATGAATCCACAACTAGGAGGCTGTTGATCTATTTGTCTTGTACGTTTAACCCTTGTATGGCGAATCTAAATAATCCCACTATAAAAACAATGTAAACCTTCATAATTTGTGTATTGATCCATAAGCTGGTTGCTAGCTTTATCCTTCATAAATTGTCATTGTAGTCAAACTTTATTTACAACAGAAGAAACTAGAAGTGTCTAGGCAAGTTACATTGTCTATAAATTTAGGGACATAATAAAACACCATTGATAACTCTATAGTTGGGACATTGAATACACACCTAGGGGATTATTGATGTACTCTCCTGTTTTTCATCCTTGTGTTCTTGTGTGGCCAATCTGAAAATCGCATCAAAAACACAGTTTTGTAAACCTTGAGGTTAATTATGTTGCTCATTTAGCTCATGGATGTGTTTAATTGCTGGCTTTATTGTTTTATTTTCAGCTTTTGCTCGTGGCATACTGCAATCACCTGTGGCACCTGTGGAGACTCGGTGATCCTCTAAGATCCATCACTTTGCGGTGCTGATGCTTCTTTATGTTGAACAGTTCAACAATGCTAATGCTTTCTAGTTTCTGGTCTTTTCTGTTGTCTTGAGAAAGTTTCAGTAAGAACAATGCTAGTTTTTATATCCAGTTAGTACTCTGCTCATTGGACTTCTGAGACAAAAACTATGTTTTAGTTTATGCCATTATGAGAGGTATCTTTCAGTTTATTATATTGGTTCACAAATCATTTCTCTCTCCATGCATGGCACGACCACTGTGAACTGAATACGCACTGTTTTCCTACTGAGTCATTCACAGAGGTATGTTTTAGTTTGTGTGTAGAATTTTTGAGATGAAACATGGCCATCAGTTTCACTCATGTTGCCCTCTCCACATTGGCCAATAGCATGCACCCCTTTGAGCTACCAGGCGCCTAGACCTCCCAACACAGCCTCCTTCACCAGCTCAGACCACCATTCTGAGAAAATCAAATTCACTATAATCAATTTCATTTTCATTGGCTCCATCAATAGAAAACGTGTCGAGGAAAATGGGGAGGTGCTAAAGCTCACATAACTATTTGTTTCTCTGTAATTTTTCATAAATGGCTGCTTAGGCTTGCATTTGCGCAGGCACAATAATATTTCACTTTTAGGCATGTGAATCTTCAGATTCTACTAGCAGCAATGTGCAATTGCTAGCAGAGAACATTATTTCCTTGTAAAATGTTTTAATTATTCTGATATGTACAAGTACAACATATAATTTGTGGAAGTAAATGATACTTCTGTTTTCAAAAACCGAGCATTT
The DNA here is from genome assembly GCA_018135685.1 of Themeda triandra. Taxonomy (NCBI): domain Eukaryota; kingdom Viridiplantae; phylum Streptophyta; class Magnoliopsida; order Poales; family Poaceae; genus Themeda; species Themeda triandra. The sequence goes on along the minus strand of JAENPR010000068.1, from coordinate 1,379,873 downwards.
GACTTTTTAATATAATATAATCTAATTTCTGGGCTTGTTCAATCTGTTATGAACACTCCTTCATATTGGCAAAGGTGTGCTTAGAAAGTAGTTGAATTTTAATCAAGTGCACGCTGCTGACCAAATTATTTGTTTCCATGTTCTTCCAATAACATATCTTATAAAATTAAACTTTAGGCATCGCTACTGTTTTATCTTTCAAAGATATATATATTATGCTGTGAAAATAATATAACTTGTACGCTTGGTACGTTTCAGATTGTGCTTGTTGGAAATTGCCTTTACCTTTACCAGTAGAGAATAATTAATCATTGTCAAGCTAAATCTTCTGTTGTTGCCTTGTTGGAGTATGTTGTGGGGCTGAAGCTCTGGAATGGTTATCAGTACTTTGTTGAGTACTTGAATTAACATCATGTTTTGTAATGTAAGCCAGTAAGCCACTATGGCCAGTTGTCGACCTGATGTTCCTCTGTATCTGTTTATGATCATGATCATCATGACTACGTTTGTGGTTTGGAGTTCATCTAAGTTCATCATTGCTAATTGATGGTTGACAGGATCACAGGAGCTAGAACAAACATATTTGACTCATTAGACTAAATTGAATTTGGTTTCTTGAGTTTATTTTTTCACTTCCTGAATGAGGGTAATTGTTTCAACTATGGATTTTTTTTGGGCATTATGACAGCTTTGTTGCCTTTTTTTAGAACACTTGGGTGCAGATTGTAGCCACTCTTTGTTCTCAAAAATGAAAATGGCCTGCTAAGTATTTCATCATGTTCCTTCGTAATTATGTCCAGAAAGTTCATATTAGCTTGTATACCTTGGGTCCTTGGCTTGTGTGTGTTCAATTCATGGTTTGTGGAAACTCTCAACTAGTAGAATGTATCTGCAGAGTGAATATCTTTGTTTTGAATGTGAAAAGAAGGGGCTATTTAGCTTTTCCAACCTTGTTCCAGGTACATGTGTGCTGCTCAGTTGTTTGTTCCTTCATATACTTTAGAAAAGAGGCACCATATATCTAGAGCTGATCTTTTTCCTTCAGTATCAAACAAGATTGTTAGCGATCCATTGGTCTACTTTGAATGACATGCAAATTGCATGATGCTTAAAATTTAGTATTCTGGAAGAGCTATCGGGACGTGTAATTGTTCCTTGTCAACTTTGTTCTTTCTGTATGTTAGCTAGAACTCTAAGATATGCAGGTTTCTTTGTGTATATGATTGTATATGTTTATACAAGCTGATGTATAATATAATGCACGAAAAGAATAAACTTGTACGCTTTATGCTTTGAATTATGAGTTGTGCTGCCAACTACCTCAGTAGCATTTGTACGTTGAAAGAAGAGCATGAGGGTTTCTTTTTTGAACTCCAGATGAACATTAGTTGAGTGCTGATGATCCCAATGGCGACGTGAGCTTCATGTCAGCCAGAAATAAAGTGGTAGAACAACACTCAAGCAGATTTCTATGCATATGGTATCGTGTATGTCTCGGCAATTACAATACTTCCTCTGTTCCAAAAATTGTAAGTCATTCAATCTTGGAGAGTTAAAGCATTTTAAATTTAACCAAATTTATATGATAATCTAATAACATTTATGATGCCAACTAAATCTTACTACTAAAAGGACTCAAAAGTCATCGTATCCACGCTGCTTTCGGCCTGCCTCCGCGCTAATAACCCCGACGCTCGCGGTTACCTCCCGTCCTCCTGCGTAGAAAAAAAAAACGCCCCAGTAAAAAAAAAAAGGCCCCCGACTAACTTCCCCGTCCTCCTTCCACACCATCGACAGAACCGCCTCCGCCCACGAGACACAGCTCCGCAGCAACTCCAAGGAACCACCATCGCCGTCTCCCTCGCCCTCGCCAGCTGCACCTCGCTCTACCTCGGCACGCGGTGCGCGGCTCTGCGACGGAGGCGGATCGGCATCCTGCATCTTCGCCCTCGCCCTCGTCAACCGCTGCTGCTCCTCGCCCTGCCTTGGTGCGCGGCGCCTGCCTCTGCGACGGAGGTGGATTGGCACCCCTGCACCGTCGCCATCGCCCTCGCCGGCTGCTCGTCGCCCTGCCTCGGTCACGGCGCGCGACTCCCCACGACACCCTGCCCGCCGTCGCCGCCCCGACCTGCTCCTGACGCCGCCACCTGCTGCCGCCCCGGCCCTCTCCCATCGATGTTGCCGTTCTGGCACGGTCCACCCCTACCAATCCCGTCGGCGCGCCGCTGCCCTATCACGACGCCGCCACGCCCCATGCCCCCATTGCTACGTGAAGATCAGGAGAGGGGCGATCGGGCGAGTAGGCCTTCCTGGCACGCGGTGGTATGACCTTCCATGAAGGATGTGGTGAGTCTCCTTAAAATCCCCAAATCCCTTAAACTTTTCCTTCTCCATGTTCCTGCTGCTCGATCTGAAATCCCCTGGAAAGATTACAGGCGGGCACATTCATCACTCCCCCTAGCTACCAACACATACGGGCATATGGATGATGACTTTGGAAGTATGCAGTACCGCCGCCTCGGCACCATGCCATGGCTAGGCGACTTCAGTGGCCAGCAGGAAATAGGTAAGACGATTATGTCAGCATGAAAAAGCATAAACTATAAAGATTTCTCTTGATGCTCGAATCTAAATATTTGATTAACCTGACCGAAATTGGTTGCAATTTTGCTTCTGCAGTTCCTGTCTGAAAATTTTAATGGTTCGTATCAGGCAGTTTTGTAGGTCTATTTGTTACTCTGACAGTTTTGTTCTTTGCTTCTTCTTTATGGAAAACCATTGGAAGTGTGGGAAGGGCCTTCTTCAACTTTACAAGGAAGTAAATATGCAAGATGACTGCTTTAATGGAAGTCACTAGCAGCGAGTTATGTCCAAATGTTTCTACAAATGGTTTAACGTATGTGTAGCTAAAGAATAGCTGTTCTTGCAAATAGTTTGAGTATAAAGAATTAGAGTCAGATTTGCTACCCCAAACTTACTGCATAATTATTGCCGAACATAATTCCATGCCTTGGACTGAAATGATGCTATTTTTGATCCAGGTATTTGGGAAGGAATGCAAAGATCCAGGTATTTGGAAAGGAATGCAAACATCGGTTACTTTGATGGCAAAACAATATGAATGGAATGTACTTGTGCCACCAGCAAAGCATCATGGGTAAGGTATGTTCACTGACAGTACACAAGTAGAAGCATCTTTCTCCATTTTGTAGCCGGTTACTCTTGTTATAAATTAGAATGCATCAGATTAAATTTCCATACTGAGTTTCAACTCAAATTAGTTCTTGTGCGCTGTATTTCAATTCAAAATCATAGTTTGGAATGTTTACTCATGTTCTGTATCTATCAAAATTGCAGCTTTTCATCAAAGACAGACACGTTGATATCTCACAACCCACTAAGGTGTTGTTTGTATAGCACATGGATATCTATTGCTTTTAGATGATCAATGATATATCAATTATCCATGGACCTGTTATTGGCCTTTTAGTAGAGCAATCTTTTAACGTGTTTCCATGAGGCTGTGCCTTGAACACTTGAACCAACCGGACAAGTTGATAATCTACAATGCCGAATCAATTAGTTAATATTTCACTTTGTATCAATAACATGTTGGTTTTGTTCTCTATACATTGTCTCCACAATGACTGGTAGTGATGGTCGGGGCAGCCAATGCTTGTGTCGACACAACACTGCTATAGCTGGAGCTCCTCTTGTGGACTGGGCTTTGCTGCCATGCTCGCACCTTGGATCGAGGAGAGACCCATCAAGACAGTCCGCCAATTGGGGTATGTCGTGTGATGCATGTTGTCTGCAGAAGGCGCGCAGGTAGGACACGGAGTCTGACTCCTGAAGGCTTGAGTGCTGCCTTAGTGAGGATGATCATTCTGACAACGCGTGATGAAGTGAGGGGCCCCATGAAGTGACATCCATTGTTGTGTGTGCTCAACGTATGTAGGTTAGTTATGATAGAGTTAACCGAAGATGACTGTATGTAGGTTAGTTAATTGCAGTTGACTGTATGTAGGTTATGGCATGTTCCAACCATGTATCAAGGTACACTTTGAGCCACACCTGAAGTATGTTTTTAATTTGGGTCTTTACAAATTGATAATCTTGAATTCTTATTGTCCAAAGAAATTTGAGTTTCCACTCTTAATGCAAATATGTTAATCTGGAGATTAACTTTCATTGACTGAATGCCATGTGCAGTAGCAGTTCATACATGTGTGTGTAATGATTGTTTTCTGAATTTTATTTGGTCTTTTCTAACTTGTTGGAGGCTTGGAGCTAAGATCTAACTTTTTGGATGCTCGGAGCTATGACCTTGCAGTTGCAGGTGTTATTTTTTTAAGTGCTTATGAAAACATGGTGGACGTATTGGATAAATTGAAAACAGTGCAAGATAGATTTTAAATTCCCTATAGCACTATTTAATCAATATTTTCATGTTTTCTTTGTTGAATTTGCAAATCTCTGCATTCAAGGTTTGGCATATGCATTTATTCAATGACATTTGATTCACCGGGAGCATGTTGAAGCTTAAAAAACATATGGTTATACTATTTTGTATTTGATGATAGCATGATATGTGTAGCTTAGTTTCTTTCGAGAGCGGGTCTTCACCCATATGTGTAACTTAGTGGGATTTTATTTAGGCTCGGCGGTTAAATAGGGATATTTTTGAACTATTTATGTTCAATTGCTGACCTTGCTGTAAAAGGAAGTCCTTATGAAACATGCTGAGAGCCTATCGTCTCCTTGAATGACTATAACCTTTTATCTTCGTACTTTAATGATCATGTTTGCTCTCAAATTCAGAACCACAGATAGGTGCTTCGTTCAAAAGGAGCATCATCCATGAAAATGAATTGTGTTATTTTATGGCAGCAATGGATTATGTTTGGTTAAGTTGATTCTTCCCATTTGTTATGCTATGCATACACTATTGTTATCCCGTTGCAACGCACGGGCACTCACCTAGTATTATAAGATTCTTTATTAATGATATTTTGATAGTATACCTATTTGATGATATCATAAATCTTTATAATTTTTTTAATAATTTTTGTTAAACTTGAAATGAAATGTTTTGACTTTTTAAGATTCTTCGAATAGAGGGAGTACATATGTGTTGATCCCCTTTTTATTAATTGCAGGTAACATAATTTTTCCCTTTAAGAAGAAAAGGCACTTGTCTGTGCACGTCGCCCCACCTGCTGCAAATGGAGGGTTGGAGGATGAGTTCCGGGTCGTCATCGAGGACATCTGATGAGGACGAGGATGCAGAGCGCTCAGTCAGGCCCTCACCGTCCTCTCTCTTCGCGCATGCACCTCTCTTCTTTCCCGCCTGTCGGCCAGCTGCCAGAAGTAAGTTCCGGTGCTAGGAGGAGGACTTTGGCGCGGCCAGTTTTGATGACGGGCTAACTTCCTCTGCTGCGCACCCATCATACGTGGACGTCGCTTGCAAGGTTATCCAGACCACGCCTCCACCTTCAGCAGGGGCCTCGGATGCAGCGCAGAGCGATGTTGTCGTCATCACCAAGAAGAGGCTCGGTCATCGTCATTGAGCCAAGTCTCGTGTCGCCAACGGTCGAGAGGGTGCCCGTGCAACAGCGGCTTGCCCACAGTCAGCCGTGTGTGCCCCCGTGCACTAGCATCTAGGCCAGAGTCATTAGGCGTCAGTGTTTGGCCGCCGTCATCGATGTCATCAGCCAGGCCCTGGAGACATGATGAACATCGGACGACCTCCGAGGCCGCCACACGGCCATCCTCCACAGGGGCTTCCTCGACACCAAGTTTCGTTAGCAGTTGCGCCTGTCGAAGCGGACGGCTTCACGCTTGTTCAAAGCCGCCCATGTGGGTGCCACCATGTCCCGCCCCAACCTTGTCGCCAACGGCCAGTGTCACATTCGCACGTTGGCCCCTGTTTCAACTGTCTGGCAGGAGACCACATCGCCGCCCGATGGACCTTCCCGTCCTGTTGCCTCCTCTGCCTTAGTAGAACCACCGAGTGAGGGACTGTAGGCTTCGTTGTCCACCCTGACGCCTCTCCTCGGACTGAGTACCGGAGCCTCCAAGGCATGGTCTTCGGCATCAGGCTATTGGAGGCAACCACATCCTGGTCGCCATGGCATAGATGATGATAACGGTGCGATTGCCTGGCACTATGGGCACGCCAGAACTACACCTTCAACATGTGTGTAATCAGAGTCCCCAACAAGCGGCACCCATGATTGTTAGACGGTTATGCCCCCTCGGCGAAACTGATAAATGATTAAAATAATCGACGCGATGTGTGTGGACAAACAACCACAAATTTGTAATGTCTTTGGACAAATTCTCTTGTTGGCGGTGTATTCTGGCCAAATAAACATTCTCGTGATGTCCCACAGCAACAATTACCAAAATTCAATGAGTAAACCATAAATAACTAACGGCATAACCAGTAGTTTTCCGAAACGTACATAGAACTATCCATCCCGTTTTACACCAAGATACGTATTAACTTGGCTCTAGTATATTGTCAAAAAAAAAAACTGACTGCTTTAATTTTGCTATACGCGGACCGTGGCCCATTTAAACCAAAAAACTAGGTCAAAGGTTGGTCCAAATAAAGTACGAGACAGGCACCGGATCCGATGAAAAAAAAATCCGGTCCTTTGCCTTCGCCTCCGCCTCACACGGCCACCGCCCATGGCGCCGCCGCCGCCGCCGCCGCCACCGCCTGAGCTGTTCAATGATGCCATCACCGAGATTCTCCTCCGTCTCCCGCCCGACGACCCCGCGTGCCTCGTACGCGCCTCCCTCGTGTGCAAACTCTGGCGCCGTATCTTGTCCGACTCCACTTTCCCCCACCGCTACCGCGAGTTCCATGGTACACCACCCCTCCTCGGCTTCGTATGTAGGGGCTACGCAAAAGCAGGCCGATTTGTCCCCATCACAAAAGGCTTCCCTCTACTCCGGCCCCCATTCGGATGCCGGGCTCTGGACTGCCGCCATGGCCGTGTCCTCCTCGACTCGGTAGGTGGCGAGAGGGAAAGTCTAGCTGTGTGGAACCCTGTCACCGGCGACCACAAGTTGTTCGCGGATCCTAACCCGGATGCATTTTACCGCTCTGGCGTGGTTCTTTGTGCGGCATCAGGTTGCAATCATCGTGCCTGCTACGGCGGCCCTTTCGTTGTGGTCCTTGTTAGCTGTCCATTGCAACTGGAAGGCACCAAGGATATTAGTGCACGGGTGTACTTGTCCGATCGCGATGAGTTTGATGCATGGAGCGCACCGGCATCCATGCAGCTACCTGAAGGATCCTGCTTGTGGACACAAAATAGTGGGGCCCTTGTTGGAGACCAAATCTACTTCTTAGTCAATAACGGAATTCTCAAGTATGATTTAGGAAAGCATTGCTTGACTATGATTAGCTTGCCATCCATCTATATCGATCGTCCTGTCCTCATGACAATGGAGGATGGTTCGCTGGGGTTTGCCGATGTTAAGGATTTAACCCTCCACTTGTGGGCCAACAAGGTGAATCTGGATGGATCTATGGGATGGGTACAAGAGAGAGTCGTCTTGCTTAACAATTTAGTTCCTATTATTCCCCAGCTGAAAACCTGCAGGCATGTGAATGTTATTGGATTTGCTGAGGGCGTGGATTTTCTCTTACTGGGCGACCATGCTAGTGGCTTCATGTTTGAGCTAAAATCAGGGCGGTTCAAGAAAATAAGCAACCCTGAGTACCACTACTATGATGTCTCCCCCTACTTGAGTTTTTACATTCCAGGTAAATAAACTGCCTTGTTATTTACTTTATATAATTCGGCACATTACAACTGCCTATCTATATACACGAAGTAATAGATGCTACCTCTGCAAGAGAAAACTGAATATCTAACAATATAGTGCCGCGTATTGGGCTCCTAGACATAGGCACTTATAGTAGTCAACATGTGCCTCTTGCAAGTATAGTTGATTATGTTTCTATCAATTAGCCACAGGTTGTTGATCTAAAATTGTGTATATCTTCGTTGGCCAGTCTAATTCTGAAGCTCAAACTGGAAGACCCTAACCTTACATTGTGAACGTTTGGAACTTCAGTGACAAATCACTAGCTTATAGCCGTTTCGTTTGCACTCCTTGTAAATATTTTACATTAGGCATGCTCTATTGTTCATCTCAGAAAGCTACATCGGTGAGTTATGAAATAATTTTAATATTTGTGCATGCTACTTTTCAGATTTTGCAAGCCACAAATCGCCACTGCCAGCGGAGAAGAAATAAGAGTGAGTTCAGGATTATCTGTAGCACCTGGACAATTTACAATTTATTCAAGTTGTGTTTGCTGTACACTGCCTGCCTACTTCAGGCCTAGATGCTTTGAAATGTGCAGTGTTGTGTTGGTAGTTTAATTATCAGGACACCATGATCAAAGCTGCTTTCCTTTCTAGTAGTTGCTTGCGTTTTTCTAGCAGCATGAGAAGACCATGTTTCAGATTTGAAGATAATCTTAGCTCTATTAGTGTTATATCGATAGATAATGGTATGGTTGACAATAAGTCCAATCAGGATCCAAAGATATTGTAGTTGTTTTGATTTCGAGATTAGTGAAGATTACTGTTCAACCTCATTTTCGTTTCTGGAACAAGGACAACACTTTCATAGTTTTAGGAACTAGAGCGAATTTCTTGACTCTGTTAGCTTCATTTTCGCCATACTTAGTAGGAGGTTGTGGGTTTATTGTCTTGTTTTAACACTTGCTTGCCCAATCTAAAGATGACACCCAAATCACAATCTAAGGTTCTAAACCTTCAAATTTAGTATGTTGATATTGGATTGTTGACCCATAAAATGTTTATAAGCTTTATGCGTGTTTCTGTTATATATACTACAAAATTATTAGTCACTCCAGTAATGCTCTGCTTTGGCCAGAAGGAAATTGGAAGTGTTTAGACTAGTATAAAATTTATTTTGACTTAGAGTTTAGATAAGTAACATTGCATTTAGATTTGGAGACCAAAAAAAAAGTTGACAACTATATGTGGTGGAAACATTAAATACACCTGTAGGAGGCTAGGAGGTTATTATTTATATAATACTCTGTTGTCACCTTTGTTTTGCCAATCTGAAAAGTACACAAAAAAACACAACCCTGTAAACCTTCAAACTTAGCATGTTGCTCGTTCAGCTAATGAAGACAAAACTTCAACAACGATATATGTGTTCAGGATGGAAAATGTTGTTGATCCACAACATGGTTACAAGCTTTATACTTTACAAATACTAAATGGCCACTGTAGTCATACTTTTCTTTTGACAGAAGGAATATGAAATATGTTTAGATAATTTACATTGCATTTAGATCTATAGGCATATGAAAAACATTGAAAAAGCATCTGTGGTTCAGACACTGAATGCAGCCTAGGATGTTGTTGATTTATTATCCTGTTTTCACCCTTGTGAAAAAGCCAATCTGAATGACTTGCTGAAAACACACTTATGTACACCTCAAGTCTCAGTATATATGTTGCTCCTTCAGCTAATGCATGTTTGATTGATGATCTATAACATAATTATGATTTTTATTGTTTGATTTTCAGCTTGTGCTAGATTCGCATTGTCATAAACTGTGGGGACTAAGTGATCTTCCTAAATGGCAAGTGCTATTTTAGGATCTATAATCTGGAAAATGGAATGTAGACCAATTCATCACTACACGATGCTGATGCTTCCCCTGTGTTTTGTATTCCAAGAGCTGATGCTTTCTAGTGTCTATTCCATTATTTTCTTTCTTTCTTGAGAATGTTTCATTGAGAAGTGAGAACAGTACTGGTTATCTTTTTCGATTAAGCTCATTGGATTTTCTGGAATAAAGACTATGTTTTAGTTTAGCATAGACAAGACAAGTATGTTTCACTTTACTAATTTGGCTTACCAGTTATTCCTCAGTCAATACATGGCGAGGCCATTGCAAAAGCGAATATACAGTCTTTTTCCTTCTGAATCATTCAGTTTTCGTTCTAGTACGACAATGTTTGTCAAGTACCAGATCATGATGACTAACATTGTTCATGTTAAATTCAACAAGATCTGCTTTGAGCTATTCTTCAGTCCTGTCAACACGTATGGCCACTTGTACGTAACTGTGTTTTTGGGTTCTGAAAAATGGCCTAGGTGTCTCTTCTCCGGAAAAATGACATAATGTTTTTTTATCGTTCAGATAATCAGATTGCATAGTGCCTTGCACAGTTTGGTTAGACTTTGCAAGCTATGTTGCTCCATTCTTTTGCTTGTAGGATAGGATTTTAGATAATATAAACCCCTAGAAATGCTTCCAATCATGAAAATGGACTAACCAAATGTTTCACAGCTATTTTTTGGATCGTTCGTTAGAGCATCCAGAGCCACTTGTACTAATTTTAGCTAGCCTTCTCCACTTCAGCATCTAGTTAGAGCATCTCCAATAGTTTGCTAAAATTTACTTGGCAAATCTTATGATTTGGCAAGTTTTTAAAATATATACCAAGTGAAAAATGGAGCATCTCCACTGGTTTGCCATTTTGACTTCGCAAAATTAAAAAAAACAAGCCCACATCCTACCGAATCCAACTAACCCAGACTCCCCGGCGCCGCGGTCCTTCTCCTCGCATGCGTGAAGGGCGACGCCGCGCCCCATCTCTCATGTACAACAGCAGGTACAAAACAGGAAATCTTTGCTGTCCTGTCTGCAGCAGCAGGTACCATGGATGTCCAATCCGAAGCATAGAAGACGCCCGACCTATCTACCATTCTACCTCGCCGCCGCACGCTTTGATCTTGCGCTGATCGGCAGCCGGCGGCAGCCCCCTGCTGGTCGCCCGTTCTTCCCATCCTGGCCAACAATTGGATACCAAAAAGTTGCTGCCTGCCAGCCACCAAACAAGCTATCAGCAGCCAAGAAACCAAATCAATAGAATACCAGTAATTAGTAGCATCAGCAGCCATCAGAAGAGAACAGTAGTAGCTAGCAGCGGAGCACAGTTCGTATCCCGGGAAGCAGGTAGCAGGAACGGGCAACCTGCAGGCAAATCTGCACAGTGACCATGCGCCTTCCCGTCAGAATCCGGACAACTCGCCGCCCACCGCCTGGCCTGGATCTCATCTTCAACTGCAGCAGCCCTTTGTTCCACGAGCTCCTCGCGTGCTGCCGCACGGCGCTGGCGACGGGTACGTCATGGGCGTGAAGATAATGTTCCGCGACGAGATCTTCGCGCTCGTCGCTGCCGCGGCCGCTGGCGAGGGCGGCGGCAGCAGGCACCGTGCCGTGGTCTAGGACAACCACGACAACAGGCGTATCTCTGACGTCCTCGAGTTTCAGTCCGATGCCAGAAGGAAGATATGGCACGACAAGGAGGAGCGACCCGGAGAATAGTGGAGATACGCGCGATTATCTTGCGCGGGAAGGAAAGAACTCCTCAAGCGGGGAAGGGAAGTAGTCGTCGCGCGAGAGGCGGCGGCACGCGAGGCCGCGATGGCAACCTCTATATGCGCGCGCATATTTGCGCGTGCGGAGGGGAGATTTGGCAAGTTTCTACTTTTGCCAAGTTAAGATGACAAATTCGAAAATGTTTTTTCTTATTTTGCCAAAATTTTATAGATGGCAAGTTGTTTTGTCAAACTCTTGGAGATGCTCTTAGGACTATATGCAAATGTGATACGACAGTGATGGCTCAATTTCAGTACCTTGAGGTTCATATAGAGAAATCGAGTGAGGTGGGTGGGTAATATGTCAATAGCTTAAACAAAGTGGAGTTGTGAAATAATATTCAGAAGAAAATCATTACAATAGAAAAAACTGAAAATGGGCGACAAGAATAAGACACTTTTTCATGAGCCCCCGTGTCGCTCTCTCAGAGGGCGACTCTCCGGTGTTGCCACTCCTTCGCACCCCGAGCCCCTCACTTAGCTCTCCATGTCCCTGGCCGGTGTCGGCAATCCAACTGAGGGCATAGACGACAGTAGGTGGTTTTTTCTCCCCTCCATTCCTTCTCCATCTTCCCTCTCTCCACGTGCTCCCAAGGTGGGTCTAGGCATGGGGTGGCGGATCACGGACTCCTACGCCAGATCCGGTCGACCAGGGCGTAGATGCGTGGTCTGGGCATCGTTGATCTCCCCCAAATCCTAGCCCCAACTTGTCCACTGGTGGGTCCACCGACCAAAGGAGGAGTCACCCCCATCCACGTGGTGGTAGGTGGCGGTTGTAGCTATGCGGCGATGCAGCGGTCGGGCTGGTGGCATGCTCCATTTGTCTAGATCTTTAGCACTAGTCGTGTCACTGACCGTCGATGCAGTGCACACGGAAGTGGTGGTGATCGGCGGTGACGCCATGGTGGCTCAGCTGGCCAAGGCTCGGCTAGGTGTGCTCTAGTGGCACCATTGTGGTACCCTCTCGCGACGGCTTGGTGTTGGCATGCATGTGGTACTGTGGTAGCGCGGGTGGTAGTGCTAGGCTAGGTAGAGGTTGTATATCTGCCACCTTTGATGCTGGATTTGGCGGTCTGTAGGCATAGTTGCTTCATTGTGGCTCGCCAGTAGTGGTGGTGCCATGGATGCTGGATGCCTTGGTGACATGGTTCATGCAGGGTTGGCTTAGTAGGGGTTGGGACAAATAGTGTACTAGTTGACTAGGGCTTCTTTTGATCCCGACCATCTTCTACCCACCATCTACCTTTCCCCGTCCTCGGGCTGGATCTCGTGGTGGAGCTGGTTGGATCTACTTGCAGCCTGCCGACAGACTATCTAACGGGCTTCTTCTAGCACTTCTCCTCAACGACGTTGGTAGGGGCACGTGACGAGCGGAGCTGTTGCTAAACCATTGTTGTTCCCTACCTCCCTGGTAGGGTTGGGCCATCAGGCTGCGACGTGTAGATGTTACTTGAGGTTATGACGGAAGCTTTGGATTATGATGAGTACATAAGCCGCACCCTTCTTAAAGGCCTCCTTCCTATCTCTCCTCCTATTGCGCTCGATGTTGCAGGTGAAAAACTTCCCTTGGCAAGCTACTTATTGGTGCATGTTAGCATTGTTTCCTCCTTGGAGCTATAGTTTTGTTGTTGCTTATGGTGGTGCCCCAGATCAGGAAAGTCATTGTTAATTATTGGTTGTTAGTTAAGTTGTTTAGTTGAGTTGATTCGACCATGTTGGAGCAAGTAGTGGTATGAGTTTTGGTAGTTGTTCGGTTGCCAAAGTTGTATAGGAATAGGATGAATGGTGCACTCTTGTCAATTGTATGATTTTGTGTCCAATATCCATTCAGAAAACTAGATAAGCACTTCTTTTTTTTTATCCCTTTCTTCATCTAAATAGAAATCATGGGTAACCTTTTGCCATCCTTTCTAAAAAATTCAAAGAAATTCTTATTAATTCAGTGAGCTTGGGTGAACCATTGTTGTTCCCTGCCTCCCTGGTAGGATTGGGTCATTAAATGCGATGTGTAGATGTTACTTGAGGTTATAGCAAAAGCTTTGGATGATGATGACTATATAAGTCGTTCCTTTCTTGAAGGCATCCTTCCTATCTCTCCTGTTGTAATCGATGTTGCAGATGAAAAACTTTAAAAACTTTCCTTGGCAAGCTAGCTTATCCGCGTATGTTAGCATTGTTTCCTCCTTGGAGCAATAGTTCTGTGGTTGCTTATGGTGGTGCCCTAGATCATGCAACTCGTCAGTTAATTGTTGGTTGTTAGTTAAGTTTCTTAGTTGAGTTGATTCAACCAATTTAGAGCAAGTAGTGGTATGAGTTTTTGTAGTTGTTCGGTTGCCAAAGTTGTATAGAAATAGGATGAATGGTGCACTCTTGTCAATTGTATGATTTTGGGTCCAATTTCTATTGAGGATAGACGAGCACTTCTTTTTTTTTATCCCTTTCTTCGTCTAATAGAAATTATGGTAAAACTTTTGTCATCCTTTCTAAAAAGATTCAAAGAAATTCTTATTAGTTCAGTGAACTTGGGTCAAGGTAAACCAATCTAGTAAACCTCGTGGAGCCGCACACAACTCCAAGCGCGTTTACAGTCTCTCTCCTCACTCGTTCAGCTTTTCCCCACACCCAAAATCGAATTCACGCATCGGGCCGACATTTCTCACCCAAACCCTCGCGGCCGCCGGAGCTGATCCCCATGGCGCCGCCGCCGATGCCGGAGCTGATCCCTGACGCCGTCGCCGAGATCCTGCTCCGCCTGCCACCGGACGACCCCGCAGGCCTCGTGCGCGCCTCCGCCGTCTGCAAGCCCTGGTTCCGCACCCTCACCGACCCCGCCTTCCTCCGCCGCTACCGCGCCTTCCACGGGACGTCCTGCGTGCTCGGCTTCCTCCACAACCCGGCCGACGACAGCGACAGCCACCGCGCGCACTTCGTCCCCACCACTGCGTTCCGCCCGCACGCCGCCGCCGCCGCCGCCCACCGCACCTGCGTCGTGCTCGACTGCCGCCAGGGCCGCGCCCTCCTCTACGACTCCGGCTCCAGTGAGTTCGTCGTCTGGGACCCCGTCTCCGGCCGCGAGCGCCGGATCCCCGACGAGGCGCCCGGCGTCTACACCAACCACGCGGTGCTCTGCGCCGCAGGCGCCGGCTGCGACCACAGCACCTGCAGTGGCGGGCCGTTCCTACTGGCCAAGGTGGGCGTGCACTGCAAGCTTGTGGTAGAAGAGTTTGCAGGCGTGCACTGCTTTGGCTGCTTCTACTCGTCTGAGACCGGCGTGTGGAGCGCACAGACTAACCTGCTCCTGGCGTACGAGCACAACCACAACCAGTGCAGCCTTGAGGACCGTCCCGCCGCGCTCGTGGGGGGTGCGCTCTACTACTTCATCGCTGGCTCTGGCATGCTGTTGCGGTATGATGTTCTGGGTGGGCGTCGCCTGTCGGTGATGGATCTGCCTCCTGCCAACTTTCTTGGTAGCAGCACCATTGTCATGACAGCCGCTAATGGTGGGCTGGGATTGGCCAGCTTTGGTTTTGGCAGCTGGGCGAGCGTGTGGCTGTGGTCGACTGAGACGGGTCCTAATGGAGATGCCAGATGGGCGCACATCAAGATCATCCCACCCGAGAAGCTGGGCTGACATTCTTATGAGCTCAGCATGGTTGAGTGGATTTGCTGAAGACGCCAATGTCATTTTCTTGAACACAGATCACAATGGGATCTTCACTATTGAGCTCAAGTCGTTGCTGACCAGGAAGGTGTGTGAGATGAGCAATGTCAAACATGTCTTTCCCTACGTCAGCTTCTACAATCCAGCTGGTACGGCATCTCGTGTTTTTCCATCTTTGTTTACTTGGCTGCAATTTATGAATATTTTAGTCAGTCAGATATAGTCATACTTCTGTTAGTTTATGAAGGTAGTGTGTATTATCTAGATAAGTGACACTTGATTTTGATTTAGACACAAGAAAGACATTGAGAAAGATATATGTCGTTGAGAAAATCTTTTCTGTTAGGAGGTTGTGGGAATATTGTCCTGTTTAACACTTGCATGGCCAATCTGATCATCACCGCCAAATCATAATGTAAACCTTTAAAATTGATATCCATGTTCATATTTGATTGTCTGCCTATAACATGGTTATAGGGGCTTATGCACGTTTACCGTTGCACTTAAAAAAACTATCGCTTCAAGAATACTATGGTTTGGCCTTTTGTGCTGAAGGAAGTAGAAAATTTTTATATCAGTAATATTGTATTTAAATAGATTGGATTGTTAATAATGCATTTAGATTTAGAGACAAAAGGATAGCATCTACAAATATATGTGGTCAAAACACCCAACACATACCTTGGAGGTTGTTCATCTTTTGTTCTGGATTCACCTTTGTTTGGCCAATATGAAAATCACACACATAAAAGATGTTGGAAATGCTTAAACTTAGCAACTTGCTCATACAGCTTTGAAGATAACACAAGATGCTAAGATAAGTAATGCTTGATTTATATCTGAAGAAACAAGAAAAACTTCGACAACAATATATGTGCTCAGTAAAATGAATGCACAGCTAGGAGGCCATTGATCTATTGTCCTGTTCAACCCTTGTATGGTGAATCTATTGATGTATTCTCTATTTTCACCCTTGTGGCCTTGTCTGGCCAGCCAAAAAATTGCACCAAAAACACAGTTTTATAAACCTAGAGGCTCATTATGTTGCTCATTTAGCTCATGGACGTGTTTGATTGCTGAACTTGACCATAAGCTTTATTGTTGTATTTTCAGCTTTTGCTAGAGGCACACTGCAATCACGTGTGGAGACACAGTAATCCTAAGATCCGTCACTTTGTGGTGTTGATACTTCTTTCTGTTTAACATTGTCAACACATCCACCGTCTTGGAGAGCTACTTTCTATTTTCCAGTCCTCTGTGTTGTCTTGAGAAAGTTTCAGTAAGAACAGTACTAGTTATCTTAGTTAGTGCTCTGTTCGTTGGATTCCTGTGAGTCAAATACTATGTTTTAGTTTATGCGTAGAATCATGAGAAGTATGTTTCAGTTTATTATATTGGCTCACGAATCATTTTCCATTCCATTCGTGGCATGGCCACTGTGAACTGAATATGCACTGCTTTCCTACCGAATCATTCAGTTTTCATTCAACCTGGACAAGGTTCCCCAACCGCGAGGTCACAATGGCAAACTTGTTGTATTCATCAAGTTCTTGATTTCTGAACTGCATTGTATTTCAACCCCAGCTCTGTTAGTCTGTTGTTCAGTTAAGTTGACATGGCCACTTGTGAGACTACAGTTTTCATTCAGTTTTGTGTGCACGTTAGCATGTGAAGAAACTGAAGAACATTGTGTATTGAATTTTTAAGAAACATGGCCGTCAGTTTCTCATGTTGTCCTCTCCACTTCGGGCCAGTAGCAGGGCATCTTTTTGAGCTCCCAGGCGCCTAGATCCTAGATCTCTATTCTGAGAAAATCAAATTGATTATAATCTCTTTCATTCTCATTCGCTTCAACAACAGAAAATGAATCGAGTAAAATAGGGTGATGCTAAAGCTCAAATGGTGTTCTCTTTTCTTTTTTTTTTCCTGTAAAATTTTCATGAACATTTGCTAAACATTAAAAAAAAAAGAAAAATAAATATAGTGATGAATCATAATGGTGTGAGGCTCTCATTTGCGCAGGCCGAATGATATCTCATTGAGCGGCATAAGAAAATGGGAGAAATAAGATACATCAGTATTCTTTGTGTTGGCCACATGTACAATTTTAACCAAGAATGGTTGTATGACAGTCAAATATCACACTCGAACAACTGCAATGTTTTGCACAGATATTCATGTTGGATATGCAGCAAGTAATAAAATATAGTTGTACTATCAAATCACAGTACTATCAAATCACAATTGGATGGCAGTTGAGTCGGTTGCATTGGATAAACAATAGTTGGTGAAAACTGTCGTGGCGAGGAAAAAGTAGAATTAGTGTTTTCAAAAAACTCCTAAAAATTAAGTTGTTCCAAATAGGCCTAAACATTTATAAACCTGGGAAATGAAAGAGTGCAAGAAGCTGCGCTAGCATATGAGTAATATTTTATTCCAACTGTGTTCCTGAAAATTCATAAAGTGTTGCCCTTGTTCTAGAAACTCGAATCTCAAACTGGAATGCTCATATATTCAATAATTTTGAAGTCAAAACAACCACAGTTTATCTTCAGTTCTGAGTGGACTTATCAACCCAACCATGCCTCCATGATCCATTGAAATTATCTGCAAACCAAAACATGGTTTTCATAAGACGATGATGAGCAACTAGACAAGAAGGGCATGATGCCCATAATTGGTCATGGTGTCTTGCATAAACTAAACCACTGACGCAATACTGAATATTTTGAAGCACAACATCCCTGAAACGGGCCTGCAATATTCAGTCAATAAACTTAAACTTGAAGGATTTGTAATTGTCTAGGCTCTATCAATCATGCTTCATCGGGGCAGTGGCAATTTGCAAATAGCAATATCTGAAAAATAGCATGCATAGATATTAAAATTGTTGAATATATAGCTACCTTTGTAGCTTTTTAAGATGAACAAACAGAGCAAAATATGTACAAGGAGAGCAAACACAATGTATAGAAACCAAAAGGCCAGCGATTTGTCAGTCCAATGGTTTTCACACGGTTGGGGTCTTCCATTTGGAGCTTCAGAATTCGATGAGTCCAAGAGAATGTATTAAAATATCGGGTCAGCAATTTGTGGCTAATTAATGGAAACAAAACAGGCAACTTCCAAGCGGCACATGTTGACTACCATCATACTCCCTCCGTCATGTAATATAGTGCATTCTGGCTTTTGCATTTTTTCTGAAATATAGTGCATCCGGAGAATAAGAAGATAATTTTACTTAAATAAAATAGAAAATAATTCATTTCCTTGCCTATTTTGTATAAGAAGGCTGAGAGTTCATCCTTTAATTATGAGAATCGAATCAAATTTCAATATATAAGGAAGGTAAGTGAGGGGTACATGTGTCTATTATTTTCTCCATTATTTTGTCCCAAAATAGCAATAATGTACTATATATCATGACGGAGAGAGTACCATGAAAGGTACCTATACGACTACTGAGACCAAAATCCGGTGTCACGTTGTATTATCAGAAATTCAGTTTGCCCCATCTATTTCGGTTCAACTACTATAATAAATGTATAGAAGAACATAATGTACATAAATAGAAGTTGTAAAGTGCCCAATTATATAAGTATAAATAACAATAGGCAGTTCATTTACCTCGTACATAAAAAGTCATGTAGGGGGAAGACATCATAGTAGTAGTGGTCCACAGTGTTGTTTAGTTTCCTCAAACTCTCATATTTTGGGTCAAACATGGAATCAGTACCACCTCTGCATAGTAAGATGACATCCACGCCCTCAGCGAATCCAATAACATTCACTTTATATATGTCTGTAGTCCAATAATAGGAACTAGATTACTAAGCAAGGTGACTCTATCTTATACCCATTCCATAGATCCATTCGAATTCACCTTTCTTTCCCAAAAGTGGAGGGTTGAATCCTTAATACTGATGAAACTCAGCGACAAACCATCCTCCACTGTCATGAGGATACGAGGCTTTGTGTACATGCATGCAGGCAAGTCAATCGTAGTTAAGCCTTGTTTCCCCATATCATATTTGAGAATTCCAGCCCCTGTGTTGAGTAAAAAGTAGAGTTGATCCCCCAACAATGGTTGCGCGTTTCCATGGCAAAACCCTAGCGCGCCCACGGTGCCACCTTCTTCCCCTCCCCCCTCCCTAGTTGTTGTCGCTACCATAGCCGTAGCTCCCCTACCCTAACCGGGCTAGCTTGGTCACCGCTACGTCGCTAGCTCCCTAGACCGCTCGTCGGCCTCAGCCGACCCCTTCTATATCTGTCGGAGTTGAGAGAGATGATATGGAGAGCTCGCCGAAACCCTCGCTAAGAGATCCAAGAGGAGCGGGATGGGGGAGGAGAGGCCTAGCTTGCCAAAATCCTAGCTAAGAGATGTAGGAGGAGCGGGATGGGGGAGGAGAGGCCTATCTTGCTAGAACCCTAGCTAAGATATCCATGGCACGTGCGACGACCTCGCCGGGGCTCACAAGACTCAGACACGCTAGGGTGAGAGAGAGAGAGAGAGAGAGAGAGAGAGAGAGGTGGGGAAGAAAAGTGGGGGGGGGGGAGAGAGAGAGAAAGGAGTTGCGTGTGTGGGTGAGCGGGCTGACAGGTAATAAAATGCATGTTCATAATTAAGCATTTCCATTTTATATTTTATTATATACTCCCTCCGGACCGCTTTGTAGGGCGCTCTTGTGTTTTTCATTTTGGCAGCTTTGTTGGACGTGGCAGCGGAAACTATATGCTAATGTCTCGTTTTAATGCGTACTAGCCAATTTTTAAGGATCCGCTCGCGTTGTATCCTGCAAGTGGAGATAGGGATGGCTAGAAGGTGGTTAGAGGCTGTTCTTGTCCGTGTGGCAAGATCACTGGTAAAGTTCAGAGAACGAACACTGCACAAGTTCAGAGCATCAAGTGGTAAAGGCAATTGGCACATTATTCCTTGACACAATATAAACATGACTGTAATTTACTCAAATCCAGAAATAGTCAGAGCAAACTATGCTCACAAAGGTTCAGTCATCAGCATAAGAAATTTGAATTATAAAGACAGAAAAACAGGACATCCAAATCAACTTGCATATATCCATTTCCATCATAGCTGCCACCTGATGCCCAATCAACTAGATCATCTGTTCAACCTGCTTCCCAAAGGACTGCTCAGTAATCTGAATTAAGGCCAAAATCCATAGAAGATCCCCCTAAAACAAAACCTTCCAGTTGGGTATTTAAGAAGTGTAACAATGCTACTAGCTGACGACCTTATTGAAGAACAGCCAGCAACACTGAATGCCATTATGTTCTAAGGAAATGAAACGACATAGAATCCACATAATTATACTTCCATGTAGCTGATTCGGAATAAAGCAAAGATTAGCGAATACATCCCTGATAGATTGAAGAGCAACACAGTTCGTGGTAAATTTGATCAAGAAAATATTTGTTAGGAGAACCCATTTGTACTTAAACTACTCAACAGATAAGAAACCGACATCTAAACTGAAATACACTTGTTTTTCGCAGCATGATCAGGACAACATGAACAAGAACAGACGCAATAGACCATAATGACCAGAAATTCCTGAACAGAAAACAAAACAACTCGGCAGCAGGGAGACGGATTTGTCCATTCTGCAATTTATCACTGTGAGCAGCACATCAGTGAGTCCTCGATAGCGACAACAATCTGCCACGATCTGAAAAGATACCAAGCACAAAACTTATGACCAACTTTCCAACTCTGAATTTAGAACTTGATGAGCTATGTACTTAGCAATACCATCAAAAGTTATACATCCTAATTTGTGATATGAACTTCAGCTGTTCCAGAAAATAAAGTAATATTTAAAGAAAATATGAAGCAGGTAACAGTAATACTACATCACAACTTTCTTAAACATTTAGCAATCACCATTTTTGTCTAGCATATTTTTCATGCTTCATCAACTATTCAAGATCTTGCTTCCTTTGAACTTCCATATAATAGCACAGGGTTTTCAGCAACCAAATGACAGAATAGATGAAAAGCAAACATTAAATGGTGGTATTGATGAAATTATTCCAAAGAATAGACAGACTTGAATCATGAATTGAACAACCATATAAATAAGAGGTGCTTTTATGATTCTAAGTTAGTTGTAAAACATCCCAATCCATGTTGCTAGAAGTTGTTCAATCTAAACATTTTACAGTGAAACTAAATTAAGACTCAGATCCTCGTATCTCCAATTGAATGTCCAAAAAGGTTGACATAACTACTTGATAGCCCTTTTGAAGGTGACAATCAATCACAATAGAAAACTATATTAAACTTATAGGAAACATAGATTAAACATGACTTTCGTTCCAAGTGGCAGAATTAAACATATATTAACCAAGTAAATGACTGGCATAATAGACAGACTTTGACGTTATGATAAGGATAGATTCAATGAGACAACCCCAACTGAACATAATGACTTGCACAATAATACTAGGCCATGATCTGAAAAGATACCAGGCACCTATGTTACATGGATACTCCAAGGGAGGTGACGTATCCGTATCCGATACTCGTCGGATACGCGGATTCGGATACTCGGATACACCATTTTAGTGGGTTTTCTTTTAAAAAAGTGCGTATCCGCGTATCCGATACGTATCGTATCGGATACCCGTACCCGTACTCGTGTAACGTAGCCAGGCACAAACTCATAACTGACTGTCCAACTAAGGTTCTAGTTCGATGAAATATGAGCTACTACTCATTCCCGAGGTTACAACTTACAAGACTGAGATGTGAATTTAGCTATGCCAGAAAATAACCAATTCCACCGGTGCTTGGTCATGCTCGCAAACAAGTTCAATCTCATAACAAAAAACATGCCCTGTCTTACAATGTCACGTATTTAGTTTGAACTATCATACACAGATCAGTTTTTGGCAAGCTCTATATGTGATTCTAGCTAACAGACATAAGTTACATTATGACTCATTAGCACAAGTCATAACCAACTAATTAAGCAAGCATTCAAAGCTGCAGAGAAAACGCAGGGCAACAGAGAAGAAGCAAGGGCCAGTACAATACCCGGAGTGTAGAAGCTCATGTAGGGTAGGACACTAAAGTAGACCCCAGACCCATCAACCTTCTTAACCAGCCCAGACTGGAGCCTGATTGTGAATAAGCCAGCACCTGTGGTAACGAAGATGGCACCCATACCCTCTGCACAGCCTACCACAAATGGTTCGTCTTCAGGCTTGGTGACAGGTATTGCTTTCTCCAGCTCAATGGCCCTGCATTGTATCCATTCTTCAGGTGCTTCGGAATTCACCTTCCTTGACCACAGATGAAGGGTGGAACCCTCAACGCAGGCAAACCCCAGTGAGCTGTCCTCCATCACCATGAGAGCAACGTCGTACACACTCTCTACCGGCGGGTTAATCAAGGATATGGAATTGTTGCCCCAATCATACTTGACAATTGCATTACCCCACCGCAGCGTGAAATAGGCCTCATCTCCAATAACAGCGCCTCGCCTAGGCTGGACATAGGGTATATAGTACCAACCATTAGCAAGAGCCTCTTGCCTATGCTGGGCATAGGCATCACAGTCAGTGTTTAGAGTCACCGGCGTGCTCCACGCACCTGTCTCTGATGAGTACACGGTCGCCTTAACGAGCTCCTCATGGTCGTCGGTCACCACAAAGATAACTCGGAAGGGGCCGCCGTGGCAGTCGAGATGGTCACATCCAGGCACAGCGCACAGCACCGCGCCGGAGTAGATGAGCCACGGGATGCCAGGCTCCTCCAGGCGGTGCTCGTCGCCCGTGACGGGGTCCCAGACGACGAAGTGCCAGCCGCCTGCCCCGACGTGGAGGAGCACGCGGCCGTGGCGGCAGTCGAGGGCCCGCGAGCGGCCGCGGTCGGGGTACGGGGAGAGGGGCGCCGCCGTGGTGGGGGTGAGGCGGGGCTCGGGGTCTCCCTGGATGACCATGCGCCGGTGGAGGAGGCCGAGGAGCGGAGGGGCTCCGTGGAAGGCGTGGTACCGGCGGCGGAAGGCGGGGTCGCAGAGCACGCGGAGCCACGGCTTGCAGACGAGCGCGGCGCGGAACAGGTGCTCCGGCTCTTCCGGCGGGAGGCGGAGGAAGATCTCGTCCATGACGTCGTCGATCAGCGGCGGAAGCGCGCGTGGCGGCGCCATGGCGCGCTCGCCGGCGGCGGCGCAAGTCGGAGGCGAGGGTTTGGGTGGGGAATTTTGGCGAGAAAGGCACGAAATGGATTGCGGCAGCGGGCACAAATGCACTGTCTCACTCTCACCGTCGTGGGCTGGGCTCAGCCCATTAAGGCAGTGGCAGGCATAATTTTCCTTTCACAAAACAAAAATCTACTTCTAAACTTTTGGTTAAAAATCTACTTCTAATCTGTGAGCTCTATTTCCATTTCAATGTACAGTATATTCCTCATTTTTTAATAATATAAAAAAATATTAATATATAACCATCAAATTAGTTCGCTTAGTTTTTTGTGAGATATATATCTTGATATTACTGAAGAAAATAGTAGCAAAAAGCTACCTTTACATTTAGATAATCAAATACTTTCCCATGAGCTCTGCAGGAGTGAAAATAGTTACATGAGCTTTAGCATCCCCTTGTTTTCCTCGATACACTCTGCAAGAGTGAATGAAAACAAGAAGAGAATATAGTCGAATGGATTTTCTCAAAACGGTGGTCCCAAGCCAGGGAAAGCGATTATTTTCCTTGATCCTGTCATTTTTTTTTTTTTTGTGACTCGGCCTTGATCCTGTCTAGGGAAGGAGGTTAGCTGCTGGCTGGCGTGGAGACAACTTGAATCAAACTGATGATGCAGGTTTCATCTCAAAATTCAATACAGATGTTCTTCCATTTGTCCACCATCCATGCGTGCGACCTTTTCTACCGCAGCCGAAGCACAAAGGCTCAAAAAAAAAAAAAGGTCAGTTCAACGTGTGCATAGTGTACAGAAAACTGAAACCAAATTTTCAGAGCCGAAAACCACAGTTACAAGTGGCCTTCTGAACCGTACTGAGTCGTAGATCAACAAACCCCGGGTGAACATTGAATGCAGTTCCAAAATCAGGAGCTTGACATCGTGTTCTGGTGGTTGGGAACCTTGTCCAAGATGAAGGGAAACCGAAGCAGTGCATTCAGTTCGCATTGGCCACACCGCCACATGGAGTGGGAAGTGATTTGTGAGCCAAAATAATAAAGTTAAACATCCTTCTCTTGCCTGTGCTGAACTAGAATACAGTGTTTTACTGTCACTAAAACATTCTCAAGACTAACACACGAAGGACTGGAAACTAGAAAGCTTCAGTGCTGCAAGATGGTATATTTCTGGAACAGCTCAACAGAACCAAACATCAGCACCGCAAGCGATGGATCTTAGAGGATCACTGAGTCTCCACAGGTGATGGCACTGCGCCTCTAGCACAACATGAAAATAAAATAATAAAGCAAGGAATACTGATGTAGTATTTTTTTTATGGCTCAATGACATATTGTTTTTTTTATGAAAAAACAATTATATTATTAGCAGCAACATGCTGCAACGATTGAAAAAGGTTTCATACAAACACCGTGTAGAGCCGTACTAAGGGGGCATCTACTTTCATGAGAAGCATTGGAGCAATTTAAATTTGGCAAAGAACATAGAATCTCAGGATGTCTAAGAGCTTGAGTTGCAAGAGTATGTGCCGTGATGTTCATGCTTCTCTGGACCTTGAGCACTTGAATTCTTTTATTGGCCATAGAGCTGATGAACCTCTGACTGAAAGGCTTGGCTTCCCAATGAGTAGGAGAATTGAGATCTGGGCCATTGAAGTAGTTAACTAGCAGCTGGCTGTCTGAGAGAAAAGAAACCTCCCCAGCCTGAAGCAGGGACACAACCGATGCTGCAAAGGCCATGGCAGCTGCCTCCGCCAGGATAACCGAAGTGATATTACATATCTGCACCTTTATGTAGAACTTGTGATTGTGTGTTGGGTTTAGGATAAAAATTCCTAGACCTGCTTTCCTTGGTGCTGGACTCGTCATGTCTGGAGCAGTGGATGCATATGTATAGCATCTGGCACCAGGCAACATCATTGGAAACCTGCAAAGAAGCTGATTTCTGGGCAATCCCAGTCTGAAATCTTGCCGCAGATCATTGTTCTGTGCATTCCCTCCAACCATGTGGGCACCTGCATTAGTAAGATTAGTTCCACTCTCACTAAAAGTTTCTCAAGACTAACACAAAGGAATGGAAACTATAAAAGTTCAGTGCTACAAGATGGTACATTTGTTGAACAGCCCAACAGAACAAAACATCAGCACCACAAAATCATGGATCTTAGAGGATCACTGAGTCTCCACAGGTGATTGCAGTGAGCCTCTAGAACAAGCTGAAAATAAAGCCTAAATCATGTTCATCAAACACATCTGTAAGCTAAACTAGCAGCATAAGTGAGATTTGAAGTTTACAGATTTGTGTTTTTGGTGTGATATTCAGATTGGCCACACAAGGGCAAAAAAGGGGCAATGCATCAACAACACCTGGGTCTTTATACATATGTCTCAAGTCTTAAGTCTCAACCACAGATATTTATCAATGTTTTTCCTACCATCTCCCAATCAAAATGCAATGTCACATTTAGTATTTCCATCCGTCGTAAAAGAACTGTGGCTACAGTGACTATTCCTGAAGTACAGGCCTATCTGGCTTTGACCTGCATCTAAGCTCACCGAGCCACAGCAGGGGTGGTGGATGTTTTCCTCGCCAGGCTTTTGGTCATGCCGCAGTACGCCACAAGTGCGGCAGCTAACCAAACGGCCGCCACAGGTTCGGCACAAAAAACTGTGGTGTGATTCAGCAACTTATGGTAACAAACCAAACACGCCCTAAAGCTTATATTGTGGATCAGGCAAACCAAGCTTAAATAAGCTAGAAGAGCAACTACAAACTCTGGACTTTATCAATGTTTACAATGTGTATTCGATTTTCAGAATCAGCATACAAGGGTTAAACAGGACAACTGACCAACAATCTCCTAGCTGTGCATTCGTTTGTCCCCAGTCCCAACCACATATATTGATTTTAATTTTTTTCATGTTTCTGTAAATCTAATCAAATGCTACTTTCAACGCATTTACCTTCATGACCTAATAAAGTATTCCTAGACACCTGAGTAAATAGTCATATACCACAACTAAACAAACAAATATGGAGAACAGAGTATGAGAAGTTATACCAGCTGGAGTGTAGAAGCACACGTAAGGAAAGATACGGCCGACATTGCTCATCTCAAACACCTTCCTCACCGCCATAGAGTTTAGGTCGATGCTAAAGACACAACCATCATCGGTGCTCACAAAAATGACATTGGCACCCTCGGCAAATCCACTGAAACATGCTGAGTTGAGATTGCTATCTGGGAGCAGCTTCTCGAGATCAACGACCCTGTGCTGCACCCAGCTGGCGCCTCTGCCCGCCTCAGTCTCCCTCGACCACAGGCGGAAGGAGCTATGATACAGGCTAACCAATCCGAACTCGCCGCCCTCTGCTGGCACAACAATGACACTGCCAGAATGAACCGCCTCGGGAAGATTGATCACTGACAGACCCTGCCTGCTTAGAACATCGTACCGCAGCAACATGTGAGCATCACAGACATAATACAGTGCACCCCCTACGAGCGTGGGGGGCTGATCATCCAGGCAAAAATAGAAGTAGTACTCCAGGTCAAGGTGGCTCTGTATGCTCCTCGCACCAGTCTCAGACGAGTAGAAGCAGGCGAAGGCGTCCCCATGATTGAATTTGTACCAGTCCAGGCCCACACTGGCCAGCAGGAACGGCCCCCCACCGCAGGTGCTGTGGTCACAGCCGGCGCCTGCGGCGCAGAGCACCGCGTGGTGGTTGGTGCAGACCTTGGACACAGCGTGGTCGGGGTAGAGCTCGGGCAACCCTCCGGGGATCCGGCGCTCGAGGCCGGTGACGGGGTCCCAGACGACGAACTCACTGGAGCCCGAGTCGTAGAGGAGGGCGCGGCCGTGGCGGCAGTCGAGCACGGCGCAGCCGCGGTGAGCGGCGCGCGGGCGGAACGCCGTGGTGGGGACGAAGCGCGCAGGGCTGTGGCCGGTCGGGTTGTGGAGGAAGCCGAGCACGCGGGGCGTCCCGTGGAAGGCGCGGTAGCTGCGGAGGAAGGCGGGGTCGGTGAGGGTCCGGAGCCAGGGCTTGCAGACGGCGGAGGCGCGCACGAGGCCCGCGGGGTCGTCCGGCGGCAGACGGAGCAGGATCTCGGCGACGACGTCGTGGTTCAGCTCCGGCGGCGGCGGCGCCATGGCGCGTGGCGAGGGTTTGGGTGGCGATGGGGATTTGCCGATTTGGGGAAAACCCAAACCCAATCGTGGGCTTCGCTTGGGCTGGCATTGTTAACAATTTTCTTTTTAAGGATGCTTGGTCTATTTTTAGTTTAAAATAAAATAATTTGGGAAATATTTGATAATAGGATTTTTTAATATAACTAAATAACCCATAACTAAAATATCTTAAAGCCTCGACAAGTCTTGCAAAAATATTATTGATATATTGGGAAACTATATGTCATATCTCATATTATATCCACGTATATTTCTTCTCATTGTTTCCGGTCGCACTAGGTATTGTATACACTGATCATAAAGCTGGATTCAATAAGGTAGGGGTATTACAGATACATTCATCAGCATGGGCACCGCTTTCGGAGCACTGCTACTTGTCCAACATGAGTATCTGTGGAAAGCATTGCAATGGTTCAGTGTGATATTTGACTCGTCATACAACCGTTCTCAGTTAAAATTGTACATGTGGCAAACACAAAGATTACTGAAGTATTTTTATTTCCCTTTTTTTTATGTCGCTCAATGAGAGATTATTGGGCCTGCGAATGAAAATGAAACATATCATATTCGGTTTGGTTATCTCAGAATGGTGGTCTGGGCTAGGGAAGGAGTTTGTGTTCTGGTGCATGGGAACTCAAAGGTGGAGAGGACATCATGAGTGAAACTGACAGCCATGTTTCATCTCAAAAATTCAAGACACGATTTTGCTTAGTTTCCTCACGGACGTGCACACAAAACTGAATGAAAACTGTACAGTTCCGAGCGGCCGTGTCAACCAGCTGAACAGTACATCAACAAAGCAGGGGGGAAATACAATGCAGTTCGCAAATCAGGAATGTATGAATACAATAAGAACCAGTTTGCCAGCGTGATCTGGTGATTAGGAAACCTTGTCCAAGTTGAATGGAAACTGAATGTTTCAGTAAGAAAGAAGTGCATGTTCAGTTCATAGTGGCCGCACCAAACATGGAGTGGAAATGACTTGTGAGACAATACAATAAACTGAAACATACTTCTCATAACTGTATGTGTAAACTAAAACATATTCTTTAGCACAGCACTAACTGAATAAGATAACAAGTATTGTTCTCACTGGAAACAAGAAAGCACCAGCTCTGCAGGACAGTGAGTTTGTTGAACTGTTCAACAGAAAGCGGAAGCAGAAGCGCCCACAAAGTGATGGATCTTAGAGGATCACTGAGTCTCCACAGGCAATTGCAGTGCACCTCTAGCACAAGCTGAAAATAAAACAATAAAGCTTATGATTATGTTCAGCAATCATAACAAGTCCATGAGCTAAAGGAGCAACATAATGTGCCTTAAGGTTTACAAAACTATGTTTTTAGTGTGATTTTCAGATTGCCTGCACAAGATCACAAGGGTGAAAACAGGACAATACATCAACAACCTCCTAGGCATATATTCAGTGTCCAAACCACAGTGTTCAGTGGTTTAATTTAAAGGCAATGTAAATTGGTTACATATTACTACTTCCCTCTGTTGTAACAGAATTTTGATTACAGTGACAATTTATGAAAGATAAAGCTTGTAACCATCTCATGGATCGGGAAATCAAACTTACAAAGAGCTATAAGACCGCAATATATAAATTATGAAGGTTTATATTGTGTTTACATTGGGATTTTTAGACTCGCCATACAATGGCCGAACAGGACAATAAATCAATAGCCTCCCAGCTTAGCATTCATTCTCCAGAGCCCATATATTAAGATATCATTGTCGAAGTGATTCTTCTTTCTTTAAATCTAAAGCAAGCATCTTCCAACCTTAATGAGCAACATACTAAGTTTAAAGGTTTCCAGCATCTGTTTTTTTTTTCTTGTGTGTGTGAATTTCAGAATGGCCAAACAAAGGTGAATACAGAACAAAAGATAAACAGCCTCCAAGATGTGTGTTAAATGTGGTGACCATATATAGTAGTCGATTTTTTCTTGTCGCTAATATCTAAATCTAAATGCAATATTGATTATCTAAACTCTATATCTAAATAAAATGCTCCTGATATAAACATTTTCTATTCCTTCTGCCTAAACAGCCAAATACGGGTATTAATGAGCGTATAACCATGTTCTGGATCAGGAAATCATACGTACATGAGCTAGAAGACCAAAGTATACTAATTATGAAGGTTTACATTGTTTTTACAATGGAATTTTTAGATTTGCCATACATGGGTTAAACAGGACAATAGATCAATGGCCTCCTAGCTCTGCATTCATTTTCCTGGGCACATATAGCGTTGTCAAAGCTTTTCCTTGTTTCTTTAGATCTAAAATCAAGCATTACTTATCTTAGCAACTTGTGTTACCTTCAAAGCTGTATGAGGAACATGCTAAGTTTAAGGATTTCCAACATCTTTTTGTGTGTGTGATTTTCAGATTGCCCAAACAAAGGCTGGTACAGAACAAAAGATAAACAACCTCCTAGGTATGTGTTGAATGTTTTGACAGCATATAATTCTCAATGTTTTTCTTTTGTCTCTAAATCTAAATGCAAAATTAGCAATCTAATCTCATATAATCATTTTCTATTTCCTTCTTCACAAAGAGCCAAACATAAGTGTTATTGAAGTGAATAGTTTTTTAAGTGCAACAATAAACATGCATAAAGCTTATAACCATGTTATAGGCAGACAATCAAATATGAACATGGATATCAATTTTAAAGGTTTACATTATGATTTGGCGGTGATGATCAGATTGGCCATGCAAGTGTTAAACAGGACAATATTCCCACAACCTCCTAACAGAAAAGATTTTCTCAACCACATATATCTTTCTCAATGTCTTTCTTGCGTGTCTAAATCAAAATCAAGTGTCACTTATCTAGATAATACACACTACCTTCATAAACTAACAGAAGTATGACTATATCTGACTGACTTAAGTAGTCACAAATTGCAGCCAAGCAAACAAGATGGGAAAGCACGAGATGCCGTACCAGCTGGATTGTAGAAGCTGACGTAGGGGAAGACAAGTTTGACATTGCTCATCTCACACACCTTCCTGGTCAGCAATGACTTGAGCTCAATACTGAAGATTCCATTGTCCTCTGTGCTCAAGAAAATGAAATTAGTGTCTTCAGCAAATCCACTCAAACATGCTGTGCTCATAGGAATGTCAGCCGGGAGCAGCTCCTTGAGATGGATGATATCGATGAGCACCCATCTGGCATCTCCGTTTGGACCCGTCTCAGTCGACCACAGGAGTAGGACGCCATCACAAAAGGTGGCTGATCCCAGCCCACCATTGCTTGCTGTCATGACAATGGTGCTGCTACCGAGAAAGAGATTGGCATCGGGAGGTCGTTGTATCACCGATAGGCCACGCCCACCCAGAACATCATACTGCAGCAGCGAGCCAGAGCCAGCGAAAATGTAGTACAGTGCACCCCCCACGAGCGTGGTGGGACGGTCCTCAAGGCTGCACTGGTTGTGCTCGCACACCAGGCCCAGGATACTGTGCGTGCTCGTCTCGCCCGTCTCAGACGACCCCCACTACAGGTGCTGTGATCGCAGCCGGCGCCTGCAGCGCATAGCACGGCGTGGTTGGTGTAGACGCCGGGCGCCTCGCCGGGGATCCGGCGCTCGCGGCCGGTGACGGGGTCCCAGACGACGAACTCACTGGAGCCGGAGTCGTAGAGGAGGGCGCGGCCGTGGCGGCAGTCGAGCACGACGCAGGTGCGGTTGGTGGTGGCGGCGGCAGCGGCGTGCGGGCGGAACTCCGTGGTGGGGACGAAGCGCGCGAGGCCGCTGTCGCTGTCGGTCGGGTTGTGGAGGAAGCCGAGCACGCGACACGATCCGTGGAAGGCGCGGTAGCGGCGGAGGAAGGCGGGGTCGGTGAGGGTGCGGAGCCAGGGCTTGCAGACGGCGGAGGCGCGCACGAGGCCCGCGGGGTCGTCCGGCGGCAGGGGGAGCAGGATCTCGGCGACGGCGTCGGGGATGAGCTCCGGCATCGGCGGCGGCGCCATGGGGATCAGCTCCGGCGGCCGCGAGGGTTTGGGTGAGAAATGTCGTCCGGATGCGGGAATTGGATTTTGGGTGTGGGGAAAGCTGAACGAGTGAAGAGAGAGACTGTAAAAGCGCTTGGAGTTGTGTGCAGCTCCACGGGGTTTACTAGAGCCAAGGGAAGTTTTTCACCTGCAACTTCAAGCACAATGGGAAGAGAGATAGGAAAGACGCCTTCAAAAAGGGAACAACTTATGTAGTCATCATCATCTAAAGCTTTCACGATAACCTCAAGTAACATCTACACGCTGTAGCTGATGACCCAACCCTACTAGGGAGATAGGGAACAACAATGGTTCAGCATAAACAGCCCTGCTCATCCCCCGTCCCTAGGAACGTCGTTGAGGAGAAGTGCTAGAAGAAGCCCGTTAGATAGTATGTCGGCTAGTCGCAAGTAGATCCAACCAGCTCCACCACGAGATCCAGCCCGAGGAAAGGGAAAGGCAGATGACGGGTAGGAGACGGTCGGGATAAAAAGAAGCCCTAGTCAACTAGTAGTCTACTAGTGTCCCAACCCCTGCCAAGCCAACCCTGCATGAACCATGTCACCAAGGCATCCTGCATCCTTGGGACCACCACCGCTGGCGAGCCCCGATAAAGCAACTCTACCCAGAGACCGCCAAATCCAACATCAGAGGTGGTAGATATGCAACCTCTGCCTAGACTAGCACTACCACCCGCGCCACCACGGTACCACAGGCATGCCAACACCAAGCTATCACGACAGGGTGCCACAATGGTGCCACTGGAGCACACCTAGCCGAGTTTTGGCTAGTAGAGCCACCATGGCGTCACCGATGATGCCAATCACCACCGCTTCCGTGTGCACTGCATCGACGGCAGTGACACGTCTAGTGTTGAAGATCTGGACAGATGGAGCGTACCACCAGCTCGACTGCTGCACCGCCGCATAGCTACAGCCTACAGCCGCCACCACCACCACGTGGGTGGGGTGACTCCTCCTTTGACCGTCGATAGATGAGGAGGCAGAGCATGCCTCCACCGCCCATCTGCGCCCTGGTCGACCGGATCCGAAGTATGAGTCCGCGACCCGCCACCCCATGCCCAAACCCACCTTGGGAGCACATGGAGAGAGGGAAGATGGAGAAGGAATGGGGGGGGAAGAAAAATCCACCTGCCACCGTCTATGCCCTCGGCCGGATTGCCAACACCGGTCAGGGACATGGAGAGCTAAGGGAGGGGCTAGATTAAAAAAAGGGAGGGGCTCGAGTCGCCCTCTAAGAGTGCGACACGGGGGCTCACAAGAAAGTGTCTTATTTTCTTGTCATCCATTTTCTTTGAATTGGAATTCAATCTTTTGTGTTGTAATGATTTTCCTCTTAGTATTATTTCACAACTTCACTTTGTTTAAGCTACTGACATATTAATCACCCGAAGGGGCTCACGGCGCAGTGGCAAAGGCCATTGGTTGGGAAGCTCCCACCCAGGGTTCAAAATCCTCGGTGCCGCACCAAAAGCTGTAGGGGTGTAAATCTCTCCAGTATTATTTAAATAAAAACATATTAATCACCCACCTCACTCGATTTCTCTATATGAACCTCAAGGTACTGAAATTGGGTCATCACTGTCGCCTCATATTTGGATGTAGTCCTGACTAGATGCCGAAGTGGAGAAGGCTAGCTAGAATTAGTACAAGTGGATCTGGAGAAACAATCTCGAAACAGGATCTTGTTGAATTTTAACATGAACAATGTTAGTCATCACGATCTGGTACTTGACAAACGTTGTCGTAGTACAACGAAAACTGAATGATTCAGAAGGAAAAGACTGTATATTCGGTTTCCAATGGCCACGCCATGCATTGACTGAGAAATAACACTGGTAAGCCAAAGTTGTAAAGTGAAACATACTTATCTTGTCTATGCTAAACTAAAACATAGTCTTTATTCAAGTTAACAGAAAATCCAATGAGCTGAACACTAATCAAAAAAGATAACCAGTATAGTTCTCACTTCTCACTGAAACATTCTCAAGAAAGAAAGAAAAAATGGAATAGACACTAGAAAGCGTCATTGGAATACAAAACACAGGGGAAGCATCAGCATCGTGTAGTGATGAGTTGGTCCACATTCCATTTTCCAGATTATAGATCCTAAAATAGCACTTGCCATTTAGGAAGATCACTGAGTCCCCACAGTTGATGACAATGCGAATCTAGCACAAGCTGAAAATTAAACAATAAAAAATCATAATTATGTTATAGATCATCAATCAAACATGCATTAGCTGAAGGAGCAACATACTGAGACTTGAGGTTTACATAAGTGTGTTTTCAGCAAGTTATTCAGATTGGTTTTTTCACAAGCGTAAAAACACGATAATAAATCAACGACATCCTAGGTTGCATTCAGTGTCTGAACCACAGATGCTTTTTCAATGTTTTTCCTATGCCTATAGATCTAAATGCAATGTAAATTATCTAAAAATATTTCATATTCCTTCTGTCAAAAGAAAAGTATGACTACAGTGGCCATTTAGTATTTGTAAAGTATAAAGCTTGTAACCATGTTGTGGATCAACAAATCAATCTTAATTACATGAGCTAGAAGATAATTATACTAGTTATGAAGGTTTATATTGTGTTTTTGGTGAGATTTTGGAATGCATGTGTTAAATAAGACAACAGATCAACAACCACCTAGTTGTGAATTCATTTTCCATCCTGAACACATATCGGTGTTGAAGTTTTGTCTTCATTAGCTGAACGAGCAACATGCTAAGTTTGAAGGTTTACAGGGTTATGTTTTTTTGTGTGATTTTCAGATTGGCAGAACAAAGATGACAACAGAGTATTATATAAATAATAACCTCCTAGCCTCCTACAGGTGTATTTAATGTTTCCACCACATATAGTTGTCAGCTTCTTTTTTCTTTGTTCTCCAAATCTAAATGCAATGTTACTTAACTAAAATCTAAGTCAAAATAAAATTTTATACTAATCTAAACACTTCCTATTTCCTTCTGGCCAAAGCAGAGCATTACTGGAGTGACTAATAATTTTGTAGTATATATAACAGAAATATGCATAAAGCTCATAATTATAAACATTTTATGGGTCAACAATCCAATATCAACATACTAATTTTGAAGGTTTAGAACCTTAGATTGTGATTTGTGTGTCATCTTTAGATTGGGCAAGCAAGTGTTAAAACAAGACAATAAACCCACAACCTCCTACTAAGTATGAGGAAAATGAAGCTAACAGAGTTAAGAAATTCGCTGAAGTTCCTAAAGGTATGAAAGTGTTGTCCTCGTTCCAGAAACAAAAATGAGGTTGACAGTAATCTTCATTAATCTCGAAATCAAAACAACTACAATATCTTTGGATCCTGATTGGACTTATTGTCAACCATACCATTGTCTATCGATATAACACTAATAGAGCTAAGATTATCTTCAAATCTGAAACATGGTCTTCTCATGCTGCTGGAAAAACGCAAGCAACTACTAGAAAGGAAAGCAGATTTGATCATGGTGTCCTGATAATTAAACTATCAACACAATACTGCACATTTCAAAGCAACTAGGCCTGAAGTAGGCAGGCAGCGTACAGCAAACACAACTTGAATAAATTGTAAATTGTCCAGGTGCTACAGATAATCCTGAACTCACTCTTATTTCTTCTCCGCTGGCAGTGGCGATTTGTGGCTTGCAAAATCTGAAAAGTAGCATGCACAAATATTAAAATTATTTCATAACTCACCTATATGTAGCTTTCTGAGATGAACAATAGAGCATGCCTAATGTAAAATATTTACAACGAGTGCAAACAAAACGGCCATAAGCCAGTGATTTGTCACTGAAGTTCCAAACGCTCACAATGTAAGGTTAGGGTCTTCCAGTTTGAGCTTCAGAATTAGACTGGCCAACGAGGATATACAAAATTTTAGATCAATAAACAGTGGCTAGTTGATAGAAACAAAATCAACTATACTTGCAAAAGGCACATGTTGACTATTATAAGTGCCTATGACTAGGAGCCCAATTGACCAAATTCATACGCGACACTATATTGTTAGATATTCAGTTTTCTCTTGCAGAGGTAGCATCTATTACTTCGTGTATATAGGTAGGCAGTTGTAATGTGCCGAATTATATAAAGTAAATAACAAGGCAGTTTATTTACCTGGAATGTAAAAACTCAAGTAGGGGGAGACATCATAGTAGTGGTACTCAGGTTTGCTTATTTTCTTGAACTGCCCTGATTTTAGCTCAAACATGAAGCCACTACCATCGCCACCGAGTAAGAGAAAATCCACGCCCTCAGCAAATGCAATAACATTCACACGCATGCAGGTTTTCACAGGCCCGCGAATAATAGGAACTAGATTGTTAAGCAAGACGACTCTCTCTTGTACCCATCCCATAGATCCATCCAGATTCACCTTGCTCGCCCACAACTGGAGGGTTAAATCCTTAACGTCGGCAAACCCCAGTGAACCATCCTCCATTGTCATGTGAACAGGACGATAGATGTAGATGGATGGCAAGCTAATCATAGTCAAGCAATGCTTTCCTAGATCATACTTGAGAATTCCGGCATCGTCCACTAAGTAGATTTGGTCTCCAACAAGGGCCCCACTTTTTTGTGTCCACAAGCAGGATCCTTTAGGTAGCTGCATGGATGCCGGTGCGCTCCATGCATCAGACTCATCGCCATCGGACAAGTACACCCGTGCACTAATATCCTTGGTGCCTTCCAGTTGCAATGGACAGCTAACAAGGACCACAACGAAAGGGCCACCGTAGCAGGCACGGTGATTGCAACCTGCTGCCGAACAAAGAACCACGCCAGAGCGGTAAAATGCATCCGGATTAGGATCCGCGAACAACTTGTGGTCGCCGGTGACAGGGTTCCACACAGCGAGACTTTCCCTCTTGCCACCTACCGAGTCGAGGAGGACACGGCCATGGCGGCAGTCCAGAGCCCGGCATCCAAATGGGAGCCGCAGTACAGGGACACCTTTTGTGATGGGGACAAATCGGCCTTCTTTTGCGTAGCCCATACATACGAAGCCAAGGAGGGGAGGTGTACCATGGAACTCGCGGTAGCGGTGGGGGAAAGTGGAGTCGGACAAGATACGGCGCCAAAGTTTGCACACGAGGGAGGCGCGTACGAGGCACGTGGGGTCGTCGGGCGGGAGACGGAGGAGAATCTCGGTGATGGCATCATTGAACAGCTCAGGCGGTGGCGGGGGCGGCGCCATGGGCGGTGGCCGTGTGAGGCGGAGGCGAAGGCAAAGCGACCGGATCTTTTTTTTCATCTGTCTCGTACTTTATTTGGACCAACCTTTGACCTAGTTTTTTGGTTTAAATGGGCCACGGCCCGCGTATAGCAAAATTAAAGCAGTCCTCTTTAATTTCTACTAGAGCCAAGTTAATACGTATCTTGGTATATAGGGGCTCTCACCGTACCCATGTAAAACGGGATGGATAGTTCTGTAAGTTTCGGAAAACTACTGGTTATGCCGTTAGTCATTTATGGTTTATACGCATTGAATTTAGGTAATTTTTACCGTGGGACATCACGAGAATGTTTATTTGGCCGGAACACACCACCAACAAGAGAATTTGTCCAAAGACATTACAAATTTGTGGTTGTTTGTCCACACACATCGCATTGATTATTTTAATCATTTATCAGTTTTGCCGAGGGGACGGAACCGTCTGACAATGATGGGTGCCGCTTGCTGGGGACTCTGATTACACACATGTTGA
The DNA here is from genome assembly GCA_018135685.1 of Themeda triandra. NCBI lineage: Eukaryota > Viridiplantae > Streptophyta > Magnoliopsida > Poales > Poaceae > Themeda > Themeda triandra. The sequence goes on along the minus strand of JAENPR010000068.1, from coordinate 1,342,620 downwards.
AGGTGTAGTTCTGGCGTTCCCGTAGTGCCAGGCCATCGCACTGTTATCATCATCTACGCCATGGCGACCAGGATGTGGTTGGCGCGGGAGTGAGCCAGCACAACCATGGTAGGCTTCAGTACTCAGTCCGAGGAGAGGCGTCGGGGTGGACAACGAAGCCTGCAGTCCCTCACTCGGTGGTTCTACTGAGGCAGAGGAGGCAACAGGACGGGAAGGTCCATCGGGCGGCAATGTGGTCTCTTGCTAGACAGTTGAAGCAGAGGCCAACGCACGAATGCGACACTGGCCGTTGGCGACGAGGGTGGGGCGGGACATGGCGGCACCCACACTGACGGCTTTGAACAAGCGTGAAGTCATCCGCTTCGACAGGCGCAACTGCTAGGTCGTCCGGTGTTCGTCATGTCTCCAGGGCCTGGCTAATGACATCGACGACGACGGCCAAGCACTAACGCCTAATGAATCTGGCCTAGATGCTAGTGCACGGGGGCACGCACGGCTGGCTGTGGGCCAAGCCGCTGGTGCACCGGCACCCTCTCGACCATTGGCGACACAAGACTTGTTGATGACGATGACCCAACCTCTTCTTGGTGATAATGACAACATCGCTCTGTGCTGCATCCGGGGGTCCTACCGAAGGTGGAGGCGTGGTCTGGATAACCTTGCAAGCGACGTCCACATATGATGGGCGCACAACAGAGGAAGTCGGCCCGTTGTCAGAACTGGCCGCGCCAGAGTCCTCCTCCTATCGCCGGGACTTACTTTTGGCAGCTGGCCGACAGGCAGGAAAGAAGAGAGGTGCATGCGCACAGAGGGAGGATGGTGAGGGCCTGATTGAGCGTGCTGCATCCTCATCCTCGTCCTCATCAGACGTCCTCGATGATGATCCGGAACTCATCCTCCAACCCTCCATCAGCAGCACGTGGGGCGACGTGCACGGACATGTACTAACATCTATCAGGTAGCTGTTGCCTTTTTTTCTGAAAGGGAAAAAATATGTTACCTCTAATTAATTAGAAAGGGATCAACACGTATTTACTTTCTCCGTTCCAAATTGTAAGTCATTCCAAGAATCTTAGAAAATCAAGGCATTTCAAGTGTGACCAAAATTATTGAGAAAAATTATATAGATTTATGATATCAAATAGTTATAATATCAAAATATCATTAATAAAGAATCTTATAATACTTAGTTGGCATCGTAAATGTTATTAGATTAGATTATCATATAAATTTGGTTAAACTTGAGATGCTTTAATTCTTCAAAATTTTTAGAATGACTTACAATTTGTAATGAAGGAAGAATTGTAATTGCCAACACATACACGATAGCATATGCATAGAAATCTGCTTGAGTGTTGTTCTTCCACTTTATTTCTGGCTGACATGAAGCTCACACCGCCATTGGGATCATCAGCACTCAACTAATGCTCATCTCGAGTGTTTTTTTTTTTTTTTTTTTTTTTTTTTACCCTCATGTTCTTCTTCCAACGTACAAATGGCACTGAGGTAGTTGGCAGCACAACTCATAATTCAAAGCATAAAGCGTGCAAATTTATTCTTTTCGTGCATTATATACATCAACTTGTATAAATTAATATATACAATCATATAAAAAGAAACCTGCATATCTTAGAGTTCTAGCTAACATTGGGGTTACTTCAGTTTTCACCCGGCACCTGCTCTGCAACTATATTACAAAAAGAACAAACATGACAAGGAACAATTACACGTCTCAGTAGCTCTTCCAGAATACTAAATTTTATGCATCATGCAATTTGCATGTCATTCAAAGTAGACCAATGGATCGCTAACAATCTTGTTTGACACTAAAGAAAAAGATCAGCTCTAGATATATGGTGCCTAAAGTACATGAAGGAACAAACAACTCAGCAACACACATGTACCTGGAACAAGGTTGTAAAAGCTAAATACCCCTTCTTCTCACATTCAGAAGAAAGAGATTCACTCTGCAGATACATTCTACTAGTTGAGAGTTTCCACAAACCATGAACTGAACACACACAAGCCAAGGACCCAAGGTATACAAGCTACATACATGGTGCCTTATTTATATGAACTTTCTGGACATAACTATGGAGGAACATGGCGAAATACTTAGCCAGGACATTTCCATTTTTGAGAACAAAGTGTGGCTACAATCTGCACCCAAGTGTTCTAGAAAAAAGGCAACAAAGCTGTCACAATGCCAAAGAAGAAGAAGCTTGAAACCATAGTTGAAACAACTATCCTCATTCAGGAAGTGAAAAAATAAACTCAAGAAACCTAATTTAATTTAGTCTAATGAGCCAAATATGTTTGTTAACTCCGGTGATCCTGTCAACCATCAATTTAGCAATGATCAAGTAAGATGAACTCCAAACCACAAACGTAGTCATGATGATCATGATCATAAACAGATACAGAAGAACATCAGGTCGACAACTGGCCATAGTGGCTTACTGGCTTACATTACAAAACATGATATTAATTCAAGTGCTCAACAAAGTACATATAACCATTTCAGAGCTTCAGCCCCACAACATACTTCAACAAGGCAACAACAGAAGATTTAGCTTGACAATGATTAATTATTCTCTACAGGTAACAGCAATTTCCAACAAGCACAATCTGAAACGTACCAAGCGTACAAGTTATATTATTTTCACAACCAAGCGTACAAGTTATATTATTTTCACAGCTTAATATATATATCTTTGAAAGATAAAACAGTAGCAATGCCTAAAGTTACAGTGCCCAAATTTTAATTTTATAAGATATGTTATTGGAAGAACATGGAAGCAAATAATTTGGTCAGCAGCTTGTACTTGATTAAAATTCAACTACTTTCTAAGCACACCTTTGCCAATATCAAGGAGCTTTCATAACAGATTGAACAAAGCCCAGAATTAGATTATATTATATTCCAATGTCAAATGCTAGATTTTTAAAAACAGGAGTATCATTTATACTTCCACAAATTATATGTTGTACATATCAGAACAACTAAAACATTTTACAAGGAAATAATGTTCTCTGCTGGCACACTTTGCTGCTAGTAGAATCTGAAGATTCACATGCCTAAAAGTGAAATATTATTGTGCCTGCGTAAATGCAAGCCTAAGCAAACATTTATGAAAAAATTACAGAGAAAAAATAGTTATGTGAGCTTTAGCACCTCCCCATTTTCCTCGACAAGTTTTCTGTTGATGGAGCCAATGAAAATGAAATAGATTATAGTGAATTTGATTTTCTCAGAATGGTGGTCTGAGCTAGTGAAGGAGGTTGTGCTGGGAGGTCTAGGCGCCTGGTAGCTCAAATGGGTGCATGCTATTGGCCAATGTGGAGAGGGCAACATGAGTGAAACTGATGGCCATGTTTCATCTCAAAAATTCTACACACAAACTAAAACATACCTCTGAATGACTCAGTAGGAAAGCAGTGCGTATTCAGTTCACAGTGGTCGTGCCATGCATGGAGAGGGAAATGATTTGTGAGCCAATATAAAAACTGAAAGATACCTCTCATAATGGCACAAACTAAAACATAGTTTTTTGTCTCAGAAGTCCAATGGGAGTACTATAACTGGATAAGGAAACTAGCATTGTTCTTACTGAAACTTTCTCAAGACAACACAAAAGACTAGAAACTAGAAAGCATTAGCTCTGCAAGACGATGGATTTGTTGAACTGTTCAACATAAAGAAGCATCAGCACCGCAAAGTGATGGATCTTAGAGGATCACCGAGTCTCCACAGGTGCCACAGGTGATTGCAGTATGCCACGAGCAAAAGCTGAAAATAAAACAATAAAGCCAACAATTGAACACGTCCATGAGCTAAATCAGCAACATAATTAACCTCAAGGTTTACAAAACTGTGTTTTTTGGTGCGAATTTCAGATTGGCCACACAAGAACACAAGGATGAAAAACAGGAGAATACATCAATAATCTTCTAGGTGTGTATTCAATGTCCCAACTATAGAGATATCAATGGTTTTTTCTTATCTCTCTAAATTTATAGACAATGTAACTTGCCTAGACATTTCTACTTTCTTCTGTTGTAAATAAAGTTTGACTATAATGACAATTTATGAAGGATAAAGCTAGCAACCAGCTTATGGATCAGGAAATCATACTTACCTAAGATACCACAATACACAAATTATGAAGGTTTACATTGTTTTTACAATGGGATTATTTAGATTCGCCATACAAGGGTTAAACGTACAGTACAAATAGATCAACGGCCTCCTAGTTGTGCATTCATTTTCTTGATCACATATATCATTATCGAAGTTTTTCTTGTTTCTTTTTATCCAAATCAAGCATTATTTATCTTAGCAACTAGGCTGTATGAGCAACTTGCTAAGTTTAAGGATTTCCAGCATCATTTTTTTTGTGTGATTTTAAGATTGGCCAAACAAAAGTGAATACAGAACAAAAGATGAACAACCTCCTAGGTATGTGATGAATGTTTTGACAACATATAATTGTCAATGTTGTCCTTGTGTCTCTAAATTTAAATACAATATTACTGATGCAAACATTTTCTATTTCCTTCTGCACAAACAGCAAAACAGAGTATTCTTGAAGAGATGATTTTTTTTAAGTGCAACAGTAAACATGCATAAGCCTATAACCATGTTATAGGCTGACAACAACATGCATATCAATTTTAATGGTTTACATTGTGATTTGGGGTGATGATCAGATTGGCCATGCAAGTGATAAACAGGACAATATTCCCACAACCTCCTAATAGGGCAGATGTTTTTCAACCACATATATCTTTCTCGATGTCTTTCTGGCGTCTCTAAATCAAAATCAAGCATTACTTACCTAGATAATACACATTACCTTCATAACCTAACAAAAGTATATGACTATGTAATATGCCTGACTGAATAGTCACACATTGCAGTGAGCCGAACAAAGATGGGGACAGCCGAGCACCGCGCAGAGACCCGATGGCAGCCTCCGCTAGTACCGAAGACCAGTGGCGGCGGCGGTGGCGCAGCGACGACGACGAGCCGTCGGTAGGGGAGGAGGAAGGCGAGACCGTCCCCGGCAGCCACTCAGAGACCGACACCGACGAGTACTACAACCGCCACAGCGAGTGCGACGACGAGGCGGTCAGCAGCCGCAGAGCCGCCACCTCCGTCGTCATCCCGGCGAACAACGGCAGCAATGCAGATGCAGCCAGCACGTCGTGTGTCACGCGGGGGTGGGGCGGCACCGGCAAGCGAGGCCGTTCGGGGTCGGGATCGTTGGGTAGGGCTGTCTCACCGAGCGCCGAGCTGGACCACCAGTCCATGCCCGTTGCGGCCGCGGCGGCGCCCATGCCTATCCTGCAGCCGGTGCCATTGGCGTTCGCGCCGCCCAGTAGTCTGCCGTCGTCGTCCGTGCCCGCGCCGTCCAGCGCAGGAACCAATCTTTCCGGCCCGAGCAGCAGCGCGCAGACGGTGCAAGATGACGCCGTGGACACAGTGACAATGGTGGTGGCAGGAGCTGCCAGCTTGGCCGCCAAAGCCGTCGTCGCCCAGCACCAGCCCCTCGCGCCGCCGCCGCCGCGGAGACCAGCGCCTGCCGCGGGCCGGCAGAACCCGGACGGGTACACGTGCCCGAAGTGCGGCATGTGGTTCGCGACGCACCAGGGGCTGGGCGGCCACAGCGTCGGGCACAAGCACAGGGAGAGGGAGTCGACGCTCGCCGTCCCGGGCAGCCGCAACGCCGCCACCAAGCCGGAGCGGGTGCACGTGTGCGGCGAGTGCGGTGCAGAGTTTGACAAGGGGGTGCAGCTCGGCGGCCACAAGCGGAAGCACTGGGCAGGCGCGCCGATCGTGCCCAAGAAGAAGCCGCGCGCTGCCGTTGCCGTCCTCGATCAACACCTTCCACCACCGGCGGGACCAGCCGCGCGCGTGGCGGACATCACGTTGGCGCTGGCAGTCAAAGCGGACGAGACGTCGCCGGCAGTGGAGACGACCACACAGCCTGCAGCTAGGTCGCCGGTGGCCGGCAGAGTACGCCTCTTCGGCGTTGACATCGTGCCGGCGGTGCAGAAGCCAGAGGTGCGGCAAGGCTCGCCTGCGTCTGCGACACAGAGCTTGGGGTCCACCGTAGTGCAGCAGTAGCCATAGCCAGAGCTTAGTAGCTATACTACAACCGGAAATTTCTAGCAAATTCAGTGTCTTTTTCCTAGGTTGTTAATAGAGATCACGCATAATTGAAAATTCGATTTAACTAGAAAAACAAGCGCGGTTGTACTCCAGTGGATGACCTCGTTTCATTGCGGTACTATATACTACTTCTGTAACATTATGGAATGAAGCATTAACTACCTGCTAATTCATTACTTAAGCAATTTCAAGTCATTCGGAGTTTTTTCTATACATTTTGCAAGTCTTGACTGCACAAGCCACAAGAACAGCATGAGAAACACCAGTGGCGTGATTCAATCCATCATTGAAAAGCAAACAGGCTATTCTTGCCTTTCGAAGTTTCGATCAATCCTACTTAAGTGCGTAATAGCCAGTAGGCTTGGATTCCTCAGCCTCTGCCCTCTTTTACTGTTAAGCTGAAATTTTAGGAATCGAATCGAGTACACACGTTTGGAACAGCCAAATCGATACTAACTCACTGCTTTGGTGTGTATTTCATTTAGATGTGCCAACCATATAGTTTTTCTTGAGCCAACCATAGAGTTGTCAACAAGTCACACTAACTCGCAGAAAAATTAGGGATTGCAAATAGGCACTAAATTAGCACTCGATTTAACTGTAGGGGCAGGGTTGTAGCCATTTGCGAACTTTGTTATAGCAAAACTGGTGTCTTAAGGATCTAGCGCTTGGAAAGAGCTAAAAAGCTTCAAATTGTAGAAATGAAGCAAAGTCCCAAAAAGGCTCTTCAAGTTTTTGGTTTCAAATTGGATTGAAAGGTGGTTTGAAAATCCATTTATATAAAAGAAAAGGCTTTTCCTTTTTCTGTTTTTCCCCTCCCTCAAATCTGGCCCTTCCTTCATTTGACCTGCTAGCGGCCCAGCCTGCATCAGCAGCCTACCCCCGCTCCACGGGCCAAGCCCAGCACCGCGGCCTGCTTCGCGCTCGTCCCGGCCTTTGGGCCTTAGCCCAGCATTGCGGCCCACCAGCTGAAGCAGCAGCGCATCGCCGCGGCCCGCTCCGCCCAGCGCCCAGTCGCTGCCGTGTGGGCCCCGCCGTTCATCGGCCCCACACGTCAGCAGGACACCCCGTCATCCCTACCTCCGGATCGCGCGGAGCACCGCGCCGCCGCTCGATCCGCCTCGGGTGCGCGCCCCAAGGTTGGCCGCCGCCGATAAAGGGCCAAGTCCCGTGCGCGGCGGTCCTCCTTTGGAACCCTAGCCGGCTCTAGCGCCCTCCGCCACCATCCGGTGCCCTAACCCTAGGTGGGGCACCGCCATAGCCGCCGCCGCCTCCGAGCTCGCCTTCGCGCCGCCGTTGCGCTCCCGCCGTCAAGAACCTACGCCCGAGCTCCGCTCCGAGGTGAGAAACCCGTAGGTACCTTCCCCGTCCGCTCTCCCAGTCCTTCTTGCCCGCGCGTCGTCGCCGAAGTAGCGCCGCCGCTGCTTGCCGCCGCCGCGTCGTCCCGCACCCCTGCCACCGTCCGCCGCTCTCGCCTTGGGCATCGCGTGCGCACGAACATGTGAATCGCGCTCGCGCGCTCGGCTCGAGCCCTTGCACCCCGCAGCGCACTTCCCGCGGAGCACGCCATCGCCGGCAATGGCGTCCCGCCGCGCCTGCCCCGCCTCCGGCCCGCTGCCGTCGCCTTGGACCCCGCGGACGAGTCCGCGAGGTTACCCTCGTCCTCTCCGTGCCCTCCGCGTGCCAAGCTGACGCCCGGAGCGCCGTTCCGGCCATCGCCGGCGAGCGCGCCGCCGTCCCGGCGCCGCTCCGGCGACCCAGTCCGGCCGGCCAAGCCCTGGCCGTCAGACCTGGATCCGGTGGTCCAGATCCACCCTTGAGGCCTGGTCAAAGGGGTCAAGCCCCGGCCCACCCTTCTGCCGACGTGGCCGCCACGCAGGCGCCACATCATCGCCCAGTCAGCGCCGCGTCAGCGTTGACTAGTCAACCAGCTCAACCAGCTGGTCAGCCCTGGCAGTTGTGCAGAAAGGCCTCTGATCTTTACTGTAATTGCGATTCAGTCCGGAGCAGTTCAAAAATAATTAGTGTTAAGCCCTGTTTTTAACAGTTTAGACCCTGACCTTGTTTTAGCCATAACTTCTCCGTTATAGCTCCGTTTTAAGTGATCTTATACTCGTTAGAATCATATCGATGTAAGCTATGCAATAGCGTTGACTATATCCCATTTGATACTTTTGAAAATGCAACTTTAGTGTGAGCTTGTTTAGTGACCTATCGATGCTCTTTTTCAAATGCGACTAGCCTAGAGCGACCATGTTAGTTGTGCCCCCCTAACGATAGCTTCTTTTGTGTAATGTCTGTTCTCAGTATTGTCTGTTTGTGTTGCTGGTTTGTTGCGAGTAGACGACGAGCAATCGACAAGTGCTGAAGACCAGAAGCTAAGGACCAACAAGTGTAGCTGGGGTTGGAGACCAGAAGATAGATGCTATAGATTATAGAGCAGCTGATCTTTGGATTTAAGGCAAGTCCAAGCATCCCTTTGCCTTGGCCAGACATGGATCCTATCCTCGTCGAGTCTGTCGCGGTGCTGTGCGCCGCCGACGCATGCGACCACCTCGACTGCCATTTTTGGAAAAATTGCTTCCAAAACTTTGTTGATCCTTTGTGTCACAGCATTTAGTCAAATCCCTATCGCACTATGACAGAAAATGCTGAAGCTTAGATAAAGGCTTCTCTAGCAATGAAGATATCACCACACGAAGCCACTTAGCTGTCGTCATGTCAGGTGGTGGTGTCATTTGCACAATCTTGACTGAACCACTGGTGGCAGGTGACAAAGGGGAACGACTAGGAACAATCAGCATGTTCTTTATTCTCTTTGTGGGAGATTTCAAAGACACGCTGCAAAGACACGCCACCGGTGGTTCAGTCAAGATTGTGCAAATGACACCACCAGTAACTTCTGCCATGACGATAGCTAAGTGACTTCGTGAGGTGATATCTCCATTGTCAGAGAAGCCTTCATCTAAGATTCAGCAGTTTCTGTAATCACGTGATAGGCATTTGACAAATGTTGTCACACAAAGGGTTAGCAAAGTTTTGGAAGCAATTTTTCCAACCAAGTTTTTCGTGTCGTCTTCGTGGCCACCCACGAGTCGAAGGATACCATATTCGCGAGGATGTACTCATCGGAGACGGGTAAGTGGGGCGTGCCAGTATCCTTTGACAACAGCTATGAATCATTCGACCAACACATGCGGGAGGGGCGTGCATATGATCGCTTCTACACGCCCTATCTCCAACCAAGGCGAGGCACCCTTGTTGGATATGGAATCTACTTCACAATTCGGTTCGATAATGCAATCATCAAGTATGACTGGGGCAACAATCGATTATGGACCCATCGTCACGGGATGTGTATCACATTTCTCTCATGGCAATGGATAACTGTACACTTGGCTTTGCCTCCATTCTGGGTTCCAGCCTTCAATGTGGTTAAGGAAGGTTGATACAGAAGAAGCTGCAGGATGGGTGCCCTATGGGGTCATTGACCTTGAGAATATGATACCTGTTGCGAATCCCAATGAAAAACTAGTTGTTGTTGGCTTTTGCAGAGGGTGTGGATACCTGTTGCGAATCCCAATGAAAAACTAGTTGTTGTTGGCTTTTGCAGAGGGTGTGGGTGTTGTCTTTGTTAGCACATATGCTGGAATGTTCGTTACCAGAGATGCTAAATTGTTCATGATCAAGCTAAGTTCTGGGAAGGAAAAGAAGGTTGAAGATTCTGGTGTCTACTTTAGTGTCCTACCCTACATGAGTTTCTATACTCCAGGTATGACACTGACCCTTGCCTATCTTCTGTCTTGCATTTTCTTTGCAACTTCTACATGTTTGCTTAGTTAGTAAAAATGTAAGAAATAGGTGCTGTTATTTTTATTCCACATTTATTTAGTCATATAGAGCCTGCCAAAGACTGTTTTTTGTATGCTTGAGACAACTGAATATGTGGCGTGGGGAAATAGGATGTTATTTTGTTTTGAGATTTGAGTAGTTATGGCATGCATCAATCAAATTGCTAAATATATGTATACGGACTTGTCAACAAGTATACCCTCTTACCTTGCTTTGTATTGTTTTAGATACCAAAAAGACTGATATTTTTGGGCACAGCTAATATCAGTCTCAATCTTTTAACCTATGGAATTAGTAACAGCACAAACTTCCCCAAAGTGGAAAATGCCGAGCTGAACAGTTGGCTATTAAGTTTTTGCATGTTATCTTTCCTGATCAGGGCACACTGTTATTGATATTAATAACTGATGTATTAGTCATTTCTTCTTTTGAGCAGTTAATATGCAATTTGTGCAAGTCATTGCAACCAATTGTGTTTTCTTTTTGTCGAATTTATCCTAGTAGTATCATCGAAAAAATTGTAACATTCTACTTGGAACTAAAATTAGTGTAGTGGATGTTGTTTCACTTTCCTGAAACATGGCGCTCAGTGTTAGTGTATCTTCAAAAGGGTTTAGTAGCATTGTAAGACTTCTTGGCCAGACAACTGTAGATTCAGGGATCCAAGATGTAATCTAGTCTCACATAAGACGTTTACCATCTGCAGATCAACTGAAGAACCTGTTAAGTTTTACAGTTGTGTAACTTAGATATTTTACGCTTCCATTGAAAACTTGGAAAATGATGTAAGGACTAAAGGTTATGATTTCCTAGACCTCTTGTTTAATTTGTGAATCTGGACTCTTGTTTAGTTATTCTTTGACCTAGAGACCTTGTTATTATATTTATATGGACCAAATTATGGGAAGCAGGGCCAATTGAATCAATACAGAATGAATTTTCTTCTCTTTGCTAGAGCCACTGACTAGTCATATAGCTGACAAAGCATAAAAGTTTGCTGCTAGTCTCAAATGCAGATTGTTAAGAATTGAATGACTATTTGATATAACATTCTCCTTTTGCCTTAATTTGTTTTTTAAACTGCATTCATTAATCTTCAAAACTATTTCTAAGCACATACGCAACAAATTATATTTTCTCAAGTTGTTTATGGGTTTTGTGATTCGTGTATTTGCAGATCGTGGCAGATTGTTGTCGCTAGCAAGGGCCCACTGATATCTGATGTGTTGTGGCGGTGTAGCTGTGATAAAAACTGCAATATCCATTGGTTTGAGTCTGCTGATGTTGGTTTTTTTTTTGTGTCACCACTATCGAGTTGGTCTCCCCCGCTGCCCCCCTCACTGAGCTGGTTAAGCATAGTAGCTGCAAGTTGTAATGATATTCTTGTCCAATTCATCACGACCATGTTCAATCCTGTTTCTTGATATGTCGGGCATATTTGACTTGCTATTTGGTAAAAATGCTTGATTCAGCTACATGAAACTGAATTTATGTGGAGGACTTCAGGTTGTTGCTAGTTTCTGAAAAACTGATGTCGTTCAGTGCTGGTTTTTTTGTCTTCCAGAATGTACTCAACTGGCAGAAGTGTTTTTGGACATATAATTGTAAAGTTGTTTTGTCATAACAAGCACTTCTTGTTTCTCCTTTGTTTTTTTTTTTAACTCAGGGCCCATGTCAACTGACTGCTACACAAAAGTGTGGGTGTGTGGGTTGGGGTGGTGGTAAAATGTTGATATGGAAGTCATTTCCTCTCTTTACTTTTTATTACAAAGATGAATTGTTTATGGATTGCTCCCGTTTCTTTTATTTTTGAGAGAAAGAAATTCAAACAGTTTGTTATTTGCTTTGCGTTACAAAATTTCTGGGCCCCAAAATGACCATGCAGCCATGCTGAGCTCCGACTCCGAATATTTCCAAACAGAGTTCACTAGGCAGCGTGTTGTTCGCACTGTTTGCTGCAATGTTGTGCCCCTTGCGTGCAAGATTTTTTTTATAAACTTATTTAGAGTAAGAGAAATTTAATTAGAAATAAAACTAAAGAGATTTAAAGCTTGCTGTTGGATCTTATCATGTATAGCTTCAAATAAAATACTTGCCCGTGTTATGAAAAGCATGGTTATTGCAGCAAAAATCATAGCCTTAACACCACAATAAGAGCTCAATAGTCAGTAGTCGAAGCCCGCAGCACTTATACGGCCTTGTTTATATTCAAATCAAGAGATAAAAATACATTAACTATATGTGATCGAGGTAAAAAAAAAAAAACTCCTTGAAATGCAGCTAACAGAACTCCTTGAAAACGGCACTGAATGCAGCCATTTGGGGGTTCTCACCGTGATTTATTCCCATAATAAAACCAACCTCTCAATCCATGGAGACACAAAACATGTCAGTTGCGTACGAAGCCTCCCTTGTGATCTCTCCGTGGAAGCACTAAGCAGCTGTGTCTGAGTACACGTGTAGGTCTGGTTGTGTATGTGTTGTGTACATGTGTGTCCATATACAACCAATTCTAAAATTGTATTCCTACATAAGTGTTAAAAAAAACTTAAGCCTTGGTTGAATGTTGCCGTTTTTGTATCGATGCATATGTTTTGGATGGATTGGGTGTATTTTGAGTTAAATTCTAGCCCAATTCACAAACACATATGGATTAAGTTGAATTCGACAACGTCCAAACAAGATCCTACGTGGTTTTGTTTACATTCAAATTAAAAGTGGATTTTTGTTATGTGAAAATCATGCCGCACTAGGACATGGTTCGTGTTGTTGTATTTGTGCCACTGTCGTGTGGACCCTTCAGCCCAAGGGCCCACCTGCAGTCACTGCTTCTGATCTGGTGAGCCAGCCACGACAGTGAGGGTGAACCCCAGCCCATTTCGTGCCCCCGATTCATCCCCAACCCAAACCTCGCCGCCGCCGCCGCCGCCGCCCGCAGCGCGGGCGCCATGGCATCGCCACGCCCTGCTCCGCCGCTGATCGACGACGTCATGGCCGAGATCTTCTTCCGCCTCCCGCCGGACGAGCCGGAGCACCTCTTCCGCGTCGCGCTCGTCTGCAAGCCATGGCTCCGCATCCTCTGCGACGCCGGGTTCCTCCGCCGCTACCGCGCCTTCCACGGGGCCCCTCCCCTCATCGGCCTCCTCCACAGGCTCATGGTCCTCCAGGGAAGCCCGCCGCCCCGCTTCGCCTCCACAACGTCGCTGCCGGACTTCCCGCACCCGGGCTCCGATGGCAGCTACACGCGCCCCCTCGACTGCCGCCACGGCCGCGTCCTCATCTTCATGCCTGAAGATGAGAACGTGGACTACCTCGTTTGGGGTCCCGTCACGGGCGACCGCCACGCCGTGCCCATGCCGGACGTGGAGGAGTGGATCATCGAATCTGTGGCGGTGCTCTGTGCCACCCAGGGATGCAACCACCTTGACTGCCATGGCGGCCCCTTTCGTGTGGTCTTCATGGCCACCCATGATTGGCAGCCTACCATACTTGCTTGTGTGTACTCATCGGAGACCGGTGCGTGGAGTCAGCAGATCTCTCTTGACAGCAGTTGTGAGTACTATACTGAGCATATGGAAGAGGGTCTTGCAGGTAGAGGCTACTATCTGCCCTATCTCCAGCCAAGGCGAGGCACCCATATCGGGGATGGAATCTATCACACAATCCGTCTGGATAACACAATCGTCAAGTATGACTTCTGCAAGAATCGCTTTTCCTTGATTCGCTCGCCATCAAAGGAAGTGTACTACATTGCCCTCATGGCCATGGATAACAGTACACTTGGCTTTGCCTCCATTCTGGGTTCCAGCCTTCATATGTGGGCGATGAAGATGGATACACAAGAAGCCGTAGAATGGCTGCAATACAGGGTCATTGAGCTGGAAAACATAATACCTGCTGCGATTGATACAGGCGCTGTGGTTGGGTCTGCTGAGGGATTGGGAGTCATCTTCATAAGCACAGATGTTGGCTTATTCAGTATAGAGCTCAAGTCAGAGAGGGTGAAGAAGATTGACGAACCTGGAGTCTATTTTAGTGTCCAACCCTACATGAGCTTTTATACTCCAGGTATTCCCTTGCATCTTGCCTGTTGTCCTGCATTTTATTTACAACTTCCTTATGTTTTCTTAAGTAGTTCTTTCTGGTTTGTGCACAATTTATCACAATGGAAAATATATTACTTTTACTCACACATAGTGCCTACCAAAGAAATTTGTATATCCTAGAGAAAAGTGGATATGTGGCATGGGAAAACATTATGGAATTTGGTTTTGAGATTTGAATTGTTAACATTAAGGACCATGGCATTGATCTGTCAAATTGCTTAATATGCTTGCAGACTTGTGGATTTAGTTTTCCTGTTACTTTGCTTCGCATTTGTTGTCAAGAAAAAAAAACTCTGTTTTACGTAGCTCTCATGCCCAAGGCTCAGTCTTGTAACCTTTCGTATTAGTACTAGCAGTCTAGCACACGCCTCACCCAAGTGGAATGCTGAGTTGCACAGCTAGTTATTAGATTTATATGTTCTCCATTTTCTATTGACATTTACATACAAATTGTGAAAGTCATTATAGATTGTTTTTCTGTCCAATTTATCCTGGTCATGTCGTTGAGAAGTTTTTAATATGCCAGTCATATGTTAGTGTTTGGATAATAGTTGACTCGGCTACTTGGAACTGAAATTAAGTGTAGTCTATGGCTCTATGTTGTTCTCTTTCCTTAAATATGGCACTCAGTGTTCGTCTCATCTTCGAAAGAGCAAGTAGGAAATACAGTTGTAGAAAACGGTGATCAAAGATGTTAGTTCCCCATTAAACATTTACCACTTGTAAATCAACTGAAGAACCTTTTTCAAGTTTAGTCAGATGGTTTACACTAGCTTCTATTGAGAAGTTGGGAAAAATGTTGCCAAGAACTCAGTTATGATGTCCTGGAATAAAAAGGCACCTCTTGTTCCATTGGTGAATCTGGACTCTTTTTTGGTTATTTTTCGATCTGGAGACCTTCTGCTATTATATTTATATATGCACCAATTTATTGGAAGCAGGGCCAATTGCATATTTGCATCATTGCTCCCATAATATTTTCCCCCTTTTTGCTAGCCCCTCTGGAGTCAAATAGTTGATGAAGCATGAAGTTGCCTCTTGCCTAAAATGGACATTGAAAAATTGAATGAACTTGTTGATAGTAATATTATACTATTACCTTGCTTCATTTATTTGATTCTTAAAAAAAGCTGTTATTTTCTTGGATGGCTGAAGTTCACATATCAAGTCCACTCATTAATCTTTGTAACTAGTTCTAAGTACATGCACTTCAAATTGCAGACTCTTGAGTTGTTTATGAGTTTTGTGCTTGGTGTCTTTACAGATCGTGGCAGATTGTTGTCACTAGCGAGGGCTTAGTGATCACTGACATGTGGCACAGCAGCGACACATTGCAAAATAGACGTATCCATTGGTTTGAGTCTGCTACTTGCTTTTTGGCTTCTCTGGTGCTACTACTACAACCAAAGCACAAAGTTGTCTGTTTTCTGTTGATCAGTTTTATGCATGCAAGTCCTAATGTTCAACTTCGGTTCTTGTTTGGTTCATCAAGACCCTATGGATAGAAAAATGTAATTCTGCTTAGTATGTTGATTTCTTATCTGTTGAGCTGTTTAAGTAGGAGTGGTGTAAGGCATCATGTTCAATCCTGTTTGTCCTGCGAATTGGTCCTGATTATATCGACGACATACTGATATATTATGTTGGATGTATGTCAAGCAGTTCTGAGTTACTGTTTAGTTAAATGTTTGAGTCAGCTGCATATAATTAAAATTGTGTGGACTTGTTCTCCTAAAATTTTCTGAAAACAATCATGTCATTCATGTTCAAGAATGTTTGTCAACTCAACTAGCAGTAAGAGTTTTTATTGGGCAATAGCTGGAATAATATTCTGTTAACAATGCCGCCCCCTTTTCTGTCACACAACAGAATTCCTTATCCATTGCTTTCTTTTCTATGAATTGCTCCCTTTTCTTTTGCTTTTTAGGTTAAAGAAAATCAGTGGTAATGTGTTCTGGGTTGTGCTGATTACTGAACACTAACACAATGTAATATTTTAGTTGCCATGATGCAATGTAATATTTTAGTTTCGGGCATCTCTTGGTAACTAAAGGGGTCAGGGTTGAAGTCTGGTTATTGGGCAGTATTTGGGAAGCAGAACCTATTATTTTAGTATTGGGCATCTCTTAGTAACTCAGGGGTCAGGACTGAAGTCTGGTTATTGGGTAGTCTTTGGGAAGCAGAACCTATTGAACCACTGATCGTTGATTGAGCATCAAGCGGCAGCTATGAATAAATGGAGATGAAACTTTACATTATATGCCATGTTTTTCCTGTCTTTTCTTTTTCTAGTCGGAGTTTCTTATGCAACGCCTTTTCATTTGTCACAAGAAACAAGATTGAGAATGTGTTGGTGTGAATCTGCACTGACGATTTTCTATCAAGAGTTCATTTGGAAGTCATGTTTGCACTGTGTCGTCAATGAATAATGGGCCAATTGCTCTTACCAATTGCCATAATTGCTAGCTCTGAAGATATCCTCAAGCCCCAACAGATTACCACCTGATTGCATCCGAATTCAAAATAAACAAATTACTTTCAAAGCATCCGTGCTCTGCCAAACCTAAGAACGATCAAAATATCTTGGTTCAGAAGAGAGAATTTAGTTCACTTTCCTTTGCCAAATTGAGTGGCACAGCCCATGGCCCAATTGCTCCGTCGAAAGCAAAATGCCAGTGACCGGTTTGAACTTCATTTTTTATAATAAAAATTTACACTCGAGATACAGATACAATTCAATACAGATACAATTCACTGTTTTATCCATGTGAGGAAAACATGAATTTTTATAAATTTTGCGTCTAGAAGATTGATTTTGTGGATTTTGTAGCTCCTATTATGTTATGGAGTTTATAAAACAAACTTATATCATGATGCATGTGTGCATCAACATACACATCCTGTTTATTAAGAGCAAGCGTCAAGGGAAAATGGCTGGTTGGGGGACATCATACGATAACTTCCCTCATTGAGTGGAGCATGTTGTGGACAATCACTCTCTGATTGACCGAGCAAACCACAGTAGGCGGTTCTTCACTCCTGGAAACAACAGCTCCTCTCCTCTGTGTTCCTCTTACAAAAACATTTTATTGAGTTAGTGATTAGCGGAACTTTGCCTAAGAAGCTAGATAAATTGAACTTAAAGCCCCTTATTGAGTTAGTATTGTCTCATGGGAAAGATATATCTATTTGATTATCTAAATGTAAATGTAGCTTTTCGCTACTATTTGCTTCAGTACTATATATCAAGATATATATATCTCACAAAAAACTAAGCGAACTAATTTGAAAAAAAAATGAGGAATATACATTGAAATGGAAATAGTGCTTATTTGAGGATGGGGCCACTATGCTAATGCAACTGCAGAAACATCAAATCATTATTATCCCAGGCCATGTTATGAAGGCAAGCATGATAATTGCAGAAACGTTTTAATATCCTAAACACCATAGTAAGAGCTCAGTAATAGTCAATAGTGGAGGCAGCACTTACGCAGTTTCGATTAGGGCGTCACTAGCGATCGAACGTTCAATCCATCGAACGCTCCTACCGCGCGGCCCAGCCCACGAGACACACACGCCGCGCCCCGCGCGGGACACACACGCACACCGCCGCGCGGGGCACACACGCACACGGGCACACGCGGGCGCCACACCTCCGCCCCCACACACGCGGGGCACACCCACGGCCCTGCTCCGCCGCGCACACCAGTCCGTCGCCGCCGCCCACCATGGCCGGCATGCCTGCTGGAAAACCGAAACAAAGATGAATACAAGTTGAAACAAATCAAAACTTGCAATTAGAAACACGAGAGAAAAGAAATTGAAACACGTGAAAAGAAACATTTGAAACAAAATGAAAAGCAATATAGAAACAATGAAGAAAAAACCCCTACTGAAACAAGAACAAAAGAATGTAAACAACAATGAGAAAAAAGAAATTGAAACACGTGAAAATAGAAAAAAAAGAAACAACAGAAAAATGAAACAGAAACAAAAATGAAACACAAGATGAAACAAAAAAAAAAGGAATTGAAACACGTGAAAAATAGACATAAAGAAACAAGCAGAAAAAAAAACAGAAAAAAGGGAAATTCAAAATGAAACAAAGAAGAACATATGGTTGAAACAAAAATGGTTGAATCAAATGAAACAAAAAAGAAACATGAAGTGAAACAAATTATGGGGAAAATAGAAACAGCATGAACATGAATTTTGAAACAAAAAAAACTCAAGCCCCCACTGCAAACCCTAACCTACTGAAACAAATTTCTTTTAGAAAACGAAACAACACGGGCATAGCTTTTGAAACAAACAAACATGACCACAAAAACAAAACTGAAAAACAGACACAGATCCCCCCTCGATGATTCTTTTGAAACAACAAGGATGCTACTTTTGAAACAAACAGAGTAAGCAAACATGACAAAACAACAAAACTGAAAAACACACAGAGACCCCCCTTGATGATTCTTTTGAAACAACAAGGGTGCTGCTTTTGAAACAAACATAGATTACCAGTTGAAAAAGAGAGGTAGATCTGTTGAAACATTTGACAGACGCCGTCGGAAAACAACCCCCCCCCCCCCCCAAGCTACTAGAAACATGACCGCGAGAAGAATTGAAACAAACAGAAAAAAACAAAAGAAACATAAGAAGCAAGATCTCCGGGTACCTAAGTATTCACCGGAAAAAATGGAGGGGGAGACAGAGAACAGTGGAGAAAAAGCCTACCTAGCTGAGACACTCCAGATCCACCACCGCACCTGGCGGAGGAGGAGGAGGCCTACCGTGCCACATACGCGCGGATCCACTGTCTCCCCTCGCCGGATTCCGCGTCAGGGACTGTCGGAGTGGGCTCCACCATCGACGCGACGGCCGGATCCGCCGGCAACCACCACCGCCCCCCGCGAAACCGCCGGATCCATGGTCACCGCCGTCAGATCCGCGCGGATCCGTGGCCACCGCTGCCGGATCCCGCAGATCCGCGGCGTCCGCCGCCGGTACGGCTCCGCCCCCATGGCCAAAGCTCCTGTGAGTGTGGAGGGCACCGCTGCCGGATCTCGCGGATCCGCGGCATCCGCCGCCGGTACGGCTCCGCCCCCATCACCCCATGGCCAAAGCTCCTGCTAGTGTGGAGGGCGCGAGGATGGAGAGGATGAAGAGCTCCCGGAGCTGCCAGGGAAAACGCGAATGGAGAAGGAAGAGGTGGGCGAGAGACAAGCAGGGAGGTGGATGGCACATGTGAGTGAATGCGGAGTGGACGAGGAGCCGGCTGCACCGTCCACTTCCTCGTGTGGGTGTGGGCGACGCGTCCGTTCGTTTGTTGGGCCGTGACACGGCCCGCGGCCGTCCGTTCGACACCTCGAACGTCCGTTGTATAGCATTACCGTTTCGATTATACTCAAATAAAAAAAAAACTTCACTACATGTGATCGAGGGAAAAAAAAAACAAGAAAACTCCTTAAATAATAAATATGCAGCTCACATTTAAAGAAAAAAAGAAAAAAGTATTAGAAGTAGATTTTTGTTTTGTGAAAGGAAAATCATGCCCGTGCAATGCATTTGTGCCTGCCAGTGCCACTGCCTAATGGGCTGAGCCCACGACGGTGAGAGTGAGACAATCCATTTCGTGCCTTTCTCGCTCGCTCGGACTCTTCCCAAAATTCCCCACCCAAACACTCGCCTCCGACTCGCACCGCCACCGCCACCGCCACCGCCGCCGCCGCCGACGACGAGCGCGCCATGGCGCCGCCACACCCTCCTCCGAAGCTGATCGACGACGTCATGGCCGAGATCTTCTTCCGCCTCCCACCGGACGAGCCGGAGCACCTCTTCCGCGCGGCCCTCGTCTGCAAGCCGTGGCTCCGCCTCCTCTGCAACCCCGGGTTCCTCCGCCGCTACCGCGCCTTCCACGGAGCACCTCCCCTCCTCGGCCTCCTCCACAGGCTCCAAGTCGTCGACGGAGACCCGCCGCCCCGCTTCGCCTCCACGACGTCGATGCCGGACTTCCCGCACCCGGGCTCGGACGGCGGCCGCACGCGCCCCCTCGACTGCCGCCACGGCCGCGTCCTCATCCACATGCTTGAGGATGAGAGCGTGGATCTCCTCGTTTGGAACCTCGTCTGGAACCACATCACGGGCGAACGCCACGCCGTCCCCGAGCCGAGCGTGGATCTCCTCGTCTGGGACCCCATCACGGGCGAACGCCATGCCGTCCCCGAGCCGGACATCGACTGGATGATCTACACCGCCGCAGTGCTCTGTGCTACCGACGGATGCGACCACCTCGACTGCCACGGCGGCCCGTTCCGTCTCGTCTTCCTGGCCAGTACTGATGAATGGGACGTACAGGTTCAAGCGACTGTGTATTCATCGGTGACAGGTGTGTGGAGTGCGCCGATATCTATGGATTCAGATCAGCTGACTTCAGTGTGAGCGACGTATGGCTGCAGTCGCCAAAATCAGTCCGTCCACTCCCATCCAACGGTTCAGGAGACGAACGCTTGCTGCTATGGTGGTCAGCCCACGAAAAGACGGCCTGGTTGCTCTCGTTTTTTTTTTTTTTTGACGCAGAGCTGTTATATGGCGCGGCCCTTGACTTTTTTGGCGCCAGGTTACTACACCTGCTCGTGCTTTTGGCGGGAGCCGCCAGGGGAAGGCACAAGGCGATCATCTCGTCGTCCTGCGTCCTCAAGTGGCAGCCATCGTCTTGTTCTTTTATTATGCAGAGAGAAAGCTCCGGTGATCTTAATGCTTATTTCTAATAAGTGAAGGTGTTTTTTTAGAGCTTTTGGACTGGTGCTGATGCTTTGCAAATTGATGACCTTTTAGACAAAATGAGAACTGTGTAGCTTTCGGTTTTATGGGTAAATTGTAAAGTTCAGCCAGGATATATTTTGTACAGCCAGCTTCATATGCACTTGATACTAGAAGCAGTACAAGAACATCTTTATGCAGAATTGCAGACTGGACTTTTAAAAAACAGCAATGCCTTGAGATGGCCTCAATGGCATATATATGGAAGATGTATTCCGGAAACAATTCTGGGAACCAGCTGATGGCCTATATGCATAACACAATTCTAAGAACATTTATTCATTCAATTAGAACCATACATTTATTCATTTCCATTCTGGGAACATACAGCCATACAGGAGCACACACACACACTGCTTCCTAAAAGAAACTAGTACAGTCTTAATACTTCCACATTCCAGCGACAATCACAATCTACATGTTCTTTTTGCCCACTTCAGTGTTGAGTGCAAGCATTGGCTCAACATGTCGTTGTTCAGTGTAGGCATCAGCATTCAGTGCAAGCATCGGCATACTGCAATAAAAAACAGAGGATGTAAATCAGAGAATCATCTGAATCGGCAGGGGCACCAGCGTGGTGCATCAACAGCAGGTCGTCAGGAGCCAGGAGCACCCAAGCAGGCATCAACAGCAGGTCGGCACCGTCGTGGTGCAGGTGCTTCAGCGCGGCGGCAGGGGCTCCGGCGCGGGGCGCGTCCTCCAGCGTGGTGCAGGAGCTCGAGCGCAGCGGCAGGGGCTTCGGCGCGGGCGGAGGCTCCGGCTCGGCGGGTGGGTGCTCCGGTGACGCACGGGGACTCCGGCGATGGAGTGGGGCGCCGCCGGCGGCGGCTGGCTTGTTATGGAGTGGGCTTCGATGGGCTGGAATCTCCGTGGCCTGCTACTAGATGGAAGCATAGACAGTCACGCCGTTGGATGCAAATGAACGGTTCGATTTGGGTGACTGCAGCCAGAAGTCGCTGGGGTTGAAGTCAGCCGATCTGAATCCGATATCTATTCATGATGGCTGTGAATCCTATGCCAAGCACAAGAGGGACATCACTGCAAAAGCAGGGTACTACCTACCGTATGTCCAGCCTAGGCGAGTCGCCGTCATCGGAGATGAAATCTACTTCACAATGAACCGAAATACTGCGATTGTCAAGTATGATTGTGGTAAGAATCGCTTGTGTGTGATTGACCCGCCACCACCAGACACAGAAGTGTACTACACTATGATTGCCCTCATGGTGATGGATGGCCATTCGTTGGGTTTCGCTGGCATTGAGGATTCCAATCTTCATCTTTGGACAAGGAAGATAAAGGGAACTGCTGCTGAATGGGCACGATGGAGGGTCATCAACCTGGACAAAATCATGCCCATGGCCATGCCCAATGACAGTAGTGGTCCTAGTGGAGTGGTTGGTTTCGCAGAGGGTGTGGATCTCATCTTTATTACGACAGGTGCTGGCTTATTCACGTTCGAGCTCAGGTCCGGGTTGGTGAAGAAGGTCGGTGAACCTGGGGTCTGCTATTCCATCTTACCCTACATGAGCTTCTACACTCCTGGTATATGTTCTGCCCTTGATTCTGCTGTCCTTCCATTTTATGGCCTGTATATGTCTGCTTAGTTATTTGTCCTAGTTTGTGAACAACAGTCATAGCGCAAGTAGTATTTTTTAGTTATGTTCTCAATTTTCCATATAGACATGCATTGCCAAAGGGAAATTTATGTATGGTAGGAGTATTTAATGTAGACATTGGAAAACAGAACATGATTTTTGTGTGTGCTTTTACTTGGTATTATCAAGGACCATGACAATGCACTACTGCTGAATATGCATACTGCCCTAGACTGGCTTGTAAGAAAAGTGTTATTGTCTACCACAGCTGAAAGCTCACATCTCAAGCTGACTTAGTACTAACATGTAGCTCACTAAAATGGAATGTTGTGTTGGAGTTGTTTACGAGTTTTGTGCACGCTATCTTTCCAAACCATGTCCCATTTTTGTTATATCAAAGTCTGACTTATCTCTTAGTCTTCCGCTATTGGTTTCTTCAGAGTTTTACCAAGTCATTTGTTTTGTGTTGAGGAATTAACATACATATGTTGCATATAGTCAATTCTCATTGTCTTGTCAGATTCATCCTGAGCATAATGTTGAGAAGTTATATTGCAGTTTAGCATGTTAAGGCACATTTCAGTTACAGTTTTGCTGATGCTCAAGTTAGCTACTTGGAACTAGAATCATGTGTAGTTTATCTGTCTGCCATTTCCCTTAGGAAAATTTCATATCAGGTTCAGTGTTGTTTTCACAAGGTCTGTCAAGTAGCAGAGTCACTGTATCAGGCTTTTGGACAAACGTATGGAAATAAAAATTGCGAACCACAATTTGATTGAACATGAAAATGGTGTCAATGTTATGCTAACATTAAAGTAAAATGCAAATCTGTGGTCATTGGTGAACTTTAGACTCAATGGTTATTCTTCTGGTATCATTATATGGATCAGTCCATGGGAAGCAGGGTGAATTGCATCATTAACCCTTAATTGATATGTTATCTAGAGCTGTTGACTTTTCAAATAGTTTAGTTTTCTTGAATGCACTTGAGAAGTGCACGTCATTGTATTTAAGCAAGAATAAAATGTCCCATATGAGGAAAGGTTAAAAAATAATGCATATAGGATGGGAAGGTAAAGGAAAATAGGAAATAGAGAACAGGAGAACACTACTCCAGGCCTGTCATAAAAGGCCACGTCAAGAGAAAACAAACTACTGACTACAAAATGGTTAAGTTAATGTAATGGATGATGGATGAAGTAGCAGCTAGGTTATTTCTAAATATTAAACAACCTGGTACTTATCTTTTGCTCAGAATTTTATGTTTCTTAGTTTGTTGGTTTTGGCTTGACAGGTTTGTGAATAAAGTCATAATGTAACTGGCAGTTGTTATCTTTACATATGAGGCTGCCATAAGCTTGAATTGAATGTATGGCATTGGAAACCATCCTTAATTTGAATTCATCTGCGATTTGACTGCATTGGTAAAAATGCTAAATGTGCACACGAACTTGTTGATTTTGTATTATGACCTTACATTGTTTCAGATTTTATTTCAGAATTATTCTCTTATTTTTCTGTCATCTCTTGTATATATCAAATTAGAATGTAAATGCTGAGTTGAAATTTATTTTGATTTTTGTGTATGGTATCTTTTCAGACCGTGGTACATTCTTATCGCTGGCATCTAGAGAGTTCACTGATGTCTGATGTGCCACTCAAGAGCAAGACCTTGCAAAATGGATGAATCTTTTATCAAATACTTCATGTTCTGTTGAAATGCCATCATCTTAAGTCTGGTCCTGGTGGTTTCTTGCAGAGCTACTACTACCAAAACTTTTATTTTTCTCTTCAGATGCTAAAGAATGACTGGTTCTAGTCATTATGATCAACTAGTGCTGCAAATTTTGTTTTCGCTGGGTGATGCGTCAGTGCAGGAGTTGTTGAACAAAAATGAACTAAGAGACTCATTGGGCACCCACTTGCATCACATATAAAAACTGCGGATGTTGTTGAATTGATCTTGATCCTTCGGCCAGAAGATTGTATTTCAGTCTATGCTTTGTATGTTTCTGTTGATCTTTGGTTCATGCCCCATTCAGCTATATGGTACTATATTACGTGGAATATCTGTTCTTCTTACTTAGAAAAAAACAACATTGAACTTGGGTCCACTGTTGCTGTTCTGTTTGAATTGGTGCTGGCCATATGGTAGAAAGATTATAACTCTGTTTTTAAATAACGTAGTAAAGATTGTATCTCAGTTATTTCGGTTAGTACTGTTTGCTAAATGATTCACTCAGTGCAGGTGTAAACTAGTATAGATCAATTGGAGTCTCAGTTGTTGTCGACTGCCGTTTACCTTAACGATTAACCTGTAATGATTCAGTATTAGTGTTTCTTTCACGTGGCAAGGGTTTGTTACGCACGCTGTGTCATAGCGTCAGGCTTTTTGGACTTGTATACAACGCGTCAGCACGAGCATTGGACAGTGTTAGGGCCTTCTGGTGCGGCTCCATTGGCAGTTTCGCGGCACCGGAGCCGGACCAAACAATCACACTAGGGGGAAGCAGTGCGTTTGGAGACGAAACATTTGTTCCCAGTAGTATGGACACCTATGTAGTATGGACACGAAACATTTGTTCCCAGATTTTAGGACATATCTTTCACGAGTATAGATTTGCAACCCCGGCCATTTGAATCAGGATAATTGTCCCTGAACTTTACAGAAGGCGAGAGGACTTATATTTGTTCCCAGCTAGTTGTAACACTCCTCGCCGATTGATTCCAGCTCTGTGATCCATGTGTTTAACAATTTATCCAAAACCTAGGTGGGAAACAATGAAGATAAATATATGAATTCCCAAAATTAGGAGGAAAGATATGCCTTGATGCTAGCTGTGTCTTTTGTTTTCGTATAAAATTTTCAAAACATACTGATATATTGTCATTTTCCTAGAGATAAATATAGTTTTTGGAAGACCCTAGACATATTTTTCATGAACTCTAAGTGTTTCAATATATCTTCAATATTTTTAGAAACCTTGAATATTTTTTTATGGGTTACTAAAAACCTTATCAAATATTTACCAAACTATTTTTAACTAAAAGTAGACAAAATAACCTGACAAAAACAGTTAACAAGGCCAGCCCAATTGAGGCCCATGATTGGGTTTGGTTAGGTCCATCGTGCAGTCAGTCGTACTCCTCCTTCCCCCAAATCGGCAAATCCCCATTTCCCACCCAAACCCTCGCATCGCTCGCTCCATGGCGCCGCCGCCGCCGCCGCCGGAGCTGAACCCCGACGCCGTCTCCGAGATCCTCCTCCGCCTAGCGCCGGACGACCCCTCGAGCTTCGTCCGAGCCTCCGCCGTCTGCAAGCCCTGGCACCAGACCCTCTCCGATCCCGCCTTCCTCCGCCGCTACCGCGACTTCCACGGGCCGCCCCGCGTGCTCGGCTTCGTACGCAGCCACAGCATCGACCGCTTCATCACCACCACGGCGTTCCGGCCGCACGCCGCCGTTCCCCCCACCTGCGACGCCGTTTTCGACTGCCGCCACGGCCGCGCCCTCGTCTACGAGTGCGGCTCCGCGGAGTTCGTAATCTGGGACCCCATCTGGGCTCCGTGCTTGTGGGGGGTGCGCTATACTATGTCTGCAACTCCAGCGTGCTTCTCCGTTACGACATCCTGGGCGGGCAGGATTTGTCAATGATCAAGCTGCCCTAGTGTTTTGAAAATGTCATTGTCATACCAACAGAGAACGGCGAGTTGGGATTGGCTAGCCTGTATGGTAACAGCCTCTACCTGTGGTCGAGGGAGACTGAGGCAGGCAGAGGCGCCAGCTGGGTGCAGCACAGGGTTATTGATCTCAAGAAGCTGCTCCCAGCAGCTACCAATCTCAAGCGCACCAGTTTCAGTGGATTTGCCGAGGGTGCCAATGTTATTTTTGTGAGCACTTCTAATGGTGATGTCTTCAGCATCAACCTAAATTCTATGGAGGTGAGCAAGGTGCGTGAGATGGCCCATTGCGGCCTTATCTTTCCCTATGTGTGCTTCTACACTCCAGCAGGTATAGCTTCTTGTACTTCCCCATGTTTGTTTGTTTATTAGTTAATTGTGATGTATAACTATTTAAACAGGTGTGTATACTAATACTTTATTAGTTCATGAAGATGACACAAATTGTTTGAATAACTAGCACTTAATTTAGATTTAATGAAACATGAAAAACATTGAAGGGATATGTATGGTTCAGACTGGGGAAAAACAAATGCCCAGCTAGGACGTTGTCGGTCGGTTGTCCTGTTTCATCCTTGTATGTAGCGGATTCTGAAAAGAACACTTTAAACACAATGCAAACCTTCAGAGTTTCAATGCAAACCTTCAGAGTTTTGTATGTTGGTCTTCTAGCCCATTTAAGTTTTGTTTGCTGATCCATGACATATGTAGTCACAGTTCTTTTATGATAGAAGATGGGAATACTAAATGTGACATTGCATTTTGATTTAGAGATTGTAGGAAAAACATTGAAAAATATATGGTTGTGACTTGAGAGTTGAAATATCAATCAATCAATCAATAGTATGGATGCAACTACTGTTACCCTGTTCACCATGTCTTGTCATTTACTTTCCCCTTTCCTTCTCTTTTGCAAATCCCTACCTTTTTTTTTGGTCGGCTTCAAAGGTGGACGCCCACGTAGTGCCGCACTGTTCACAGCCACCAATTTTTTCTTTCCCCCTTTTTTGCCTCATCCGTAATGCCGCACTGTCCACAGCCACCCATTTTTTTATTTCCCTTTTTTGGCCTCATCTGCATTCCGCATTAATTCTCACAGATTACCGCCCACTGATATATAGAAACACAAATTTTATTGGCTCTTTCTTCCCTATCAGGTGACAAACAAATCAATGTGTTCAACACTTAAATTAGATAATAGTGTGGAGAGATCTTTTACATGGTACAATTAAGCCTTACTTTCCTATACGACTTAAACGTGAGATACAAACCATCCTGTAGTGAAACACGGGGTAACTTGCTACGGTTCAGTGTTGCACAAAATCCCCATTGGCAATCATGCCACTGGCTGCAAACACCTTTTTTTTGGCTTTTGCTTACCTATCATGTGAACAACGGATAATCGTGTCACTGGATAGTGTAGCAGGCACCTATTTTTAGCTCTTGCTTACCTATCAGGTGAAAAGCGTTGCACAAAAAATCCCCATCAACAGTCGAGCCACCGACTACTGTGGCAAACACCTTTTTTTTTGGCTCTTGCTTACCTATCAGGTGAACAATCAGCATGCTCGCCACTTAGATTAGATAATATTACGAACAGATTCTACAGGTACAACAAATAAACATTATATTTTCATATGCTATTTACACTTCAAGGTTAAGAGAGAAACCATCCCACACTAAGCGTGGGATTGCTTAGATACATTGCAGCGTGTGGCCCACACCGGTGATTGAGAAAAGATGAGCATAATCATTCACAAACAATAGATGTCCCCTAAAACCATATCTCATTTACTTCACATTTATGCTACTTCTCATGTTCTCACTTTGCAACTACAATGGACGTCCTGTGGCTACACACGTTGGCCCAACTAGTAAGTATAAACACCCAGGAAGTTGTTGATATATCGTCCTGTTTTTTGCTCTTGTGTGGCAATCTGAAGATCCCTCAAAAACACAATTCTGTAAACTTTATGTGATTATGTCTCAGCTACTTTAGCTCACAGATGTGTTTGATTTCTCAACATGATTATAAGCTTTATTGTTTTATTTTCAGCTTGTGCTAGAGGCGCACTGTCATCACCTGTGGCGACTCAGTGATCCTCTAAGGTGCATCACTTTGCGGTGCTGCTGATGCTTCTTCTATTGAGCAGTTCAAGAAATATTACCATCTTGCAGCGCTGATGCTTTGTAGTTTCATCCAGTCTTTTGTGTTAGTCTTGAGAAAGTTTCAGTGACAAAGAAACGCTAGATTTTAGTTCATCAGCGCAGACAAGAGAACTATGTTTAAGTTTTCAAGTTTTTTGTTTGGCTCACGAACCATTTTCCACTCCATGCATGGTGTGGCCACTGTGAACTGAATGCACTGCTTTCCTACTGAATCATTCAGTTTTCAGTCATTTGGATACGGTTCCCGACCAGGTCATGATGGCAAGCTGGTTCCTGTTGTTTTTGTCAAGGCCCCGGTTTGGGAACGCATTGTATTTTCACTCGTGTTTGTTGATCTACTGTTTGGTTCAGTTGAGAAGGCCTCTTGTAACTGTGGTTTTTGGCTCTGAAAATGTGATTTCAGTGTTCTGTACACACCCATTGACTGAAATTTCATTGGAACCTTTTTGGTTCGGCTGCCATGCAAAATAAGAGAAAAAATAATTGAAGTGAAAAAAATTATGGTAAATCGTAATGGCGATAGGCTCAGCAATTGCGTAGTCCAAAAATACCATGCCAGTATTCTTTGTGTCAGCCCAACTTGTTTACTTCCCTCTCTAATTTTTTTTTTTTTTAAAAAATTGAAGAATCGTTTCGATTTTCTCTAGATTTGGGGATAAAATAAGGTGGGAATTTTACGAGGTGATACTGACATTTTTTAGTTATGTTCGGCATGACTAATGAAAACCGATGTTCGTCCTTTGTATTTTTAAGAAGTGATGTGTTAGATTTTCATATTTCTATGTATTTTTCTTCACACGTGTTATTGCCTTTCTGAAAAATAATTTCTTGGATTTTTAGAATCTTTGAGATATTTTTTATGAGTTATTAAAAACCTTATGAAATATTCACCGAACTATTTAATTTTAACTAAAAATAGACAAAGCATCCTTAAATAAATCTGTAAACAAATGCCGGGCCCAAGTGAGGCCCATAATCTGGTGGGTCCCTCGTCCAGTCATGCTCCTTCTCTCGCTCCAATTCAGCTTTCCCCAAATCCCAATCGGCAAATCCCCATCGCCCACCCAAACCCTCGCTTGGCTCCATGGCGCCGCCGCCGCCGGAGCTGAACCACGATGTCGTCGCCGAGATCTTGCTCCGTCTGCCGCCGGACGACCCCGCGGGCCTCGTGCGCGCCTCCGCCGTCTGCAAGCCCTGGCTCCGGACCCTCACCGACCCCGCCTTCCGCCGCAGCTACCGCGACTTCCACGGGACGCCCCGCGTGCTCGGCTTCCTCCACAACCCGACCGGCCGCAGCCCCGCGCGCTTCGTCCCCACCACGGCGTTCCGCCCGCGCGCCGCCGCCGCCGCTCACCGCGGCTGCGCCGTGCTCGACTGCCGCCACGGCCGCGCCCTCCTCTACGACTCGGGCTCCTTGGAGTTCGTCGTCTGGGACCCCGTCACCGGCCTCGAGCGCCGGATCCCCGGCGGGTTGCCCAAGGTCTACACCAACCACGCGGTGTCCAAGGTCTACACCAACCTCGCGGTGCTCTGCGCCGCAGGCGCCGGCTGTGACCACAGCACCTGCAGTGGGGGGCCGTTCCTGCTGGCCAGTGTGGGCCTGGAATGGTGCAAATTCAATCTTGGGGACGCCTTCGCCTGCTTCTACTCGTCTGAGACTGGTGCGAGGAGCATACAGAGCCACCGTGAACTGGAGTATTGCTATTTCCGCATGGATGATCAGCCCCCCACGCTCGTAGGGGGTGCACTGTACTACATCTGTGACGCTCGCAAGTTGCTGCGGTACGATGTTCTAGGCAGGCAGGGTCTGTCGGTGATCGAGCTGCCCAAGGTCATCCAGTTCCTCGAGGATGAAATAAGAAAGCGTCCGCCTGTGGTCATTGTCGTTGTCGTGCCAGCGTCGGGCGGCGAGTTCGGATTGGTTAGCATGTATCTTAGCAGCCTCCGCCTGTGGTCGAGGGAGACTGAGGTGGGCATAGGCGCCAGCTGGGTGCAGCACAGGGTTGTTGATCTCGAGAAGCTGCTCCCAGATAGCAATCTCAACTCAGCATGTTTCAGTGGATTTGCCGAGGGTGCCAATGTCATTTTTGTGAGCACCGATGATGGTTGTGTCTTTAGCATCGACCTAAATTCTATGGCGGTGAGGAAAGTGTGTGAGATGAGCTATGGCAGCCGTATCTTTCCCTATGTGTGCTTCTACACTCCAGCTGGTATAACTTCTCATACTTTGTTCTCCATATTTGTTTGTTTACTTGTGGTATATGACTATTTACTCAGGTGTCTAGGAATACTTTATTAGGTCATGAAGGTAAATGCGTTGAAAGTAGCATTTGATTTAGATTTACAGAAACATGAAAAAAAATTAAAATCGATATATGTGGTTGGGAATGTGGAGACGGGGGACAAACGGATGCACAGCTAGGAGGTTGTTGGTCAGTTGTCTTGTTTAACCCTTGTATGCAGATTCTGAAAATCGAATACACACTGTAAACATTGATAAGGTCCAGAGTTTGTAGTTGTTCTTCTAGCTTATTTATAAGTTTGGTTTGCCTGATCCACAACATAAGCTTTAGTGTCAAGGGCACGGTGATCTAGGGTAGGCGGCCCTCGACTACGGAGCTCGTAGTCTCCTGCCGTGTCTTCCAGTAGCGGAGGTTATGCCCCTCGCGGCTGCCTGTGCTTGAGAACGATAGAGAGAGAGAGATTAGGGTAAATGATCTTGCTTAGTCTTTTCCTTCTCACGAGTACAGCATATATGGCTCTTGGCCCAACTGAATGAAGAAACAAACTCCTAAGATTAAGGATCTAAAATAGAAAGTCTCTCCTAGCCACTCGACGTCGCGGCCTGGTCGCTGGTCTCGTCCAGCGCTTGCCCTGCGGTCCGGCTGGTCTCACCCGCGCGCTCAGCCGCCCGACGGATGTCTCTGGCTCGGCGCCTCCTCACGTACGTGCGTCCGTACATGACATTTAGGGTGTGTTTGGTTTGTTACCATAAGTTGCCGAATCACACCATAGTTTTTTGTGCCGAACTTGTGGCGGCCGTTTTGTTAGCTGCCGCACTTGCGGCATACTGCGGCATGACCAATAGCTTGGTGAGGAAAACATCCGCCACCCCTGCTGTGGCTCGGTGAGCTTAGTTGCAGGCCAAAGCCAGATAGGACCGTACTTCAGGAATAGTCACTATAGCCACAGTTCTTTTACGACGGATGGAAATACTAAATGTGACATTGCATTTTGATTGGGAGATGGTAGGAAAAACATTGGAAAATATCTGTGGTTGAGACTTAAGACTTGAGACATACATATAAAGACCCAGGTGGTTGTTGATACATTGCCCCTTTTTTTGCCCTTGTGTGGCCAATCTGAATATCACACCAAAAGCACAATTCTGTAAACTTCAAATCTCACTTATGCTGCTACTTTAGCTCACAGATGTGTTTGATGAACACGATTTAGGCTTTATTTTCAGCTTGTTCTAGAGGCGCACTGCCATCACCTGTGGAGACTCAATGATCTTCTAATATCCATGACTTTGTGGTGTTGATGTTTTGTTCCGTTGTGCTGTTCAACAAATATACCATCTTGTAGCACTGAAGTTTTCTAGTTTCCATTCCTTTGTGTTAGTCTTGAGAAACTTTTAGTGAGTGGGACTAATCTTTACTAATGCAGGTGCTCACACGGTTGGAGGGAATGCACAGAACAATGATCTGCAGCAAGATTTCAGACTGGGATTGCCCAGAAATCAGCTTCTTTAGGTTTCCAATGATGTTGCCTGGTGCCAGATGCTATACAGATGCATCCATTGCTCCAGACATGACGAGTCCAGCACCAAGGAAAGCAGGTATAGGAATTTTTATCCTAAACCCAACACACAATCACAAGTTCTACATCAAGGTGCAGATTTGTAATGTCACTTCGGTTATCATGGCGGAGGCAGCTGCCATGGCCTTTGCAGCATCGATTGCGTCCCTGCTTCAGGCTGGGGAAGTTTCTTTTCTCACAGACAGCCAGCTGCTGGTTAACTACTTCAATGGCCCAGGTCTCAATTCTCCTCATTGGGAAGCCAAGCCTTTCACTCAGAGGTTCATCAGCTCTATGGCCAATAAAAGAATTCAAGTGCTCAAGGTCCAGAGAAGCATGAACATCACGGCGCATACTCTTGCAACTCAAGCTCTTAGACATCCTGAGATTCTCTGTTCTTTGCCAAATTTAAATTGCTCTAATGCTTCTCATGAAAGTAGTTGCCCCCTTAGTACTGCTAATTATATAATTGTTTTTGTCAAAAAAAATATGTCATTGAGCCATAAAAAAAATACTACATCAGTATTCCTTGTGTTGGCCCAACTTGTTTCCTGCCTCTCTAAATTTACAAAACAATCTCAGGAAATGTTTCGATTTTCTCTTGATTTGGGGATTTAGTGATAGAAGGTTTTAGAAATTATCTGAGCTTATGAAACCAGTTACATATTTGGTGTTTAAACAAAGCAAGTTTTACATATTTGGTGTTTAAACAAGCCAATTTTACATATTTCGTGTTTAAACAAGCCAATTTTACTAGGTGATGTATTGACCTTTTTTTAGTTATGTTTGGCATGGACTATTATAACTGATCGCCGTCCTCTGTGTTTGTTGGGTTTTAATGTTTCTGTGTATCTTCACACATGTTATCGCCCCTCTGACAAATAGTTTGTTGGATTTTAATGTTTCTCTACGACTCCAGCTCCATGGAGTTCGTCGTCTGGGACCCATTCGGTCTGCGGCTTAGTTCCTCTCCAAGGAAGATCTGCATCATCTATCATTCTTGTTTTTTTTTAAGGCAATTGCTTATTTATTTTCACTAGCAAACATGCCCGTGCGTTGCAACTGGATATGTCTTGTTTTTTCAACAAAAAAAAGATATATAAATTGTCACCTAGTTATCTATAAACATTTTGTGATTTTGATATTTTATTTTAACAATTGTGTTCGTATAATTCATCCACGAGCCGGACGTCGCTGCTGCACCCTAGGGTGTTGCTGCTCCGGTCCTCTCCTGCATTAGTCGAGGTAGTCCCCACTTTCCTTCGTTGGGCGGACCAGACCTTCCCTACCCGCGAGGAGGGAGCGACGCACCTGCTCGGTGCACGGTTGGAGGCGATGGCGCATTTGGAGAACCAGACCTGGTCTAGCCGTGTGGATCAGGCGGTGGAGGAGCACCTGGCCGGCAACATGCATGCACCTATTCGCGCCCACGGTGGGAGGTGACGGAGTCAGCATACGGTGCTTGGAGTGGCTCCCCGTCAGCAACCTTCCGGAGGACATCCTGGCAACCATGCGACACCTTTGATCTATTGGCCGGTAGCGCGGGTGCCCTAGCCGATGAGCACAGAGACGGCGGCACGGGCAGCCTGGAGGCGCGACCACCACTCGATCCTCACCACGTTGGCAGCCGGGAACGCGTAGGAGTCCTCTACGGTCGTCATGTGCCCGGCGTGGTAGACCCTGACGTGACCCGTTGCACGCCTCGTGAACGACCGCATCGCTGTGGTCGTCAACGCCTTTTGTTTAGATTTTATAATTTGTTCTGCTCCTAGAGTTCTTATCTGTATTTGGATTGAGATGGGGATTTTGACTCAGTCTCGGTCCCTGACACCTCCCTAGCTGTTTTTGTGCTTGGAGATTGATTCGAGACACGAGGAAATCTTGATTTGGTGATGGTGAGGGCGATCAATTTTGTGGCGGACAAAAAAAGAGCGAAAAAAGATTGAACAAAAATTTTGGAGTTTAAATATTAGATATTTATGAGACTAAACAAACTGGTTTTACATTTTTCTATTTTTTCTATAACATTTTTTGTTGAATTTTGGAAGCGATCCTGATTCGGCCCCAGCTTAAAAAACCCACCGATAGGAACCCATTCAGATTTAAACATTTTACAACAGGAACCCCAATCTATTTGAAAAAATTATTAAGATCTTCCAACCTTTTATTTCTCTCTAGCATCTTTATATCTGAAACCCCATAATACTTTCTAATTCTTTTCCCTACTCCAATCTGGTTTGCACCGTAACAGACCCCGTATCAAAGTTGGAGACGGTGATCGAGGCAGGCTGGCGGGCAGAAAAAAGTGGCGGATAGGAAAAGGCAGACTGAAATTTTAGTGTTTTATTATTAGGGATAGATATATCCATTATTGCTTATTTATTCTCTCCAAGGAAGATCTGTGTCAACTATATGCAAGTTGAGAGTGCAAGGTTGGACGCGCTGATCTCATTCAAGCAAACAGATGATGCACACATGCATCAACATACACATCCTGTTTATTAAGAGCAAGCGTAAGGGAAAATTGTTGAGGGACATCATACGATAACTTCCCTTACCCATTAAGTGGAGGAGCAAGTTGTGGACAATCAATCTCTGATTGACTGAGCAAACCACAATAGGCGGTGCTTCACTCTTGGAAACAACTGCTCCTTCCCTCTGTGTTCCTCTTATAGAACCATTTTTATGGACTAGTGTTTAGCGGAACTTTGCCTAAGAAGCTAGATAAATTGAACTTAAAGCCCCTTATTGAGTTAGTATTGTCTCATGGGATGGATATCTATTTGATTATCTAAATGTAAAGGTAGCTTTACATGTGTCAATAAAAAGAATAAAAAACTTCACTACATGTGTGATGAGGAAAGAAACAAGAAAACTCCTTAAAACTGCAGCTCACAGATTAGAAGTAGATGTTTAATAACGCAAAAAAAAAAAGAGATTAGAAGTAGATTTTTGTTTTGCGAAAGGAAAATCATGCCCGTGCAGTGGGCCTTAATGGGCTGAGCCCACGACGCTGAGAGAGACAGACACAACTGCTCAAGCTGGCCCGCTGGTCGAACAGTCCATTTCGTGGCTTTCTCGCTCCCACTCTTCCCAAAATTCCCCACCAAACCCTCTCTTCTCCGACTCGGGCCGCCGCCGCCGCCGACGCCGACGACGACGAGCGCGCCATGGCGCCGCCCCGCCGGCCTCCGCCGCTGATCGACGACGTCATGGCCGAGATCTTCCTCCGCCTCCCGCCGGAAGAGCCGGAGCACCTCTTCCGCGCCGCGCTCGTCTGCAAGCCGTGGCTCCGCATCCTCTGCGACGCCGGGTTCCTCCGCCGCTACCGCGCCTTCCACGGAGCCCCTCCGCTCATTGGCCTCCTCCACAGGCACTTCCACGGGGATCCGCCCGCCCGCTTCGTCTCCACCACGTCGATGCCCGACTTCCCGCACCCGGGCTCCGACGGCCGCCGCTCGC
The DNA here is from genome assembly GCA_018135685.1 of Themeda triandra. Classification (NCBI taxonomy): domain Eukaryota; kingdom Viridiplantae; phylum Streptophyta; class Magnoliopsida; order Poales; family Poaceae; genus Themeda; species Themeda triandra. The sequence goes on along the minus strand of JAENPR010000068.1, from coordinate 1,306,958 downwards.
GCCCCCTCGACTGCCGCCATGGCCGCGTCCTCATCATCATGCCTTGGGAGACGAATACGCGTCTCCACGTCTGGGACCCCGTCACGGGCGACCGCCACGCCGTGCCTTGGCCGGACAAGGATCCTCCCCTCGTCGCGTCTGCCGCGGTGCTGTGCGCCACCGACGGATGCGACCACCTCGACTGCCATGGTGGCCCCTTCCACGTCGTCTTCGTGGCCACCCACGAGTCGAAGGATACCATATTCGCGAGGATGTACTCATCGGAGATGGGTGAGTGGGGCGTGCCAGTATCCTTTGACAACAGCTGTGAATCCTTTGCCCAGCACATGCAGGAGGGGCGTGCAGATTCAACTATATTCCCCCTCTACACACCCTATCTCCAGCCAAGGCGAGGCACCCTTGTTGGAGACGGAATCTACTTCACAATTCGATTCGCCAACGCAATCGTCAAGTATGACTGGGGCAGCAATCATTTATCTGTTGTTAACTCGCCATCACGGGACGTGTACGACATTTCCCTCATGGCAATGGATAACAGTACACTTGGCTTTGCATGTGTTCCGGGTTCCAGCCTTCATATGTGGTCAAGGAAGGTGGATACAGAAGCTGCTGAATGGGTACCATACAGGATTATTGACCTTGAGAAAATGATACCTATTGCCAATCCAAATGAGGTTGGCTTTGCAGAGGGTGTGGGTGTCGTCTTTGTTACCACAGATGCCAGATTGTTCGTTAGCAGAGATGCTGGAGCTGGATTGTTCACGATCAAGCTAAGTTCTGGGAAGGTTAAGAAGTTTGAAGACTCTGGTGTCTACTTTAGTGTCCTACCCTACATGAGCTTCTACACTCCAGGTAGACACTGATCTCCTTGCCTGTCATCTGTCATGCATTTTCTTTGCAGTTTTTGTATGTTTGCTTAGTTAGTAAAAATGTAAGAAATATCTGCTGTTATTCTTATTCCACATTTATTTAGTCATATAGAGCCTGCCAAAAACTGTTTTGTGTATGCTTGAGTAAACTGATTATGTGGCATGGGAAAACAGAATGCCATTTTCTTTTGAGATTTGAGTAGTTGCGGGCCATGGTATGCATCGATCGAATTGCTAAATATATGTATACAGATTTGTCAATAAGTATATCCTCTCTTACCTTGCTTTAAATTGTTTTAGATACAAAAAAAACTGTTTTTTTCGGGCACAGCAGCTCAGAATATCAGGCTCAATCTTGTAACCTTTTGGAATTAGTACTAGCACAAACCTCACCAGAGTGCAACACTGAGGTGAACAGTTGGCTATTAAGTTTTTGCATGTTATCTTTCCCGATCAGAGCACCCTGTTATCGACATTAATAACTGATGTATTAGTCGTTTCTTTTCTTTCGAGCAGTTAACATACAATTTGACAATTTGCGCAAGTCATCATAACCAATTGTGTTTTCTTTTTCTCGAATTTATCCTAGTCATATCATAGAAAATTTTGTAACATTCTACTTGGAACTGAAATTAGTGTAGTGTATGTTGTTTCACTTTCCTGAAACATGGCGCTCAGTGTAAGACTTCTTAGATAGACAATTGGTTAAACCTCTTAAGTTTTACAGTTGTGTAACTCAGATGTTTTACGCTTCCACTGAAAACTTTGGAAAAATGATGTCCTAGACCTCTTGTTTCATTTGTGAATTTGGACTCTTGTTTGGTTATTCTTTGAACTGGAGACCTTGTGCTATTATATTTATACGGATCAAATTTTGGGAAGCAGGGCCAATTGAATCAATAAAGAATGAATTTTCTCCTCTTTGCTAGAGCCAGTGACTAGTCATATAGCTGATGAAGCATGATGTTTACTGCTAGTCTCCAATGCAGGTTGCTAAAAATTGAATGACTATTTGATATAACATTCTTTTGTTGCCTTGATTTTGTTTTTTTTTTGGGGGAAAAACTGCATTCGTTAATCTTGGAAACTATTTCTAAGCACATACGCAAGAAATTATATTTTCTCAAGTTGCTTATGATTTTTGTGTTTGGTGTATCTGCAGATCGCGGCAGATTGTTATCGCTAGCAAGAGCTCACTGATCTCTGATGTGTGGTGGCTGTGTAGCTGTGATAAAAACTGCAATATCCATTGGTTTGAGTCTGCTGATGTTGGTTCCCTTTTCTTTTGCCGAGCAGTTTAAGCATAGTAGCTGCAAGTTGTAATGATCAATTGTTGTTCTCCAATTCATCCTGATCGTGTTCAATCCTCTTCGTGATATGTCAGTAATATTTGAGCTGCTATTTGGTAAAAATGCTTGATTCAGCTACATGAAACTGAATTTATGTTGAGGACTAAATGCTGTTGCTAGTTTCTGAAAACTGATGTCATTCAGTGCTGGCTGCTTGTCTTCCAGGATGTATTCAACTGGCAGTTATTTTTGGACATATAATTGTAATGTTAAGCTATCATTAGAAGCACATATTGTTCTCCTTTTTTTAAATCTGGAATCATGTTTCCCTTTTTTCGATAAATTCAGCCTCAACACCAAACTTCACTCACACAAACTGTATTTCTTTTTGATATGTGGGGCATGCTTGAGTTACTGTTTGGTAAAAATACTAGAGTCAGCTACATTAAACTGAAATTATGTGTACTTCAAGCTGTTCAGATATTGTGAAAAATTAGTTTCATGCAGTGCTGGCTGCTTATCTTCAAGAATGTATTCCATCGGCAGCAAGTGTTTTTGGACATATAAATGTAACATTATGCTGTCATAAGAAGCATTTCTTGTTTCTCCCGTGTGTTTTTTTTATTCAAGGCCCAATTAATTTGTATGCAAAAAGAAGTGATAAATGTTGATTTGGAAGTCATGTTTTCCACCCTTTTCTGTCACAAAATGCGGAATTGCTTATGGAATATGGATTGCTCTCACTTCTATTTTTGAGAAAAAGTAAATTTAGAACATTTTGTAATTTGTTTTGAGTTACTGAGCACAAGATGACTGAGCTCTGATTATTTTTTAAAAAGTTCACTAGGTAGGCGGCCCTGTTTGCTCTGTATCAGCAAAGCTGTGTCCCTTGCTTTCCATGGCTTGAACCTAGGTAGTCAACTAGAACGTTTTTTTATCACCCTTGTTAAATGATGTATTTAGCACAGAAATTACTCTTGGTAAAAGACATTTTCACTGCTCGATGGGAGATATATCCTCAAATGATGAGGTGTCTTCCAATGTGGATGCCACCTTCAGCTCAAGCTGGCTATGGGCTCCTATTGTCGTTGGTTCTGGTCCAGTCCAGCTTTTATTGAAGCCAATCAAGGTTTTGACAACACTCTGTGTCATTTCCCTTTCCTGAAAAATTGACATGACATTCAGTGTTGGTTTCTTATATCCAAAGTTGTCAAGTTGCAATGCCAGATGTCGTTATATTTAATTAAGCAAATATGGCTACAAGCTCATGATTTAGGTGCTTTGTTTTCAGTTCTGTCATGGTTAAGTAGTCAACCTTTCTCGCTGAATTGATTGCATCATTGTGCCGTGCTGTACTGCTGATGCATTTCTATCATTTTGTTTCCTATCAAGCAGTTCAACATGTCCACCATCTTGTAGAGCTGATGTCACTCATATTATATTGCATTTTGCTATGTCACTCGTATCTCAGTGAATATTTTGCTACTGCTTCACTGAGCTATATGGAACTAAAACTGTGTACTTTGAAACTTTAATATAACGTTCAGTGTTGGTTTTGTGTCTTCAAAGGATTTCCTTGTAGCGGTATCAATTGTTTCTCAGTTATAAGCAATAACGTAGTTACTGGTATATAAGCACATTAAGTCATTAGGTGATTTGTTTTCATTGCTGCTTTTTTCATTAAATGTTCATTTGATGCATGGAAATCCAATCTTTACTTGATAGATTGGATATGTTAAGTTTTCCCTGATAAAAGGACCTACGTGATTTAGCTTAGGTATGTCTGATTGAGGCCTGAGCACACTATTTCCATCCTATTGAGGCATACACTTGGAACAGAAAAATATTGGAGTTATAGTTCTGCTTTTGTGAAGTATGTTGTTTACGTACTTAAATAACTAATGTAACTTGAAAATTATATCTCATATGCTTTCTTGACAAGGATGTTGCCAAAGCTATTCCAATGCCCATTCATTGGTATGACAAGAAAGGTATCTTATAATTTTAAAAAATAAAGAAAAAACCATCATTAACTTGTGCCTTTCTCGTAACTCAGGATTGTGCCAGCTTCGTTCCTGCCAAACTTATGGCTTGAAGTGATCTATTTTGTTTTTCTGTTCGTTGCTTGTTCCTTAATTTAGATCGTGGATATATGTTGGGTGCTTTCACGAGCGAGTGCGATGACAAGGTCGTCATCAGCAGCCGCAGAGCCGCCACCTCCGTCGTCGTCCCGGCGAACAACGCGGCCAGCCCGTCCTCTGTCGCGCGAGGGTGGGGCGGCGCCGCGCCGGCCGGATCCGGGTTGCGGACAGGGACGCGGCATGCCTGCATCTCCGAGCGCCGAGCTGGACCACCAGTCGTTGCACAACGACGACGACGCCATGGAGACCGTGGTGGCAGTGGCACTGGCAGGAGCTGCGAAGCCGCCATCCACCAGGAACCCGTACGTCGCGCCACGGCCAGCGCCTACCGCGGGCCGGCAGAACCCGGACGGGTACACCGTACACGTGCCCAAAGTGCGGCGTGTGGTTCGCAACGCACCAGGGGCTGGGCGGCCATAGCGTCGGGCACAAACAAGCACAGGGAGAGGGAGCTGGTCGCCGTCCCGGGCAGCCGCGACGACGCCAAGCGGCGGGAGCGGGATGCACGTGTGCAGCGACTGCGGCGCCGAGTTCACCACGGGGGTGCAGCTCGGTGGCCACAAGCGCAAGCACTGGACTGGCCGGCCGATCGTGCCGACGGTGCAGACGCCACGGGCGCAGAAATTAAAGGCTAGCTAAATCGCCTGCGTCTGCGGCGAAGAGCGGAGTCCACCGGCGGGCAGCAGTGGCCATAGCCAGTAGTTATAGCGGGAATTTTAAACTACAGATTCGAACTCTTTTTTCAAAGTTGTTGATACAAGATCACACATAATTGAAAATTCAATATAATAATAGCATGTACCTGTACTAACATCTAGAATATATTTTTTTTTTCAAAAAAATCATGCTCTTCTTCCAAAGTACAAATCCCACTGATGGCTTTGTTTTCAATTCGTGATACATTCTCATGGCCAGAGGATCGTTTTCACATCAGCTCTGTAGTGGTTCATTCTTGGTGGTCTTGGTGGACTGACACTGTGGTCATATTGGTGCGTCTGGAATTTAATACGTCTGCTGATCTAGTTACAATAAATAGTAATGTCACCGGTAAGAGCATCTCCAACAGTTTGATAAATGACTTGTCATCCTTTAAAATTTGGCAAAACAAGTCAAAATCAATCTCCAACAGTTTGCCAAAGTCACTTGCCAAATTTCTCAGGTCGCCAAATTCTCCATCCGCACGCGCATCTTTCCGCGCGCGTATATGACTTACGATCCATCTCGCGTGGCCGGCGCTACACTTCCCGCGCTCCTGAGGACAATTCCTCCCCTGAGTCCTGGCGATCTCATCCCTGGCCACCAAGGAAAATTATTCTTTCCCGCGCCGCCCACGATCATCATCGCAATCTCATCTTCATCCGGTGCTAAGTCTCTACGGCGTCGCGCTCCGTCGTCGCGAGGTCGTTGGTCGCGCCGTCATGCTTTGTGTCGTCGTGAGGTTGCCCGGCCCGTCCTACTTCGTCGTGAGGTTGCCCCGTCCTACTTCGTCACGAGGTCACCCCGTCCTGCTTCGTCGCGAGGTCGCCAAGTCCGCACGTAGTCGCGCTCTGCTCGATCGTTAAGATCAGGTACCTTGTCCTTCATATTCCTCTTCATATTCCCGTCGATCTCCATGACAGCCTGTACGTAGTTCATGTGTTTTCTGATCCATGCCTGCTAGTTCATCTTGGTACATATATCCATCCTGTGATTCAAGTAGATACTGATCCATACGGAGCATACCTACTAGCTCATGTTGGTACTGATCCATGCCTGCTACTGCTAGTTCATGTTGGTACTGACTTCCATCCTCTGATTCGTCAATCTGAAGATCATGCGTTTAAACTGAATAGGATAGTCTATGGATGTGAAGATGATGTGCTTGATGTTATAGATTTCCTTGCCTTCCTGTGGTTCATGATCATGCCGCACGTTTGTTTTACATTTGTTTAGACTCATGAAGATGGAAGGAGAAGGTCTCTTGTCGCACATTCTCATGAATGGACAAGATGGCCATGTTGATGGTTGCGACGGTAGTTCCTGCAGCGGCGCACAATATGAGTTGATGGGAGGAGTCCCTGACCTGCGGCGGCGCACGGTACAAAGAAGTCAGGGTCGCGTATGTAGTCGAGAAGTCGGGGTCACGCGGGGTAGAGAAGGCATCGGCAGGTACCGGTCAACGAGTAGAGAAGTCGGGGTCACGCGAGGTAGAGAAGGCATCGGCAGGTACCGGTCAACAACCTTAACTGGTGAGCCTCATTTTTTTTTTTTGTTTGGCAAGTTAAAAATAGGAAATAGTTGGAGATAGCTTCTTTTTCATTTGGTATACTATTTTTGCAACTTGCCAAAACACAATATTTGACAATTAATTTTTACCAAACTGCTGGAGATGCTCTAATCCCAGCATGATGATATTGGCAATGATATCTACACAATTTTCTCCGTGCCGTCCTTAGACTATCCGTACTCATGAACCTCTATATTCATCCTTTAAAAGGAATATTCTATCCTAGTCATCATAAAATATACAGTTTTCCAGCACTCATCCATCTTCAATATCAACCTCTATCCACTGTCGGTCCACTTGTCACTTTATCTAAATATATCCATGTGAGATCTAGTTTTGAAGTATTTATTGTAACGAATTTAATGGTGCAATCGGAATTTAATTTGGACTTTTAATTTATGAGTTACAACATTTTTTTAGTTAGTTCACAAAGTACGGCCCGTCACTGAGATTCCACCAGCTCAAAAGGTGCCCGCTCGCGTGGGCTCCCCAGGCTCTACCTCCACCACAGGCTTGGTCGCACGGCATATTTGGTGTTGGGAGGCTGCTTGCGAAAGCTTTACCGTCCACCGGTACAACAACTTTTTCTCAATTCGTTTACTGCAGTAAGCTTTACCGTCTCCTAATGCACATACTCCCTCCGTCCCAAAGAAAGAGTCGTTTTAGACTCACGCACAGGTACCAACACACGAGCAGAAAGGACCACAGAGGTACGGACACTTGAGCGAAAAGGACCACAATGCCCCTGTAAAAGCATCGATGCAGGAAAGATTGGGAAGCACACTCCGGGGAAAACTCTGCCGAGATCCAGATGCCATGGCCGTATCTGCCTCCGCCGGCTTGGTCCATCTCTGCCTCCACCGTAGCGCCCCTCTCCGTCTTGGTGCCGATTGCTCTGCCTCCGCCTCGACGCCGGCGTGCCCCAGCAGAGGCGGAGCCCTCGTTGCAGCGGCGTGCGGGCCGGAGGATGTGGTCGTAGCCGAGGAAGATGAGCCCTCGTTGCGGCGGCCTCACCCAGACGGGGCCACGCTCGACCTCGCCGAAGCCGCGCTACCCCGTAGGAGTTGCGCGACCTCGCACGATCCATCTCTGCCTCCCGACTGGTTGAGGACGAGGTCCGAGAGATGGCGAGCGGCGAGCGGACATGGGGGTCGTGGAGGCAGGGCGGGGGCGGTCGCCGGCACGAGGAGGAGGTGGTGGACTTCGCGGGGAGGAGCCGGTCAACGGCGTGGAAGGAGCGGGCGGCGACGCGGTTTCCATGCGGCGTGGGGGGAGAGACTCCGTAGGAACGAGAGGATAAGAATGAGAGGCTGTGGCTGAGGGGCAAATGGGGAACGCATATCTACAAAGGACGCGTTTTACACTTTCTTTGGGACATCATACTGACGCTAGAACAACTCTTTTAATGGAATGGAGGGAGTAGTCTTAGCCCCCCCCCACCCCACCCCACCCCACCCCGCCGCCCCTCTTCTCCATGCTGCCGCCTCTACCCTCGTCGCCGACCGCCCCTCTGACACCCATAGTTTGCATTGTTTTATTATTAATCGTTACTTGTTTTACAGTAAAGTTACAACAAAACTCTCACTAGCAACTCGATCCATGTAATTTGCCCTTAAAATAATTTAATATACGACTAGTACGTTTGTGTAAATAGTAGGTCACAATTGAATTATATTCCGATAATAATAATCGATGTGCATACTATATAACAACTGTGATATATACTTTTGCAGTAGCAACTTTAGTACTATGTGGTAGCAAATCCTTTGCGAAATCATTTTGCGCATATTTACACATAAATGTAATAGAATAGAATTCTCCGAAACATATACAAGTGGGTCCAATTTTGTTCACGTGGTTATATAGAATATACTGGTGTAGACGAAATTAAAATCAAATACACCATTTGAGTTATATAGCAATTTAAAGAAAAATATTTTGTTTCTCTAGATTTACTTACAGTTGCTATTCGGTCCCATGCAGTGGGTCGCGAGCGTGTCTGGTCACATGCAGTGGGTCGCGAGCGTGTCTCGGCGGATGCAGTGGGTGGGTCGATCGCGAGCACTGTGCGCTCAGGATATACGACACGCTGCCCTGTCGGCCTGTCCTATCTGTTTACTCGACAGGTCGGCTTGTTTAGTTCCTCAAATTAGGGTATCTAAAATTAGCGAAAAGCACTGTAATGTTACTATAGTATTTTATTTGTATTTGGTAAAAATTGTCTAAATATTGACTAATTAGGCTTAAAATATTGGTCTCACAAAATATAATAAAACTGTGTAATTAGTTTTTAATTTTATCTATATTTAGTACTTTATGCATGTGCTAGTATTTTGATGTGATGAGAATCTTTTTTTTTTTTGACACAGTGTAATTTAAGACCAAACTTGATAAAGCGTGCCGTCTCTCCCCATACGCACGAGTCAATGGCCCAGATGGGACGAGTCTCGGCCATTTTGCAAAAAGGCCCTCGAACTCCGGCGAAATAAAACCCGGCGTCCACCACCCTCTCTCGTTTTTTTTGCAAAAAGGCCCTCGAGCTTTTCACAAATAGGACAAAAGCCCTAACAGATCGGGGGAGGGGAGAAGAGAATGATCCAAACCCTAACCCTAAAGTTTAGATCGGGGATGGGAGATCAACCTGCCCTCTCTTCTGCCGGTGACAGTAATCGCAGTCGTGCGGCAAAGAGGCCGCCGTCGCGCGGATAGATGCCCGCTGCCGTCTTGCCGGCGCGTAGGGAAAGGGCACCGTCGCGAGTCCCCTCGACGGTGGCGCGCTCACCCACTGGGGAACGCACGTTCCGGCGAAAGGGCTCGCGGCGGCGCCGCGCTTCTTCCTCCTCCGATCACCATGGGTGGCTGTCCTCGCGAGCATCTGCGCGGCGGCTAGGCCGGCCCCGCCGGCGTGCCTGCTCGTTGAGGAGAAAGGGGAGGGGAAATGGAAGAGAGGGAGGCGGGGAGCCGGACATGGTTCGGCGGCCTCTGTCCTCACCGCCGTTGCCCACCGTGGCCGTCGGACACTGCCACTGCTGCTGCTGCTTCTTGCGGCGTGGAGAGGGAAGTGACAGAGAGGAAAATGACTAGGGTTTGGGGAGTGGGCAAGCTGCTGGCGGGTTTTGTTGATGCAACAAGCACGTTGAGCCGTCGGATTCAATTGCCATCAGATCGACGGCGCTCGTCCGTCGGACCAGAATCGGCCCAGGCGGGCGCCTCCACGAGGCCGAAATGCCGGCCCAGGCCCATGTTAGGGCCTGGCACCGGATCGGCTCCATAAGCCAGCGCCATAGGCCGTGCTGGGCCGGGCCATATTGCTGACCGGGCTGGCAAGAACAAAAAAAAAAGATGTTGAATCGGCTGGGCCTTGTCCGCTTGCTGGGCCACCAGACAGCGCGTGCGCATTCGCGTGGCCGCGGGCCGATGCTGAGTTTTGGGCCGAAATGGCCAATTGTTGCAAAGTCTGAAAATTTACCATGGTTTGGGTATATGAAAATATGGCTAAGTCTAGAATTTTGCTATGGTTTAAGCATATCAAAATATGATTGATTCTACAATTTTGCTACGATTTAGGTATATCAAAATATGACTAAATCTAGAAATTTGCTATGATTTGGGTCTCGAATTTTATCATGGTTTCGGGTATACGAAAATATACCATGGTTTGGGTATATAAAAATATGGACAGAAAAATTAACCATGGTTAGGGTATATAAAGTAGGCAATGGTTAATAACAATTGCAATTCTTTACAACAAATAATTATTTGAACTATTGAAGCGTGCATGTGCGTATCAGGTCCCACGTGTGGAAAAAACTCACTCGTTCGTTGAACTCAGGTCATATATGCATGCTTCTATTACATGACCCAATGGACACGGCTAATGGACCCGGCTGGGTCATGTACAGGTCACGCCAATCATTTTGGATAACCCACACTTATGAACCTCTATTTTCATCCTCTATGTATTTTGGTTATCAAGATTCTCTCCTCTATACACGTTTTTTTTCACCCAGCATCCTCTATATTTCATACTCTATACCAATTACGAATAGCGGCTCCACTTGTCATACTCTATAAATTTTATGTAAATGTGAGATCTTGTTTTGAAGGATTTATTGAAACGAATTTATTGGTGTAATCAGAATTTAATTTGATTTTTTGGTTTGTGAGTTATTTTTAGTTAGTTAAAAAAGTTGGCCCCACCATTGATTCTCCTTGCATGCCCGCCTGTTCTCTTTCCGCACCTGCCTTCACTGGTGGTGAGTCCCCTGCCTTTGCCGCACGTCCTGCATCTGCATCGTGCTACAAGTAGCGGATGCGAGCGCATAGCGCGCTTGGTACCATCTCCCGCTGCAGGCATTTCATCCGCCATCCATATGCCGTGGCTTCCTGCAGGAAGCGATACCGTCTCCCAGTGTGGACAGTCTAACACCACCCTTCCCCCCCACCCAAAAAAAAAATTCTTTATCAAATTAGGGTTAATATAAAAAGAGAAATACAAAAGCACGAAGACCGTAAAAAGAGTTTGCAAAGCTCAAGAAACAAAAACTAAATACATTAAGAGCTATTCTCCAACCACACTTTAAGCAAATTCATGTTTGAAATGAAGAATCTTCCAATTATTCACGATGTAAGGTTTACCATCAAAGATCAAACCATTTCTTGAGTTTCAAAATTGGCCAACAGGCAGTTATCATGACTTCTCTGAAGATTGCACTCCTAAAATTGTTCCTGGCAGTGATCATCATGTCTAGAGAAGAGAGGTAAAGTTCCAGCAGAACTGACTGAAAGGACACCCATCATTAGGCTGCCGTGTCCATCCAACCGTCTCTTATATGCGGGCTGGGGCCTTGTTCAGTTCACGTCAAAGTTCCAAGTTTTTTCACTCTCTCTCCATCACATCAATCTTTCGATCTATGCATGAAGCAGTAAATGTAGGTAAAAAAGTAACAAATTGCACAGTTTAGTTGTACATCACGAGACGAATCTTTTGAGCCTAATTAATCCATGCTTGGACAATATTTGTCAAATACAAACGAAAGTGCTACAGTTAGAAAATTTCTAACTTTTTCCCAACCGAACAAGTCCTGGGTTATTATAGCTGAAATCTCTCTCTCTCTTTTCTTGATTGATATATAATAAAGTTTGGAACAGTGTAAGCAATGGACAGAGGTAGGTGCCTGGAAGATTCAATTCGCCAAGTCAAGTCTTCGGTGGGAGTATTCCATACACAGTACACTGCCAATTATTGTCGCAAAAAAATAGTACTCATTCATCTATTTCTAGCCGTAATATAACGAGCTTGCTGCTTGCGCATGGCAACAGAACACCACACAAGACGCAAGCAAACCACTCTGCCACGGCCAGACGACGTCTTCTCCTGCCAGTACTAGCTAGAGCTCTGATGGAGCACCCAAGGCTTCTCTCCATCCGTCGTCCCCTCCTTATGCTCCTCTGCCTCCTCCCGATCGTCTCGGTTCTAGCCGCAGCCGGCGACAACGACATCGTCCCGCCGCCGGCGCACCGGCCAGGCTGCCAATCGAGGTGCGGCGACGTCGACATCCCGTACCCGTTCGGCATCGTCGGCGATCAACAGTGCGCCTTCCACACCGGTTTCAACGTCAACTGCACTCGTGTCAACGGCACCGAGAGGCCTTTCAATGGGCCGTTCGAGGTGACCAAGATCTCCGTGCCCGACGCCAAAGCCTGGATGAAGATGGGCATCTCATGGCGGTGCTATGAGAAGGACGCGCTACAGATGAAGGCGTACTCGTTTTGGTATGATTTCACACACACGCCATTCAGGTTCTCGAACGAGGACAACAAAATCTTCATCATGGGCTGCAACACGCTCGCGTACATGAAGAGTGACCCAGTAAGTGATTCACACATTTCATTTATCGTTTATATATTGTAATAATAAAGTTTGCAAATTTGGCCGCTTAGGCACCCGTCCTTTTCAAAAAAAAAAAAAAAAAAAAAAAAAAAAAAAGCACCCGTCCTCCCCCTTACCGGCCACCTACCTCATCCGATCTAAAATACTTCTCTGTCCAAAACACAGTTATTCCCTTTTCGATGAGTCAAACAGATTCAGATTTATAATAACTAAGCTTATGTACTTTGTACTAGAATATATAGAAGGTATTGAAACATTCAAAGTTTGCCCCCAAATTATAAGGTATTCTTGGTGAATTAATTCCCTCAAAGTCCCAATTGCATGTATAACTGCTATTAGTGTCTACAGCCAAATTCAAAATATATGGTAAACTAAAGTACATGTCATTTACATTATGCCATAATTTTTCCTAAACTTTCTAGAACACATTATATTTCAGACACTTATAGGGGTATTTATGATTCCAAATAAATATCATTAAATTAATTATAAAATATATTTTATAGTTTATAAAAATATAAATGTTGATATTAATTTTTACTCTCTCTATTCCAAATTATAAGTTACTTTGTTTTTTTTCTAGATACATAAATTTTGTTGTAGACTACGTCTAGATATCTATACCCTAATAATAAATTGATAAAATTTCAGTCCACCATTTTTTCATCCAACTAAGAGATTAACTCGGTTACGGTTGACTGAGGAGAAAAAAAAAAAGAACGCATGGGCAAACTTTCTGGAATTTTTTTGTTTATGCCTTCCGTTATCAGTTTTTTTTTTCTGCGTTTGTTTACCGTGTTCGGCTATAGATGGGTCTCGGTAGGATAGCTAGGGAATCTCACGTGGGATATAGCTGGAAAAAAGATGAGAAAAAGAAATAGAAAATAATAAAGGGTTTTAGGTAGGAAAGAAAAGATGGAATGGTTTAAATTAAATTTGAGAAACTCAAGAAGGATTCCTGATATACAAAAGTATAGCCTACGACTGAGATGTTGCATGTTGATGTCCAGATTTTCTTTTCCTAACTATATGTAACATATTTAGGTCATAGTTCCCGAAACTCAAATTCACTTAGTTCGATGAGAAGCTCAAAACCATAAAGTAATATTTCTTTTGAAACTCATAAAGTAATATTTTTAGATGCAATAATTTAAAATACGTTCCGACTGTATATAAGAACTTTGCTTGAGACCGTCCAAACTAAAAAGACTTTAGTAAGTTGTGCTTTTTTAATTCTTGCCCAACATGTTTCCTAATTACATATCATATTTAGTTCATGATTCTCAAAATTTAAAACCACATAGTTTGATGACGAGAAGCTCGAGACCGCAAAAGAAATATTTTTAGCTGCAATAATTTAAATAATTGTGACAATAAAAACTTCGGTGAAGATCATCCAATCTAAAGAGGGCCTGCAAGTTAAGCTGTGCAATGATGATTTTAGTAATTCTTGCATAGCATTATAACAAGATTCATGTTACATAAAAACATAATTCTTTCTTAAATATTGACTTTGTGCCATATTTACTTTTTGCAATATATTAGGGTTGAGTGATATATTTAAGAAAATATGATTCCACCGATAGTTAATTAATAGATTATAAGTTTGCTAAATCTTTTTCTAGCAACACATAGGTATTTTCATGTCATAGCTAAAGCAATGAAATTAAATTTTATAATTATTTTAAGTCAAACTATATTAGTTTTGACCATATTTCTAGAAAAGAGTATGATTATTATGACATCAAATTGCAATCACTATGAAACATAGTTGCGAGATGGAGAGACACGTGCTCTAAATTTGAACTTTAGGTGATGACTTGAGTTGAATCAAATATAGTGGTGTATATATAATTGTTTCTTTTCTCCCGTTGCAACGCACGGGCATCTTTTCTATACCTTATCTATACCAAATAATAAATTGACAAAATTTCAGTCCACATTTTTTTTCATCCAACTAAGAGATTGACTCGGTTACGGTTGACCGAGAAGCAAACACACAAAAAAAACAAGGACCAGTTATGAATATAAATCCTGAGTGACTTCGTTTTCCTCATACATCGACTTGGTTACAATTTAGATTTTTCCGTTTCATGTCGGATTTCTTTTTTTAGTACTAATAAATATTAATGTAAACGATTAGCATTAGTATTCTCCGTGCAATCTATTTTTTAGTACTAATAAATATTTATGTAAATAAATATATTGGAATCATGTTCTGGTTTTATATCTACGTTCCATACATAGCGTCCAATTTATCTAGGGACTATGTTCCACATTCGAATCAATTATCTCGAAAGATATACCCTCACATACCAGTAACTTAAACTTTTTAATCCATGTACCTATTTCTCGTGGTTTTCTTATCTAGAACATTGTAACACTGGTACGAATCAAAACAAATAAATTAAAAGTCTCAACGTGTTTGATCCGTTGTCCCCTGGATTCTAACATATAAATTAAGTGGACAAAATTTAAAACCATATTTACACAAATCAATGATTTCTTTTCTTTTTAACACAACTCTTACATACACCATTTATTTGTTTCCCGTGGCAACGCACAGGCATATTTGCTAGTATAACAAAACTTATAAATATTAAAAAGACCCAAAATATCTTATAATTTGAAATATGGGAGAACAAATTTAAAATATGGAGGTATAGGTCCGCTCAAGTAATTCTGCCGCTCGGCAAAACGGGCATAGGCCTCCTTCCCAATGCCACAATTTTAGGGTTAATTAATCTCTATCCAATGTAATGCTTGGCTTAGTATAATAGGGAGAGTTTGAACGTCCATGTAAAACTTTATTGATCCCCTAGGACACCATTAAGGCCGTTGTATCGAACTATTTCTCTACACTAATACAAAGACCAACAAATTTTTCGTGTGATAAGGAAAAACTTGTCCTGGATCTGATATTTGTGCAGTATATCACAGGCTGCCACACCACGTGCTCACGCGAACAAACAACAAAAAATGGCTCGTGCTCAGCTAGCGCTGGCTGTTGTGCATTGGATGTCCCAGAGGGCCTGGGGTATATTGATGTTTACTTCAATGAACAATACAACACTTCTGGTGGCTGCGGCTATATTATAGTAATGGAAGAGAAGGCGTTTAGCTATAGCACTATATCGTCGTCCTCATCGTTCTGGTATGCATACAATGGCAAGGTTCCAGTTGTAATGGACTGGAGGATTAACCTTAGAAGATTCGAAACATGCGAAGAGGCTAAATTGAACCACAGTTCATATGCATGTGTTAGCAACAGTAGCCAATGTGTCAACACCACCAACGGGCCAGGGTACCGCTGCAAGTGCCTGGATGGGTATCAAGGCAATCCCTACGTCAAAGATGGATGCACAGGTTCATTTTCTACTCTCTAGAGAAATTAGCATGAAAAATTCGATACGACGATTCTAATCTAGGCGGCATATTTGTAGTATATATGAAGTGTTATTATTTCCTTTCAGATATCGATGAATGCCAGAGTAATAATACCAATAATTGTGCGGCGAGAGGGGCGACGACCTGCATAAATATACAGGGAAGCTATGCATGTTTATGTCCACCGGGAAAAACGATGATGAATAATACCAATAATGACAAGTGCATGGCAAATCCGAAATCCTCTTGGTGGATACCAGTCGTAGGTAGGTATCCTGCTCTTACCTTCAGCAAGAACATATATAAATAAATAAATCTGACAGTCGCTTCCTGTTTGACAGTTGCTATTTTTTTTAAAAAAAAATAATGCAATGACCAATATGGTGAATCTTGCAGGCGCAAGTGCTGGATTAGTTGTCCTTGCCGTCATTACCATAACCTGTGCATACTTGATACAACAAAAAAAGCTACATCACATCAAACAGAGATACATCCAACAGTATGGAGATATGCAGCTTTTTGAGAATATAAAATCGCAGCAAGGTTTCAAAATATTCAAAGAAAAACAACTGCAAGAAGCCACCAACAAGTTCAATGAAAAAGGAGTACTGGGTCATGGAGGACAAGGAACTGTGTACAAGGGTCTTCTCGAAGGCAACATCGAAGTAGCTGTAAAGAGATGTATGTCCATTGATGAGCAGCATAAGAAAGAATTCGGCAAGGAAATGCTAATCCTGTCTCAAATCAACCACAGGAACATCGTTAAGCTTCTCGGTTGCTGCCTCGAGGTGCAGGTACCGATGTTGGTATATGAGTTCGTCCCCAATGGCACATTGTTCCAACTAATTCATGGCAACCGTGGCAGGCAGATTTCCTTGGCTACTCGCATGCAGATAGCTCATCAGTCTGCTGAGGCGCTTGCCTACCTGCACTCATGGGCATCCCCACCAATCTTCCATGGAGACGTCAAGTCATCAAACATCCTCATAGATCGTGATTACACTGCGAAAGTCTCAGATTTTGGTGCTTCTATCCTGGCACCAACAGATGAGTCGCAATTCGTCACAATTGTTCAAGGAACTTGTGGGTACCTAGACCCAGAGTATATGCAAACATGCCAACTGACGGACAAGAGTGATGTGTACAGCTTCGGGGTTGTTCTCCTGGAGCTGCTCACACGCAAAAAGCCATTCAAGTTTGATGGGCCTGAGGATGAGAAGAGCCTAGCGCTAAGGTTTATTTCTGTTGCAAAGCAGGGCAAGCTTGAGGAGATCTTGGACGATCAGATCAAGAACGACGAGAGCATGGAGGTTCTCGAAGAGGTTGCAGAGTTAGCAATGCAATGCTTGGAGATGTCTGGCGCAAATAGGCCGGCCATGAAGGAAGTCTCCGAGAGGCTTGATAGTTTGAGAAAGGTAATGCAACATGCAGAGCAGCAGCACAACCCTGATGAGATGGAGTCCTTGCTTGGAGAGTCATCCTTGGCAAGCTCCGAGGTGGTTGTCAGCACTGAAAATCTAAGCATTGAGATGGAAGCTGTCAGGAGTCTAGAACGGGGACGTTGATCATCAGTTCAGTAATCTGATACTGGTAGCGCATATGATACCTTAAATAACACATATTTACCTACGTACGAATACATTCATAGATGATCTTGTCCTAATTACAGTAGTAATTTTCACTGTTGTCACATGAGCTGTGTGTGTTTTGTACTGCTGTTTTTGGCAATTTACCTGCTGTACCTGTTAGCCATATTGAGCATAACCTCTTTATCATCAATACAATTAATAATCATCTTTGCCCTCTCTGTTCATTAATTAAAATACGAATTGTTATGCCACACTAAAGATGTGGGATATAAGCACTTCTGAGTTTATCTGTCTATTGATTGGTATTTCTTAGATTTATCTACCTCAGTAAGAACCTATTAGTTAGATCCCCTAAAAATGTGAGAATGTGATCCAAACAGGTGGATTCTAGGAAGGACATTTTTATAGCCAGCCACCATATTATGAGAATCCAACTACCTACCATCACCCGTCTAAGTACATGGACTTCATTTTGTAGACTCATAAGTTGTTTATGAGTTTTGTGCTTGGTATCTTTAGAGACGTACCCATTGGTTTGAGTCTGCTACTGTTTGGCTTCTCCGGTGCTACTACTACCTATACCTATCCATTGGTTTGATTCTGTTTTCTGTCCATCAGCTTATGTGTGCAGATCATAATGATCAACTTTGGTTCGTGTTGGGTTCACCAAGATCCTATGGACAGAAAACTGTAATTCTGTTTAGCATGTTGTTTTCTTATCTGTTCAGCAGTTTAAGGAGTGGTGTAAGCTGCCATGTTCAATCCTGTGGGTCCTGCGAATTCCTCATGTTCAATCATGTTTGTCCTGTGAATTCATACTGGTTATATCGACCACATACCGATTCTGTTCGATATGTCAAGCAGTTCAGAGTTACTGTTTAGTAAATTGTTTGAGTCAGCTTTATGTAGTTAAATTATGTGGACTTATGCTATTTCCATTTTCTAAAGAAAAAACCATTCATCTTCAAGAATGTTTGTGAACTAGCAGTGGTTTTTATTGGTCAATAGTGGAAGCTTATTCTGTTAACCAGACCTTTGTTTCTCCTGCAATGTTTTAATTCAGCGTGTAAATGTTACCACTTGACCTGGAAGCCATGGCCGCCTAGTTGTGTTGTTGGTTGTGCTGATTAACGAGCACTAACATGACCATGGTGAGCTCCAATGATCTTCGAAAAGAGTTCACTTGGAAGCTGGCCATCATCGCTGCCCTGTTTCCAGGAATAAACGGGCCATTTACCATATTGATGTTTGCTGATGATGTCCTGCATGCATTTGACTGCCTTCAGGAATCAGCATTGCTTGGTCTGAACTTCCCCAGTGCTGTCAAAATTTTATCTATAATCTCTCCCTGGCATTTCTATCAAAATTTCTGTCACAACGGCCCATTTAATTGGTATATGAAAAAAGGGGAAGTAAATGCTAATTTGGAACTCATCTTTTTCTGTCACAAAAAGCTGAATTTCTTGGATTGCTCTCGCTTCTTCTATTTTTGAGAAAAAAATAAATTTATAACATTTTGTAGTTGTCCTGAGTTACTGAGCACCAAGATTATTTATTTTTTTATTTAAACAAAGTTCACTAAGTAGGCGGCATTATTTGCTCTGTTTCCGTGTCTTGTACCCAGGTAGCCAACTAGCACATTTTTAATCACCCTTGTAAAATGAAGTATTTAGCCATTTTTAGTTTGTTCCCTAAAAACAACATTTTTAATTACTCTTTTTTAGAAACATTTTTAATTACTCTTGTTTTTTTTTGAGGCGATTGTAAAATGATGAGGCGTCTTCTAGTATGGGCCGCGACTACCTCTCGTTCTAGTGCAGCCCAACCCACTAAAAAAAAGCAGAACTATCGAAGCCATTCATCCTCTGTCCCCGACTCCCAATCCCCACCCAAACCCTCGCTCCGCCGCCGTTCACCGCCGCCGACGAGCGCGCCATGGCGCCGCCACGCCCGCCTCCGCCGCTGATCGACGACGTCATGGCCGAGATCTTCCTCCGCCTCCCGCCGGACGAGCCGGAGCACCTCTTCCGCGCCGCCTTCACCTGCAAGCCGTGGCTCCGCGTGCTCTGCGACCCCGCCTTCCGCCGCCGGTACCACGCCTTCCACGGAGCCCCTCCGCTCCTCGGCCTCCTCCACAGGCTCATGTCCTTCCAAGGAGACCCCGCACCCCGCCTCACCGCCACCACGGCGGCGCCCCTCTCCCCGTACCCGGACCGCGGCCGCTCGCGGGCCCTCGACTGCCGCCACGGCCGCGTGCTCCTCCACGTGAAGGCCGACGGCTGGCACTTCGTCGTTTGGGACCCCGTCACGGGCGACGAGCACCGCCTGGAGGAGCCGGGCATCCCCTGGCAGGGCAACAACTACTCCGCTGCGGTGCTGTGCGCTGTGCCTGGATGTGACCATCTCGACTGCCACGGCGGCCCCTTCCGAGTCGTCTTTGTGATCACCGACGTTTATGAGGAGCTCGTTGAGGCGACCGTGTACTCATCGGAGACAGGTGCGTGGAGCACGCCGGTGACTCTGGATAGTGACTTTCAACCGACTCTCCAGTCTAGGCGAGGTGCTGTTAATGGAAATGAGGCCTACTTCACGCTCCTGTGTGGTAACACAATTGTCAAGTATGATTGGGGCAAGAATTCCATATCCTTGATTAACCCGCCGGTAGACAATGTGCGCCACATTGCTCTCATGGTGATGGAGGACAGCTCACTGGGGTTTGCCTGCATTCAGGGTTCAGCCCTTTATCTGTGGTCAAGGAAGGTGAATTCAGAAGCACCTGCAGAATGGATACAATGCAGGGCCATTGAGCTTGAGAAAGCTATACCTGTCACCAGTCCTGGTGGCAAACCGTTTGTGGTTGGCAGTGCAGAGGGTATGGGTGCCATCTTCGTTAGCACACGTGCTGGCTTATTCACAGTTAGGCTCCATTCTGGGCTGGTTAAGAAGGTTGATGAGTCTGGGGTCTACTTCAGTGTCCTACCATACATGAGCTTCTACACTCCGGGTATTATACCGGCCGCTGCTTCTTCTCTGTTGGCCTGTATTTTCTTTGCAGCTTCAACATGTTTGCTTTATGGTTTGTGCATAATTAGTCATAATGTAACTTATATCTGTTAGCTAGAATCGCATATGGAGCTGCTTTGCTAGTTCAAACTAAATACATGACATTGGAAGACAGGACATGGTTTTTGTTATGTGATTGAACTTGTTTAGGAGCATGACCATGCACTGGTTGAATTGGTAAATATGCTGACAGACTTGTAAAAAACATTTGTCGTATTTTCTGGCATAGCTAAAGTTCATGTCTCAAACTGAGTCTTGTATGTTGTAACCTCTAGAATCACTACTAGCTCATAGTTCATCAAATGGGAACCTTAGTTGGACGGTCAGTTATGAGTTTGTGCCTGCTATCTTTTCAGATCATGGCACAATGTTATTGTGCAAGTCATTCTGTTTAATTGTGGTTGTCTCATTGAATCCATCAAAAATTACGTTATTTTTTTTGGAATAGCTGAAGTTCACATCTCAAATTAGGTTGTATAACTTTTCATGGATTTGTAAGTACATAGCTCATCAAGTTCTAAATTCAGAGTTGGAAAGTTGGTTATAAGTTTTTTGCTTGGTATCTTTTCAGATCGTGGCAGATTGTTGTCGCTAGCGAGGACTCACTGATGTGCTGCTCACACTGATCAACTGCAGAATGGACAAATCCGTCTCCCTGACTCTTATGCTGTTGGCTTCCTCTAAGCTACTACTATCGAGTTGTGTTGATTTCTGTTAAGGAATTTCAAGTCATTATGGTCTATTGCGGCTGTTCTTGTTCATGTTGTCGTGATCATGCTGTGGAAACAACCGTATTTCAGTTGAACTGTCGGTTTCTTATCTGTTGAGCAGTTTAAGTACAAATGGGTTCTCCTGACAAATATTTTCTTGATCATATTTACCACGAACTGTGTTGCTGTTCAATATGTAAGGGATATATTAGCTAATCTTTGCTTTAACCGAACCAGCTACATGGAAGTATAATTATGTGGATTCTATGCCATTTAATTTCCTTAGAACATAATGGCATTCAGTGTTGCCTGTTGCTCTTCAATAAGGTTGTCAGCTAGTAGCATTGTAGCACTTAGATACCCAACTGGAAGGTTTTGTTTCAGGGGATCTTCTATGGATTCTGGCCTCAATTCAGGTTACTGAGCAGTCCTTGGGAAGCAGGACCTGTTGAACAGTTGATCTAGTTGATTGAGCATCAGGTGGCATCTATGATGAAAATGTTTACACAAGTTGATTTTGATGTCATGTTTTTTCTGTCTTCATAAATCAAAATTTCCTATACTGATGATTGTGAACCATTTGAACATAGTTTGCTCTGATGATTTCTGGACTGGAGTTCATTACCATCATGTTTATATTGTCTCAAGGAAGAAATGTGCCAATTGCCTTTACCACTTACCGGTTACCTGCTTGATGCTCTGACCTTCTGCAGTGTCCGTTCTGTGAACTTCACCAGTGATCTTGCCACGCGACAAGATGCACAAGGTTGCCACACTACGTGCCACACTACGTTTAATTAGGCTGCAGCCTACTCCTATTTTCAATGTTACAGCTCGATGAGATATCCTGAGGCTTCATGCCCTGAACCTACCTAGAAAGAAGAAAAACTTCTTGGTTCAGAAAAAAAGACTTGTTCATTTCAGTTATGTATGCCAAATTGAGAAACACAACTCATGTCCAAATGCACCATAGCAAGCAAAATATCATTGGCCGGCTTCAACTGTTTCCATGTTTCTTTTCTTAATGAAAATTGTACCCGAGGTCTAGAAACACATTCACGTGAGGCAAAGGTGCAATGATTCTTATAAAATTGGACGCGGCTAACACACGATCGTGCATATGTTAGTTGAGTCGCACAACATCCATCTTCAACGCCTTTTGCCCCATCCGTCCATTGTTGTCTTTGTTTTCGGCGACCCTCGCCCCTGCCGGTTTCCCTCCCGCCACAGCGAGCGTGCTAGGGCTTCAGGTCGTGGAACTTTGTCAAAGCCCTAGCGCGTCCGCAGTGATATAGCCTTCTCCACCCTCTCGCCGGAGCACCCCACCTCGATCTGGCATGGTCGGCTCCACCACCATGAGGGCCCATCACCACCCTCCAGCCATCCCCACGACCCCACCTTCTAGCTAGTCTTCATCCCCAAACCCCATCTCTTCTAAGCCTGTCGGAGTTGGGGGAAGATGAGAGAGAAGCCTCTCAGAACCCTAACTCACCAATCCAGAAGGAGGATGAAGAGAACGATGAGGATGATGACGACCCACCTCGCTGGCGATGCTGTCGACATTGGAAATTGTTGCCGCATGGGGAGAGAGGTAGAGGAGATGTGTGCGCATGGGGAACAAGACGAGCCGAGGTCGTCGCCACCGCCAGAACCTGCCGCCGCATGGGGAGAGAGGGAGAGAAGACATGTGCGCTAGAGGAGACGAGCTCGGGGTGAGCGTGTGTGTGAGCGGGTGATAGACGGTTATAACTAAGACAATACCTAAAACAGAAATCCTTAATTAATCATGGGCATGCATTTTATTACTTTTTTGCTAGCGATGTATTTCCGTTAAGCAATTAATGAAAATGGGGGTTCTCCCTCGTTTTGAAAAAAATGCATTTTATTACTTGTTGGCTGGCTCCACCCGTACGCTCCATTCTTCCCCATGCGACTCTCTCTCTCTCCCTCTTGGTGACCGACGAGACCCGCGAGCCGCGTCTGCATCTAATGAGCAACGACGTGCCAAGGACGGTGACCATGGCAGATCCCTAACACACATATGTTATATTAGTTTTTTATGTTAAATGTGTTAGAGATATGTTATATTAGTTTTTTATGTTAAATGTGTTAGAGATGATCTATGGGTTCTCCAAACAAAATGAGCTCTTCATAAAAAACGAAATGAGCTATTTTGACCTATTTTTTCAGTCACTTTTTTTTTATGATTTTTTTAGTCACTTTGTTAAACCCACCCCGAGTAATGGAGGCAGTACGGTGTGTCTCTTCTAGGTGTCCGATTGGCAGTCTCGCTCGCCTCTTCTTCCCTAATCCGAATTCCACCCAAACCCTAGCATCAGCCACCGATGAGCGCACCATGCCGCCGCCGCCGCCACTGATTGACGACGCCATCTCCGAGATCCTTCTCCGCATCCCACCGAACGAGCCCGCGTACCTCTTTGCGGCCGCGCTTGTGTGCAAGTCATGGCTCCGCATCCCCACGAACCCAAGCTTCCTTAGCCGCTACTGCGCCTTCCACCGAGCACCACCCGTCCTCGGCTACCTCTACAACACCTACGACCACCTAGTCCCGATGCCCGCCTTCGTGTCCACTACCGCAACTTCCGCGTTGACCACGCCGGCCCACAACCGAAGGATCTGTAGGTTGGTCGACTGTCACCAGCACCACGTGCTTAATGCGCGAGATCTGCAGCAGCAGGAGGGAGTGTCTGATCGTCTAGGACCCCATCACCGGCGACCATAAGAAACTGAGCGTGCCCAAGATGATTTTTGTGTGTGCTATTGTTATCGAGGACCCTATATGACACAATGCATTTTACTTGGTCTAACAACCAAGATCCCCCTACCTTTGTTAGACTAGATAGGATTCTAGTGACAAATAGCTGGGAGGATATTTTCCCACAGGCAATGGTCAAGAAACTTCCAAGGGATGTCTCTGACCATAACCCTCTAATTTTGTCTTGTGGTGAGAGGAAGAGGAGCAATGCTATTCAGTTCAAATTTGAGCTTAGCTGGCTGGATAATGAAGAGTTTCTGCCCTGTGTAGTTAAGATTTGGGACAAACCATGCTATGCAGAAAATTATCTGGATAAAATTCAAAATAAACTGAAGTGGGTGAAGCAATATTTTAAGGGTTGGGGTTTTAATCTTCAAGGGCAGCTAAGGAAAAGAAGGAAGATCATTCAAAACTGCCTTTCTGCTCTTGAAGAGAAGGAAGAGTCCATTGGGCTCTCTCCACAACAGTTCTTGGAAAAAGTAGAGCTTACAACTGAAAATCTAAATCTGCTGATTCAGGAAGAAACTTACTGGCGTAATAGAAGTCATGAGAATTGGCTGTTAAAGGGAGACATTAACACAAGTTACTTTCACAAGTGTGCTAATGGGAGGCATAGGAAGACAACAATTATTACTCTGGAAAATGAAGGAGAAATAATTGAAGGTGATGAGAACCTGTTAGCACATGCCACTGAATACTATAGAACCCTGTTTGGGCCTGAACAGGAAGCTCCTGTTAAAATGGACCCTGCAATATGGGATGATTGTGAAAAACTAAATAATACAGATAATGAAATGCTTTGTAGGAAATTCTCTGAGGAGGAAATAAAATTTGCTTTGTTTGATATGGAAAAGAACAAAGCTCCTGGACCAGATAAGATCCCTATAGAATTTTTCCAACATTGTTGGGATATTGTGAAGGGAGACATCATTTGTCTGTTTCAGGACTTTCACAACAATAGAGTTGACATCAGTAGACTTAACTATGGGATAATTACCCTACTTCCAAAAATCAAAGATGCTTCAAGGATTCAGCAATTTAGACCTATTTGTTTGCTTAACTGTGTGTACAAGCTGATAACAAAAGTTCTCACTATCAGGATTGAAAAGTATGCTGAAAAATTGATTCATCAAAATCAAACTGCTTTCATGAAAGGAAGGGTGATAACCTCTGGCATTATGTGCTTGCATGAAATTATGCATGAAACAAAGAGGAAAAATGAAATTGGAGTCATTTTCAAAATTGATTTTGAAAAGGCTTATGACAAGGTTTCATGGGATTTGCTGTTTGATTGCTTACATATGAGGGGGTTTAGTCCTGTTTGGTGTGATTGGATCAGACAAGTAGTGACTGGGGGGACTGTTAGTATTAAGCTCAACAATACTATAGGTCCTTACATCAAGAGTTTTAAGGGTGTGAGGCAGGGGGATCCCTTATCCCCTATACTTTTTAATTTTGCAGCTGATTGTTTGACTAGGATGGTCATTCATGCTCAAAAGAACAACTTGTTTTCTGGCTTAATAGAGCACATTATACCTAGAGGGGTGGCCATACTTCAGTATGCGGATGACACTATATTGTGCCTGAAGCATGGTCTTACTGGGGCCAGAAACATGAAACTGTTGCTTTATCTGTTTGAAATGATAGCTGGACTAAAAATTAATTTTAACAAAAGCGAAATCTTGATGATCAATGATCAGGAATGCTGGGGACAGAAATATGCAGACATATTCAATTGTCAACTCGGGCTGTTTCCAGTTAAGTATTTAGGGGTGCCAATTAGCCCTAGCAGGTTACATGTCAAAGATTGGCAGCCTGTTACTGATAAATGTCATAAAAGATTGGATGTTTGGAAAGGAGGCACAATGAGTATGGCTGGAAGATCCACCCTAACCACTGCCTGCCTGAGCAACAATCCAATATATCACATGTCTGTTTACCTATTGCCTAAATCCACTATTAGTGAAATTGATAAGATAAGAAGAACTTTTTTCTGGCAAGGGGGGAAATAAAAAAGAAGTACCATCTCATTAAGTGGACAAAAATTTGCAAGTGCAAAAAGAAAGGGGGTGTAGGTATTAAAGACTTATCTAAACTGAATATCAGTTTACTAAGTAAGTGGTGGTGGAAGTTTGAGAATGAAAAAGGGCTTTGGCAGGACATTGTGAAAGCCAAGTACTTGAATGGAATGTCCATTCATGCTATTAATCACAAGTTAAATGACTCACCCATCTGGAATGATTTGCTGAAAGTAAAAGATGTATATCTAAAAGGGAGGACAGTTGAAATTCATGATGGGTCCTGTACTAGGTTCTGGCAGGATAGCTGGGTATTTGACAGACCCTTATGTCAAATTATACCTGAACTTTTCACTCTATATGAACAAAAAGATGTGTTTGTCAAAGAGATTAAAACAAATCAAAAAACCATAACTTTCAGGAGATGGCTCCCCCAGGATTTGAGACAAGTCTGGGATGGGGTCTGGGCATTAGTACAGAACTTTCAGCTTTCCAATTCACCTGACAGAGTCAAGTGGAAGTGGGAAAGCAATGGCAAATTTTCAGTGAAATCCATGTATAAACACCTTTCTGGGGAAGATAATGGAGTATATCTTAAACACATCTGGAAAGCTAAGATTCCTCCCAAAATAAAGTATTTCATGTGGCTTTTATCAAATGGTGTGGTACTCACCAAAGATAACTTGCTTAAAAAGAACTGGATTGGTAGTCCTACTTGTTATTTTTGTGATTGCAATGAATCTATTAATCATCTTTTCTTCCAGTGCCCTGTTGCTAAAGTAGTTTGGGGCTGGCTGGCAAAATGTATCAATGCTTGTGATATCCCTTCTAATCTTGAAAACTGTTGGGTTTGGTTAAATAGATGGATGCCACAGAGTAGAGAATTTCATACTCTGGGTGTATCTGCAGTATGTTGGGCTATTTGGAAGTTAAGGAATAGAGCATGTTTTGAAAAGAAAATTATTAAGAGTCCATTGGAAATAATCTGTTATGCATGTGCACTGATCAAATTCTGGGCAGGTCTGTACTCTGCAATTGGCAAGAAAGCTGTGGATGATGGTGTGGAATTAATGATCAAAATTGCAATGAAGCTCATTGCTGAGAAGAAGCCCAGGCGCGCTGAAGATGGCGACAACCCAGGGGGTCAAGATGATGGTTTCTCCCAGGACTGAAGAAGATGAAGGACGGCGCAGCACAACATGAAGCCAGAAGATGTGTGCTGCAACGACGTCGCCTGTCAAAAGCGTTCAAGTCATCCTGTTGCATTTAGAAGTTAGCTAGTTAAGATCCTGCTGCTTACTAGCTAGTCTTCTAGTTAAACTTTGCGTTTTCTACTCCTCTTGCGCTATGGGTTAAGCGCATTCTGTAAGGCTTCCTCGTGTAGTCATTTGCCCAAAGTGGAAATGGCGCGAGAAGCTGTTAAACTCTTTTGAGCTCTCTCCTTTCTTTTGCTTGCTACCTGAACTTTCTTACAATCTCTTGTAATTTCCGTTTTTGAATGAAATGGAAATGGGGAGCCCCTGTATCTAAAAAAAAATATGACAATGCATTGGTCGAATTGTTGACAAGTCAAGCTCCGTTGAACCGAACCGAAAAGAAGGCTGTGAGCCAACGACTACTCCTCTTCTCAAGCTGGTTATGGGCCGCGACTATGGCCTTGTTTAGTTCCCCCAAATTGGGGGTTGCCAAATTGGCACAGTGAAAGATTCTCCATCACATCAAAATGTCGGCACATGCATAGAATACTAAATTTAGATGAAATTAAAAACAAATTGCACAGTTTAGTTGTACTTTGTGAGACGAATCTTTTGAGCCTAATTAGTCAATATTTCACAAATACAAACGAAATGCTACAATGCGCTACAGTAGTGAATGCCAAATTGGCAACCCCCAATTTGGGGGAACTAAACAAGGCCTATTGCTGGTTCCAGTCCAGCCCAACCCAGCAGTAGTTATAGGCCCCGACGGTCCAGCAGAACTGTCGAAGCCACTCTGCCTGAACTCAATCCCCACCCAAACCCTCGCTCCGCCGCCAACGAGCGCGCCATGGCGCCGCCACGCCCGCCGCCTCCGCCGCTGATCGACGACGTCATGGCCGAGATCTTCCTCCGCCTCCCGCCAGACGAGCCGGAGCACCTCTTCCGCGCCGCCTTCACCTGCAAGCCGTGGCTCCGCGTGCTCTTCAACCCCGCCTTCCGCCGCCGGTACCGCACCTTCCACGGAGCGCCTCTGCTCCTCGGCCTCCTCCACCGGCGCATGGTCATCCAGGGAGACCCCGAGCCCCGCCTCACCCCGACCACGGCGGCGCCCCTCTCCCCGTACCCCGACCGCGGCCGCTCGCGGGCCCTTGACTGCCGCCACGGCCGCGTGCTCCTCCACGTGGGGGCAGGCGGCTGGCACTTCGTCGTTTGGGACCCCGTCACTGGCGACGAGCACCGCCTGGAGGAGCCGGGCATCCCGTGGCTGATTGGGCGGTGCAATTCCATATCCCCGATTAACCATCTCGACAGAGGCGGTACTTCCGAGTGGCTTTTGTTGTCACCGACGATCATGAGGGTTTGCCTGCATTAGGGTTCCACCGTGTCATCTGTGGTCAGAGAAGAGTGCGTGGAGCACGCCGGAATGACTCTGAACACTTGACTGTGATGCCTATGCCCACCAATCCTGAAGATGAACCATTTGTGATGGTTGGGTAGGGCGCCATATACACCTTATGTCCAGCAGGTGCTGTTATTCAAGATGAGGCTCCAGTCTGGGCTGGTAACGAAGGTCAAGTGATTGGGTCAACAATTCCATATCCCTGATTAACCCACACGACAGAGAGTTGTACGACGTTGTTCTCATGGTGATGGAGGACATGTTCTCTGGGGCTTTGAATGCATTGAGGGTTCCACCCTTCATCTGTGGTTATGGAAGGTGCATAATGAGTCATAATGTAACTTATGTCTGTTAGCTAGAATGGGTACAGTGCAGGGTCATTGAGCTGGAAAAGCTATACCTGTCAAACCTAAAGATGAACATTTGTGACAGAACATGGGTGCCATCTTCGTTACCACAGGTGCTGGCTTATTCACAATCAGGCTCCAGTCTGGGCTGGTTAAGAAGGTTGATGGGTCTGGGGTATACTTTAGTGTCCTACCCTACATGAGCTTCTACCCTACATGGTTAAGAATGAGTACTATGCTCATCGAACTAGAATCTTAGTTGGACGATCAGTTATGAGTTTGTGTCTGGTTTCTTTTCAGATCATGGCATATTCTTATTGTGCAAGTCATTATGTTCAATTGTGCAGTTGTCTTATTGAATCTATCCTTATCATACCGTCAAAAATTTGCAGTTCATTTTATTATGCCAGGCTTTCAGTTACTGCTTGGTTAAAATATGTTAAATTCTGCCTCTTGGAACCAAAGTCATGTTTATTCTATGCTCTTACTTTTTCCTGTAAGTTTAATATGGTTTTCTAATGTGATTGCCACCTTCAAAACGGCTGTCAAGTAGTTATGTCAACCTTCAAAATATAGTTTTGGACATTCAATTGGAGATACGAGGATCCGAGTCCTAATTATCTTCACTGTAAAATATTTATCATTTGTAAATAGATTGAACAACTTCTAGCAACCATGGATTGGGATGATTTACAACTAACTTGGAGTCAGAAAAGCACCTCTTATTTATATGGTCGTTCAGTTCAGGAATTCAAGTCTGTCTATTCTTTGGAATAATTTCATTGATACCACCATTTAATGTTTGCTTTTCATCTATGCTGTCATTTGGTTGCTGAAAACCCTGTGCTATTATACGGAGGAGTGCAAGGGAAGCAAGATCTTGAATAGTTGATGAAGCATGAAAATTATGATAGGCAAAAATGATGATTGTTAAATGTTTAAGAAAGTTGTGATCTAGTATTACTGTTACCTGCCTCACATTTTCTTTAAATATTAAGTTAATTTCTGGAATAGCTGAAGTTCACATCACAAATTAGGATGTATAACTTTTGATGGCATTTCTACGTACATAGCTCATCAAGTTCTAAATTCAGAGTTGGAAAGTTGGTTATAAGTTTTGTGCTTGGTATCTTTTCAGATCGTGGCAGATTGTTGTCGCTAGCGAGGACTCGCTGATGTGCTGCTCACAGTGATAAATTGCAGAATGGACAAATCCGTCTCCCTGACTCTGATGCTGTTGGCTTCCTCAAAGCTACTACTGTCGAGTTGTTTTGTTATCTGTTCAGGAATTTTTGGTCATTATGGTCTATTGCGTCTGTTCTTGTTCATGTTGTCCTGATCATGCTGCAAAAAACAAGTGTATTTCAGTTTAGCTGTCGGTTTCTTATCTGCTGAGTAGTTTTTATATGCTGAGTAGTTAAGTACAAATGGGTTCTCCTAACAATATTTTCTTGATCAAATTTACCACGAACTGTGTTGCTGTTCAATCAATCAGGGATGTATTCGCTAAACTTTGCTTTATTTCTGAATCAGCTACATGGAAGTATAATTATGTGGATTCTATGTCGTTTCATTTCCTTATTAGAACATAATGGCATTCAGTGTTGCCTACTGCTCTTCAATAAGGTTGTCAGCTAGTACCATTATAACACTTCTTAGATACCCAACTGAAGGTTTTGTTTTAGGGGGATCTATGTATTCTGGCGTCAATTCAGATTACTGAGCAGTCCTTTCGGAAGCAGGACCTGTTGAACAGTTGATCTAGTTGATTGAGCATCAGGTGGCAGCTATGATGAAAATGGATATATGCAAGTTGATTTGGATGTCCTGTTTTTCTGTCTTTATAATTCAAATTTACTGATGACTGAACCATCGTGAGCATAGTTTGCTCTGATGATTTCTGGATTGGAGTTCATTACAGACATGTTTATATTGTCTCTAAAGTAATGTGCCACTTGCCTTTACCACTTGATGCTCTGAACTTCTGCGCAGTTGTTCTCTGAACTTTACCAGTGATCTTGCCACACAGACAAGATGCACAAGGTTCCCACGCCACATTTAACAACGCTGAAGCTCGATGAGATATCTTGAGACCTCAAGGCCTCAACCGACTAATGCCTGATTACATCTAAATTGAAAACAAACGAATCCCTTGGTTTGAAAAAGGACTTATATAGTTCGAAACAAACAACTTTGCTCTGCCAAACCTAAAGAAGATCAAAACTTCTTGGTTCAGACAAAAGAATGTGTAGTTCAGTTCACTTATGTTTGCCTTGAGTAACACAGCCCATGTCCCAATTGAACCCTATCAAGCAAAATGCCATTGGCCACCTTTAACTGTTTCCAAGTTTCTTTTAGTAACGAAAATTGTACCCGAGGCCAATAAACACAATCCACTTTTTTTTTATCACGTGAGGGAAAGTTGCAACGATCCTTATAAAATTGGTCACGGCTAACACATGGCCGTGCGTGCGTTAGCTAAGTCGCACGACAACCATCCGCCATGCCTTCTGCCCATCCATCCGCCGTCGTCTTCGTTTCAAGTGATGGATCTTAGAGGATCATTGCAATTGAGTCTCCACAGGTGATTGCAGTGTGCCTCTAGCAAAAGCTGAAAATAAAACAATAAAGTCAGCAATCAAACATGTCAAATAGAGCCAACTAGGGGGTTTAACCAATGAAATGTAACTATAGCGACGGTCGATTGTAGAGCCCTAGAAAATTCGATGCAAGTAAATCTGGCAAAGATCGATTGAAGAATTAGAGGAAGAACACAAGAACACGTGTTTTATTCAGAGGTTCGGCCCAACACAAAGGTGTACCTATGTACCTGTTGTTGAGGAGACCACAAAGATCTAGAGTCGCTTTCAATGTGGGTGACCACGGTTGCTCCATGAGAACCGTCTCCACCTATTTTTTTCCCCACAAACCGTAACAAGTTTCCGCCCCATCAGAATACCATTTGATTTTCTCAGAATGGTGGTCTGGGGTCTAGGCCCCTAGGAGCTCAAAGGGATGCCTGCTGCTGGCCGAGATGGAGAGGACAACATGAGTGAAACTGAAGGCCATGTTTCTTTTCAAAAATTCAATACACAATGTTCTTCAGTTTCTTCACATGCGTACGTGCACACAAAACTGAATGAAAACTGTGGAGTCACAAGTGGCCGTGTCAACTTAACTGAACAATAGACCAACAGAGCTGGGGTTGAAATACAATGCAGTTCACAAATCAAGAACTTGATGAATACAACCTAGTTTTTGCCATTGTGGTTGGGGAACCTTGTCCAAGTTGAATGAAAACTGAATGATTTAGTGTTCACAGTGACCGCGCCACACATGGAGAGGAAAATGATTCGTGAGCTAATGTAATAAACTCATAATTCTACGCATAAACTAAAACATAGTCTTTCACTCAGAAATCCAATAGCAGAGCAGTAACAGGATATTGATCTTACTAAAAAAAAGCACATAATGGCATTCAGTGTTGCCTGCTGCTCTTCAATAAGGTTGTCAGCTAGTAGCATTGTAACACTTCATAGATACCCAACTGAAGGTCTTGTTTCAGGGGGATCTTCTATGGATTCTGGCCAATTCAGTTACTGAGCAGTCCTTGGGAAGCAGGACCTGTTGAACAGTTGATCCAGTTGATTGAGGATCCTGTGGAAACAGTTGGTCTAGTTGATTGAGAATCAGGTGGCAGCGATGATGAAAATGGATATGTGCAAGTTGATTTGGATGCTATCTTTTTCTGTGTTTATAATTCAATTTCTTAGACTGACGACTGCATGCATGCATCCGTACCTACTGTACCAGCCAACACGGCCGGGCAGCATGCATGTTGGTTCTGTTGCTGTTGTTCGTACGTCCTCATCATCTGTGATATGACAGTTTGACACCGACCTCTTTATGTGACCAATTTCGTCCCCTGTCGTCGGTACCTATTTGAGGATTAATTGCAAGCCACAAATTTGTTGCTTGTTATTGGACGACTGTCAAAAAATAATGAGGTGGTCACTCGTACATCATGCATGTAGCTATAGCTAGGCTGCTAGTCATTTGGCAATGCACTGTGAATATATAGTTTGCTCTGATGATTTCTGGATTGGATTTCATTACGGTCATGTTTGTATTGTCTCAAGGAATAATGTGCCAATTGCCACTTGATGCTCTGAACTTCTGCAGTGTTCGTTCTCTGAATTTTGCCAATGATCTTGCCACACAGATCTCGCTCTATGTCGCCTAAAGCTTTGTATTCAAACTCCTGTGTTCCCTTAAAGCAGTACGTGCTAAGAGCACGCTTTCGAAAAAAAAATCTAAGAGCACGCTTTCGAAAAAAAATCTTGCCACACACACAAGATGCACAAGGTTGCCACTCCACATTTAATTAGGTTACAGCCTGCTCCTATTTCCATTGTCACAGCTCGATGAGATATCCTGAGGCCTGTAGAACCGATGAATGCCTGATTACAACTAAAATGAAAACAAACAAATCCCTTGATTCGAAAAAGGACTTATATAGTTTGAAACAAACAACTTTGCTCTGCCAAACCTAGAAAGAAGATCGAAACTACTTGGATCAGAAAAAGGATGCGTTGTTTAGTTCACATATATTTGCCAAATTGAGTAACACAACCCATGTCAAAATTGAACCCTATTAAGAAAAATTTCATTGGCCGACTTCAACTGTTTCCATGTTTCTTTTCTTAATGACAATTGTACCCAAGGCCTAGAAACACAATCCACTTTTTTTTACCACATGAGGAAAAGGTGCAAAGATTCTCATAAAATTGGACGCAACACATGGCTCTGGCTGTGCGTGCATTAGCCCTCTGCCCCGTCCGTCTGTCATCTTATTTATTTTTGGCGACCCCTCGCCGCTCCACCCTCCCGCCACTACTGGAACGCTAGGGTTTTCGGGTTGTGGAGCTCTGTCAAATCTCTAGTGCGCCCGCGACGGTTGCCTTCTCCCCCTCGCCAGAGCTCCCCCACCCTGATCTAGCCTAGCCGCCTACACCACCACTCAGGCCCCTAACCACCCTCTAGCCATCCCCACCGCTTGGCTGGTCTTCCCCCTAAAAATCCATGTAGGTAGCCTGTTCGAACTGTGTTTTTCTCTAACAACCCATGTAGGAGGGGAACATTTAGATAGCTAATAAATTTATTGGGCCAAGTGGGTAGCCTGTTGGACCTATCTTTTTGCCACCACTACCTAAATTTAGGATAGGTAGTCACTTTAGGTAGCCTGTTGGAGATGCTCTAAGCCCGCTAGAGTTGGGGAGATGATAGAGAGAAGCTCATCGAAACCCTAACTCACAGATCCAGGAAGAGGAGGAGGACAACGAAAATGACGACCCACCTCGCTGGCATCGCGCCGAGTTGGAAACCACCGCCGCATGTGGAGAGAGAGAGAGAGGACACGTGTGCACATGGGGAAGCAAACGAGATCTTCCCACATGACTCTCTCTATCTCTCCCTCTTTCTTTATATCTCTCCCACCTCGGCGAGCTGCATCTGCATCTCGTGAGCTCCGACGAGGTCCTCCTAGTGCATGTACGAGTTACAATGCATGACGCTAACAAGGGTCTATGAAAATAATACACTAACAATGGTGGCCTATTGTTGCAGCTAGCAGTTGTGGCCTGCTAGCAAGTAATATGAATCTGAGCGAAAGCCTTATCCGACTGCGCACCGGTCCGACGACGATAGTGCTCCTAGCATCATGTACTTTTTCTGCTACTTACGGTGAATGCCACCTGCTATCAGCGGCCATCCATGTCCTCGACACCCATTTGAGCTCTGTTTGTATCCCTTCTCTCCATGGTGTGTGTCTCCTCTCCCTATTGCTCTCTTGGGTAAGACTGGCCTGGCTGCTAGTTGCTGTCGTGGTTTTGATGAGTGTCTTCCTCTGGTGCCTCTGCTTCGTTGACGCTCGCTTTGATGGTGGCATAAAATCAAATGCTGGGTGGAGATTCCACCGCTGCCACCATTTCCCTCCATGGCTTCCTCCCCGTAGACGGCGTTGAATATCGGTAAGTAGGCCCGGATGTGCTAGAGGTGTCTCAATCATTCTCAAGGACGTCATTGTGTTCGGTGATCCTGAGCTTATGAGTTCATCACTGCTCTTAGCTGAGTGGCGCCGGACGCAAGGGCACAACTTGCGAGTCCATCGCTGCTCTTAGCTGAGTGGCATCGGGCACAAGGGCCATGGCTTGCGAGTCCGTCACTGCTCTTAGCTGAGTGGTACCGGGCACAAGGGCCTTGGCTTGCATGTTCATCACTGCTCTTAATTGAGTGGTTCCGAGCACAAGGGACACGGTGAAAAATGGCAAGTATGTTGCTCGGCGGGTGGCGCACGTTGATGATCGGCTGGCATCTTTGGCTTCATCTAGGATTACCCTTGCTATTGTTGTGTGTTGTTGTGTGTGTTTTGTGTTATTGTAATCTCTCTCCCTTCATGTACTCCTCTGACCATCGTGGGTCAGTCCTGACTAGGTGCTTTGCACCCCCCTTCCACCACCAGCTTGCCGACATCTGCCACGGCAACCCGTCGTAAGCAATACCTCCCCCTCCCCCTCCCTCCACCGTGCCCCTGCCTTCTTCTCTAACGAGTCTCCAGCGGGATGGCTGGTCGGAGTTGCTGATCCGTGGCCCTAGGGGGTGGGTCTTGCACCTCCCCCCGATCTGGGCGCTTGTCGCTGATGGCGGTTCTTCCGTCTATGGCCACCACCATAGCTCCTCCGTAGCGCCCCGAAGTCCCGGGTGGCCTGATCCGGCGTAGATGCGGGCGCTTAGCCCCTGTCTGCGACTAGGGTTGTAGTGGCCGCCCTATCGGAGAGCTTGCACGTGCCTGCTGGGCCCGTGCATGGCTGCGACTACGATGGTTGCCTGGGTTCCGCGGTGATGGCAGCCACCTGGGGACGTCCACGGTGTCGGCGTGCGCGTGTTGCCCGACAGCGCGCCTCTGTGGTCACGAACCTGCCAGCCTTGCATGCTCGGTGCTGTTGCTCCTGTGATGACTTGCTACGGCAGCATTGGGATCTCAATGACGTGCATCCACATCAACATGGGGGAGCACCACAGTGTCGTCCCTCTATTGTTAGGCGGCGCTGACTGGCTGGCCCTTGGGCGGTGCTTGCTTGCTGCATGGTGAAGTGGGTGAAAGCTCAGCTCGGTCTCGGCCGGGCACATGATGGTGACGCTCGGGCACCACGCTCCTCCTTGGGGGCGTCGTTGTTTAATCCCATGTGGCTGCATTGTCATCGCCAGATTTTGGGCTCACACCCTGTCTTAGAGCTTCCAAGGCTAGCGATGATGGCATCCAGGATGCCCTTGGTCGTCACCCCCCCTCCTGAAGGCACCGCTAAAGGGTCACCTACGGCTCGTTGTCGCTTTGGTTGCTGGGCTGTGCTAGATCGTGCTTCATGGGACTCTTCACTTTGTCAGTGGTTGGTGTAACTGTAGTTATCGCTCGGGCGGATGCTTTGTCGCTGAGGTCGCTTAGGCCCCCTCATGTAGATGCTTTGCTGCTGAGAGCGCAGTGACCCCATCCGCGGATGCTTTGCCGTGTTGATGATCGTAGTTTCTGGAAGGTGCTTTGCCGCCGAGGTTGCTTAGGCCCCCTCTCATGCAGATGCTTTGCTGCTGAGAGGGCGGTGGCCCCATCCGCGGATGCTTTTTCCGCGTTGATGGTCGTGGTTGGCTCCATCCACGGATGCTTTGCTGCGTCGATGGTCGTAGTCTTGGCAGATTCTTTGCCGCTGTGGTCGTTGCTTGTGCAGTTACTCCTACCGTAGTGTCGAGTCTTCTTATATCAGGTGCAGTTGCCTAGGATTGTAAGGTGGAGCCCCCCTCCGCTCCTCCCCCATGTTTTCTTGATGTTTGTTTGTGTCTATTTGATTCGCTGGTAATCTCTAGATTATTCGTGAATCGTATATAATTTCCAACTTCTACTCAATGAAGCACGTGTTAATGCTAAAGGATGCTTTAAAGGCCCCTTCTTGGCTCGGTCACTCACGTTGCTCACTATTCCTCATGCTGAATTTCGCTTTCCATAAATTCCAGTTCCCCACTTTAACCCTCCCATTGCATCCACCAACCATGGGCGCTCCATGGCACCACCACAACAATTGATCCCCAACACCGTTGTCGATATCCTCCTCCTGCGGCGTGATGATCTAGGGTCCATGTCTTGTCCTGCAAGTCCATGCTCCATCCCCTCCCTAGTCTTGCCTTTCTCCATCGTGCTATTGAGCTTGTCGGCTTCCTTCACAACCTAAATGATTGCAGCCTCACTTGGTTCTTCCCCACAATTTCATTCCGCTCATCCACCACTACGGATCACCGCAATTGTGTCATGCTCGACTACTGCCATAGTTTTGCCCTTCTCTACGACTATGGGTCCATGGAGTCCATGATATCGCTTATGACCCTACCACCCAGCCGCTAGCACTACTTCCCGATAAGGTGCCCATCGTGTACACCAACTTGTGCGATGCATAACTCATCGGTGCGACCATAGTAGCTACAGTAGATGTTCCTCCTAGCCTGCGTGGGGATGGACAGTTTGGCCTTAATTTGCCGTAGTGGGCACCTACTTCAACTCGTCGATCTGATGCTAGCATAGTAGCGTACAGACTATAATATGGCAATAATATTAAAATAATTTATAAAGTAATCCTCCCTAATTGAATCTAAATCACTCAACACTGTTACAGTATTATTTTAAATTATTAATTTTAGATAACCTAAATTAGCCATTTATATCAGCATCTAATTATATTGACAAGTGTCCTTGTAAAAAAACTTATCCTAAAATGTTACTCCCATATGTCCTTGTAATATCTTCTTCAACGATTATTAATATACCAGAACAACCAATATAAAGGTACACATGATGTGTGGTATCATTCACACAATACACGGTCAAGCATATATATATATGGATCAAGTGCGACACAAAGAAGGAAACTATATGAATATGAATTTAAAAGCATTTGAACTTACTGCTATATTAAATTGATAATAGGCAAACAAAAAATAAGTACATACATATATAGAAAACAAACAAATTATAGCGAGCCCAAGATATATGAGTGATTTGGTTTTCTATGCACACCCTAAATCGATCTGTTCATATGAACTTCTAACATTAATTAGTTTTGATTGATGGATGAAGAAGGTTACCAAAGAAAACTAGAAAATCACGCTTGAGTTGCGTGAGTTCAAAAAGAAGGCACCACGAAAGCATCCTTTTTACGTCAATCGCATCGCATGTTTTTATATTGCAACCGATTGTAACCGAGTGGAGCTAGATCTTTTTCCTTTTTCGTATTTTTCTATACCCGGCCTACTGCAAGGTCGGGTCCAATTCAAGTTCGTGTTCGTTTTGTGATTGGAAGGGAGGGGTTTAAAGGAGGCATAGGCGGCGTCACCCGATCGAGCGACGACGAATAGATACGATCCTATCGCACCGCCTGCCACAACAGCCCCCATGGCGCCGCCGACGCCCGAGCTGATGATCGACGAAGCCATCGCCGAGATCCTCCTACGTCTCCAGCCCGACGACCCCGCGTGTCTCGTACGTGCTTCCGTGGTCTGCAAGCTCTGGCGCCGTATCCTGTCCGACCCCAAATTCCGCCACCGCTACCGCGAGTTCCATCGAACACCTCCCCTCCTCGGCTTCCTTCGCGGATTCTACAACAGCAGCAAACGCAACCGCTTCGTCCCCATCACGACTCGCATCCCCTTCCTCGAGCCAGCGTTCGGATGCCGGGGTCTGGACTGCCGCCATGGCCGTGTCCTCTTCGATGGGGTAATGGGCAGCTGGGGCACGAATGAGAGAAGTCTCGCTGTGTGGGACCCCACCACCGGCGACCACAAGTTGCTCACCGATCCTGACCCTGGCAGATATTGCCGCTCTGGGGCGGTTCTTTGTGCGGCGGCCGGATGCAACCACCATGGCTGCTATGGCGGCCCTTTCTTAGTAGTATCTGTGAGCACCTCATATGACAACGGCACCGGGGCTGCAATGGCATGGGTGTACTCGTCCGAGGCTGATGCGTGGAGCGAACCGGCTTCTATGCAGCTTCAACATGACGGTTGCCACGTTGGGAGGAGACGCGCAGCAATTGTTGGGGACCAAATCTACTTCTTACTCAGCACAGGTGCTGAAATTATAAAGTATGATCTGGGGAAACAATGCTTGACTATGATTGGCTCACCAGGTAGCATGTACAATAGGCCTGTTCTCATGACAATGGAGGATAGTTCATCGCTGGGGTTCATTGGTGTTAAGGATTCAACCCTCCACTTGTGGACGACAATGGTGAATCCAGATGGATCTATGGGATGGGTACAAGAGAGAGTCATCTTGCTTAACAATCTAGTTCCTATTATTCCACAGACTGCCCACACCTGCAGTCAAGTAAATGTTATTGGATTCGCTGAGGGAGTGGATATTGTCTTACTGGGCATCGGTGCTAGTGGTTTCATTTTTGACCTAAAATCAGAGACGTTCAGGAAACTAAACAATCCTATGGACCGCTACTATGATGCCTTCCCCTACATGACTTTTTATATTCCAGGTAAATAAACTGCATACAATTATTTGCTTATATAATTGGGCACTTTACAACTTCTATCTATTTACATTATGTTCTTCTATGTATACATTTATACTAGTTGAATGGAAACATACGCTACCTCTGCCGGCAGGAAACTGAATTTCTGACACCTGATTTTGGTCTCAGTAGTTGTAGACTTTTAGGTAATGTTCATGGTATTCAACATGTGCTGCTTGGAAGTAGCTGATTTTGTTTCCATCAATATAATTAGTACATTCTCTTTTCTAGTCTAATTCTGAAGCTCCAATAGGAAGATCCTAACCATGTGAACTGTTGGAATTTATCCGCAAATCGTTGCCTTGTGGCCTTTTGGTTTCTACATCGTGTTTGCTCTCTTTGTACATATTTTATATTTGGCATGATCTCTTGTTCATCTTGTAATTAATAAAGCTACAAATGTTAACAATTTTAATTTGTATGTATGCTATCTTTCAGATTTTGCTAGCAGCAAATTGCCACTGCCAGTGTGGAGACCGACCGAATAGTCATTGCTGAGTTGAAGCATGATTGATAGAACCTGGGGATAACTTACAAATCCTTCAAGCTTAGTGTATTAACTGTGTATATGTTCAGTATTGCGTTGGTTGTTTAGTTTATGGAAGACACAATGACCAATTATGGGCATTATCATGCCCTTCCTGTCTAGTTGCTCATTATCGTCTTATGAAGACCATATGTTTTAGGTTTGCAGATAATTTCAATGGATCATTGATGCATGTCCACTCAGAACTGAAGACCAATTATGGTTATTTTGACTTCAAAATTAATGATTATATGAATGTTTCATTTTGAGTTTTGTGTTTCTGGAACAAGGGCAACACATTCTGAACTTTCATGAAGACTAAAAATTACATATGCTAGCGTAGCTTCTTGGATTCTTTCATTTCCAAGGTGTATAATTAAATGTTTAGC
This sequence comes from Themeda triandra, assembly GCA_018135685.1. Classification (NCBI taxonomy): domain Eukaryota; kingdom Viridiplantae; phylum Streptophyta; class Magnoliopsida; order Poales; family Poaceae; genus Themeda; species Themeda triandra. Next base: position 1,266,478 of record JAENPR010000068.1, on the reverse strand, counting down.
CCCTATTCTTTCTTGGCTAATCTTTTAGGAGATTTTTCAAAACATTAATTCTACATTTTCTTTGTGAAGACAGTTTTCACCTAATATTGTTCGAGTGTGATTTACTATTGTTTATCAAGTGCGAGCCTCATGCCATTATATAATTTATTTATTTTTATTTTTTCTCTTAAAGTACAACGCTCAGCATATGTTTATGAAATTTAACAGAAAAAAAAGTGCGTGAGCTTTAGCATACTCTATTTTACTCGACACATTTCCTGTTGATGGAACGAATGAATATGAAAGAAATTGGGCCTTGCTATATTGCAGGCGCCTGGAATACGTCTTAAGAAACGACCGACGCATAGTGAATCAGCTTATAGAATAAAAAATAAATCGTTGTCTGCTAGGCCACGCACGGACCAAGGAAGGAAAGAGGCGCTCGTTTGCTGCTACTGGATCTTTAATTAACGCATCCAAATCCAAAATAGGTATGTGCTTGAGGCCCATGTATCGCCTGAATCAAAAAAAAAAAAAAAAAAACAGGCGACTAGACAATATAGGAGAAGTGAAAGAGATTATTACAGTCGATTTGATTTTCTCAGAAGGTCTAGACTAGGGAAGCAGGTTGTATTCTGTGGGATCCATGCTGCTTGCCGAGGTGGAGGGGACAATGGACAACATGGCTGAAACTGATGGCCGTGTTTCATTTCAGAAATTCAAATACACAATGTTTCTCAGTTCCTTCACATGCGTAGTGCACAAAAAACTGAATGAAAACTGTGCAAATACATGTGGCCTTGTCAACCAAACTCAACAAAGCGGGGGGAAATACAGTACAGTTCGCGAATCAGGAACTTGATGAGTACAGCAAGACCATAGATCTTTGGAGCTTCAATCTAAATAGCAAGTGAGTTGGTGAACTGGAGGGACCCTTCCCCCGACCGTTGCTTGCCTCCTCCCCTGGCCCCTTCCCCACCGCCGCCGCCGCCGGCGCCGGCTGCTGGGCCGCCGCCGGCACCCCCTCTCCCGGATCCACCCCTCCCTCACCCAGATCCACCTTTTCCCCACCCGTGCTGCTCACTTTCTCCCCTCCTCCTCGGCCCCAGTCGCGGCCAGGTGCGGACGCGCCGCTGCCGCCCGCCGGGGCTGCCTCGCCTGGGCCGCGGCCAGCCTCCCCCCGCCTTCCCTCCGCCGCTCCCCTCCCCTCCGCAGCAACAGTGGACCGGGCCTGCCAGCCGCCGGCCGTCCAGGCGCCGGACTCCACTGCCGTCCTTTCCTCCCAGGCACCGGTGGCAAGGGCCTCTCCCCTACTGCCCCCCCTGTTTTATCCCTCCTCTTCCGGGAGATCGAAGGCGCAGCGGTGGGATGAGGTCACCGTCGAAGACTGCTCAGACGAGGAGGATGATGAGCTCCCACCAACCTTCTCCACCCCCTTGCAGCGTCTTCCCCCGGCTCGTCGTCGCCCCTGGCCTCGCCGACGGCCTAGAGCTCGATCCCCACAACGTCGTGGGGGTCTCCGGGCCCTCTGGTGCCTTGCTGGAGGCTTCTTGCGCCGCCTCGGGGGACACGGCGCGTCGCACGGCGGGGGATTGTGTGCCGAGCGGCGGCGCCACGCCCCGGCTCGACTTCCTGCAGGCGGCTCGGCGCGCTCTTGGGGCTCACACCACTGTGCGGCCCAAACGACGCCGGCTACGGCACCGTCACAGGAGGATGGCCTCAGACAACGGCCCCGCCGTCCCTCCAGCCCCGGAGCGACGCCTAGTTCACCTACGACTTGGCCCCCATCGTCGCGCCACGGCGCCGGACGCCTGGGGTTGGCAGCAGGTGCTCCCGCTGCGGCCGCAGCAGGAGGGCGCCCGGGCGGCGTCGGTCGGCAGCAGCAGGAGGCGCGCCCACCGACCGGGGATGGCTAAACCCACGTGTCGACGCCCTGTCCCGCGGGAGTTGGTGGGGCTCTGCTTCAACTGTCTCGATCACGGCCACGTCGCTGCTCAGTGCCGTTCCCCGTCGTGTTGCCTCCGTTGCCGATGTGCCGGACATCGGGCCAAGGCGTGCACGAGCGGCCGTGCTTCGTTCTACAAGCGTGGCCTATCTCCGACGCGTGGTCACGTTGGGGTGGCACCCGGTGCTCGTGATGCCCACCCTCGTCGCACCCAGCGGCTGCCGCGCCGTCTTCGTCGACGTCGCGAACGCCGCAGCCAGCCTCCCCTCCCCCGGTCGACGTTTCCCGTCCCAGGGTGGAGGCTTTCGTCTTCAAGAGGGGCATCACCGTGACTGGTGAGACCTTACCCCCCTTTGTTCTTCTTGCACTTGCTGATGGTGCTTCATTGGAGGACCTCCTGGCGCACGTCTCCTTGGGGTTTGACGTGTCCTTGGGAGTGGCTGGAGGCACTTTGAAACGACAGGGAGGCAACTCCGCCTCGCTGGTTGCTCTGGTGGTTCACTTCCCGCGCAGGGATTTCGATCCCATGGAGGATGAGGCGGTCCGGTCTGTGTTGGATGAGCCTCCGGCAGACCGGTCTGTGTTGGAGGAGCCTCCGGCGGAGGTCCTGTCTCTATCTGGTCCGGATGTGGGCGCTAGCCACCTCTAGCCAGTTGAGACTACTGCCGTCGAGCGCTCTAACACGGAAGAGCCTGAGAGCCAGGGGCCCGACGACGCAGCGGCCTTGGGTAGCCTAGACGCCAGGTCGGTGGATGCCTTGGAGGTTGAGGCGTCGACGGAGGTTGGGTCTGCCTCCACTAACCCGGTGCAGGTTGAGTTGGAGGCCGCAGTTTGCATTCCGTTGCAAACTCCACTCATCAAGAGGCCACGGTTGAGTTGCGCCAGGATGCCGGTCTCCGTTCACTCGCTGCGGCGCAGCGGCGGCATCACTGCCAAGCCACGGGCGGCGAACGCCACTGCGCAGGCCCGGATCGTCTTGTTGAAGAAGCTGGGCATTGCCGTTGAGGAAGAGGCTGTTGATCTGGAAATTGAGAGCAAGTTCAAGGCCGCCTTCTAGGGCATGACGGATCGGAAGAAGCGGGCTTTGCAGCTCTACCTCAACAGGGGCCTTGACACTTCGGGCATGGAGCTGGACTTGGAAGGGTTGGAGGATGACCTGGTGTAGTCCCCGGTTCGAAGGTCCACTAGTCGCAAATTCCTTCTTTTGTAATCACAACCTCGTGTGAGTTGGTGTTGGGAGGACTTCGGTAACCTCGGGTTACCGTCCTCCTCTTTTAGTTTGTACTAAGTAAACTCTTTCCTTCTTAATGAAATACGCGCTCAGGTGTGCTCTAAAAAAAAAAATGAGTACAGCAAGGACAAGTTTGCTATCGTGATCTTGGTGGTTGGGGAACCTTGTCCAAGTTGAATGCAAACTAAATGATTCAGTAGGAAAGCAGTGCATATTCAGTTCACAGTGGCTATGCCACGCATGGAGTGGAAAATAATTCATGAGCCAAGGTAATAAACAGAAACATACTTAAACTAAAACGTAGTCTTTGGCTCTCACATAAAATCCGATGAGCATAGCACTAACTGGATAAGATAACTAGTATTGTTCTCGCTGGAAACAAGAAAAAGCTCCAGCTCTGCAAGACGGTAGTTTTTTGAACTGTTCAGAAGCATCAGCACACCCACAAAGTGATTGCATTAGGAGGATCACTGAGTCTCCACAAGTGGTTGCAGTGGTGCTCTAGCACAAGCTGAAAATGAAACAAAAAAGCTTATGATCATGTCCAGCAATCAAGCACGCCCATGAGCTAAATGAGCAACATAATGTCCCTCAAGGTTTACAAAACTGTGTTTTTGTTGTGAGTTTTCAGATTGGCCGACAAGATCAATAGGGTGAAAACAGGACAATACATCAACAACCTCCTAGGCATGTATTCATTGTCCCAACAACAGAGTTTTCAGTGGTTTTCTTATGTCTCTAAATTTACACATAATATAACTTGGTTATATATTTTCTACTTCCCTCTATTGTAGTTTGATTACAGTGACAATTTATGAAGGATAAAGCTTGTTACAATCTCATGGATCAGGACATCAAACTTACATGAGCTATAAAACCACAATATACAAATTATGAAGGTTTACATTGTGTTTACAATGGGATTTTTACGTTCACCATACAAGGGTCAAACAGAACAATAATCAACAGCTTCATAGCTATGCATTCATTTTCGTGAGCCCATATATCGCTGTTCAATTATTTTCTTGTTTCTTCAAATCTAAATTAAGCATTAGTTATCTTAGCAATTTGTGATATCTTCAATGCTTAATGTGCAACATACTAAGCTTAAAGGTTTCCAGATCTTATTTTTTTGGTATGTGTGAATTTCAGATTGGTCAAACAAAAGGTGAATACAAAACAAATGATAAACAACCTACAAGGTGTGTGTTCATTGTTTTGACCATATATAGTTGTCCATGTTCTTCTTGTGCCTCTAAATATCGAAAATCTAAAATCAATATGAATTATCCAAACTCTATATCTGAATACAATGTTAATGATACAAACATTTTCTATTTCCTTCTGCCCAAACACCAGACAATGTTATCTGAATACTAATTATCAAGCACGAGAGGCAATACCAGCTGGACCGTAGTAGCTCACGTAGGGAAAGACAAGGTTGACATTGCCTATCTCACACACCTTCCTCACTAGCAGTGACTTGAGATCAATAGTGAAGATTCCATTGTCATCTGTGCTCAAGAAAATGAGATTGGCGTCTTCATCAAATCCACTCAACCACGATAAGCCCATACCAATCTCAATCGGGAGCACCTCCTGGAGATCGATGACCTTGATGTGCGACCATCTGGTAGCACTGTAGGGAGGAACCCTCTCAGCCGACCACAGGTCTAGCATGCCATCAACAAATGTGGCTAATCCCAGCCCACCATTGCCTGTTGTCATGACAATGGCACCGACATAGTTATGACCAGGAGATTCCTCAAAATACTGATAACCAGGAGGGAGGTCCATCACCAACAGGCTGTGCCCACCCAGAACATCATACCGCAGCAGATTGCCAAAGGAGCCGGCAAAGTAGAGAGCACCTCCGACGAGCGCGACAGGCCAGTCCTCGAGCCTGTTGTAGTACGACAGGCACAGGCTGCTTTGCGCGCTCCATGCGCCGGTCTCAGACGAGTAGAAGCACGCCAAGTTTTCCCCACAAATGCTGAAGCGTGTTCCCGCGCCGGCCACTAGGAACGCCCCCCCGCTGCAGGTGCTGTGGTCGCAGCCGGCACCCGCGGCGCAGAGAACCGCATGGTTGGTGTAGGGATCCTCGTCGGGTCGCTGGATCCGGTGCTCGCGGCCGGTGACGGGGTCCCAGACGATCAACTCATTGCGACCGGAGAGGAGGACACGGCCGTGTCGGCAGTCGAGCACGCGGCCGGTGCGGTGAGCGACGGCGGAGGCGTGCGGGCGGAACGCCGTGGTGGGGACGAAGCCTCTGTTGGACGAGTTGTGGAGGAAGCCGAGCACGCGTGACGTCCCGTGGAAGTCGCGGTAGCTGCGGACGAAGGCGGGGTCGGTGAGAGTCCGGAGCCAGGGCTTGCAGACGGCGGAGGCGCGCACGAGGCCGGCGGGGTCGTCCGACGGCAGGCGAAGTAGGATCTCGGAGACGGCGTCGGTGTTTAGCTCCGGCGGTGGCGCCATGGAGCGATGCGAGGGTTTTGGAAGGTACAAGACACCACTGCAAGGCATATACCTTTTCCTCCTAATTTTATGAAGCTTTATTCCTGTAGGTCGGGTCCCGTAATAAACGACCAATAGACGATTCCGTATTCCTGTCGGATCCTAAGTTCCATCGAACGCCTCCCCTCCTCGGTTTCGTACGTGGCTCCTCCGGCAGGAAACGCAACCGCTTCGTCCCCATCACAACACGAACCCCCTTACTCAAGCTAGCGTTCGGATTTAGAGAATGCCGGGTTCTAGACTGCCGCCAGGCCGTGTTCTCTTCGATACCGTAGGGGACTCGAAGGAAAGTCTAATTGTCTGGGACCCCATCATCGGCGATGACAAGTTGCTCAGCGATCCTGACCCCCGCTCATATTGCCGCTCTGGCGTGGTTCTTTGTGCGGCGGCCGGTTGCAACCACCGTACGGCAATTATCTGAAAATTATTTCACCTTCACAGATTGTCTGGATGCTAAGCATCGATGAACAATATAAAGCACTATCAAAGGCAATTGAAAGCAGTGATACTGATGTTACGTACCTCTGTTATTCCATATCTTGCTGAAAGTGGCTGCAGAAATGGTAAATCTCTAACCGTTTTTAACTACATGTTGTTGGTCCTTCCTGTCAATAGGTTTTGCATGCTCCATGCCTTAGATATAACTGATAATTGTGAAGATGTTATTTCTCTAGAAAATTACTTTGCTATCAATTTTTTGGGTAGAATACTGAAACTACTATCTTCTTGAATAGAAGTAAATAATCAAATCTGCTTTACCTACTGTATTTGTGGTTTTACTGCAGTAAATTGTGAAGCTAGTCAATAATTATACTGCTGAATCTTTTTGTTTCACTTGATATAGTTGTTAGTGGTAACATGTTGTGTCTTAATAAAACTGTTTTCTTTCATTTCTTAATGTAACTGTGCTCATTAGATGTCTTAATAAAACTGTTTTGCTTTAAATTCCATGACATATGATGATCTCATGAATGGTTCCTTTTATCTTGTTTTGAATGTAGAGATCGATGGACTAGAGATGTGCAGTAGCTGTTGTATTGCGATCACAGGGCCTGTTAGGTAGTAGTATTTACTTCTATTTCCTACATTTGTAACACTGCAGCTTACATTTGTATCACTGCAGCTTCACTCTTTCTTCTCACTCCATTTTGTAAGGCAACTAGTTGAGTGTGGAAACATTGTACTATACTATATGTACCAAGACTATTAAGTGTAACCTTTACCACTTGTGTGGATGCATGATTAAATTATTCCTATTAAATTGTATATGTACCAAGAGTGCCGTGTGTGACATGTAGGGTGCATGGTTAAATGCGATTTGCAAGAGGCGCTATTGTTGTTATAAATGTTGAGACTACTAAGCTGTCGGCAAAGCTGGGATTCTGACCCAGCAAAAGTCTCCAGTTTTGCTGACAGCTTTTTTTTTGCCGACAGCTATGGCCGAGGCTTCGCCGACAGCCGGCCATAGCTGTCGGCAAAGTTTTCGTCGACAGGGATCCGCTGCTGTCGGCAAAGCCTTCGCCGACAGGAATCAGGGGCTGTCGGCGAAGCCTTCGCCGACAGCCACCACAGTGCTGTCGGCGAAGCGAACGGCAGCCGAGTTGACGGCGCTGTTCCTTCGCCGACAGAACGGGTGGCTGTCGGCGAAAGGACGCCGACCACGTGAAAGCTCCGGTTTGGTTTTGGTAATTAATGACACTCAAACGTTGCTAATGCTTTGCTCTAAGTGTGGTTAGACACATAGCAACGTGACGGTGGATGATGGAGCATGGCGATCACGGTGATGAACATGATGGATGTCAAGTGATCAAGCTCCGACCGAGGCCCATGGAGATCAAGGCGAAGGTATACTTGATAGGGCTTTTCGGTTTTGGTGATCAAGACACTATAGAGAGTGTGATCACATTTAGGATCGATAACCGACTATCAAGAGGGGTTTCCTCGGTTCATTCGCGGTCCTAAGTGCCTCTAGTTGTGACTTTGCATGATGCATGAGAGGCTAACTAGAGAGCTAACTCTTGTTGACGTGATCTTGAGAAGATACGCTAACTCCGGTGCTTGAGAAGTAATCTACTCTGTGGAGTTAGCACCTTGGACAAGTGGTTTGGAGATTGGATCGACGACGGCGCGACATCGAAGATCAAACGTGAAGGTGACAAGTCACTGGGCGTCGGACACAGGCGCCGGACGCTGGGCCAGGAGGGCCGGACGCGTCCGGCGCGTGCTGAACTGGCATGGGTGGCTGGCTGGCTCTCGGCTGAGCGGCGGACGCGGCGGTGGCACGTCCGGCAGTCCCCCGGACGCCGACCAGAAACTTCCAGGATCGGGCGTGCCAGCAGGTGCTCGGCCGGACGCGCGGCGGACGCAGCCGTCGGACGCTGGCCGGACGCGGGCGCCGGACTCGGGCGGTTTACTGTGCAGCGTCCGGCGCTCGGTGGATTCGAACGAAGGAGCTCCAACGGTCGTCTGACGTGGCACGCTGAAGAGTGCCGGACGCGTCCGGCGCGTGCTGGAGCGTCAGCCCGAGGGGGCAACGGCTATTTTCGTTGGTGGGTCTATAAATAGACCATTGGCCGGCCTTGGGGAGCTCTCTTCGCCATTTCTTCATACCTGAGCATTCTTTGAGCAAGAGAGACACTCCCCCACTCATCTCTTTGATTCCTTTGCTAATCTTGAGAGAGATTTGAGTGAGAACAAGTGATTTGCATTGAGAGTTGCATCTAGAGGCACTTGTTCATCGAGTGAGCTACGGATTCTTGTTACTCTTCGGTGATTCCCGTCACCGTAGACGGTTTGGAGCAGCGGGTGGTGGTTGAGCTCGAGTTGGAGATTGTTCGAGGCCACACCGGGTTCTTGTGAGGGGTTCTTGATCCTTCCCCGCGGAAGTTCGCAAAAGGATACACTAGTGGATTGCTCGTGGCTTGTGGATCCTTGTCTTGTGTGGAGATTGCGGCTCCCCATTGGGGTCTTTGGCACCGAGCCAATTGAGCGGGCAACTCACCAAGCAAGTGCATCGCCACAACGAGGACTAGCTTGCCGGGAAACAAGTGAACCTCGGTAAAAAATCATTGTGTTGAATTGTGATTGCCGAGGCATCGACCTCCTTGTGTTTGTGCTTGAGCTTCTCTAGGTGATTGGTGTCTACACCGGTGATTGGCTATCTTCTACTCTTCGCGGTGGTATAACCTTTCATTCTCTCTTTACTTACCACAAAGTAGAATTGCTTGTTGTGGTCGGTCGGGAACCACTCATTGTGTAGTTTAAATCCCGTGGGTAGAATTCCTTGGTTGGTTTCGGTGAACCGACATTGTGTAGATTGATCACCGTTGTTGTGTTTGCAATTGAATTGAGTAGCCTTGCTTGGTAGGACGGCTTGCATAGAGTAGTTGAAGCTTTTGCTTTGCACATTTGCCGCCTTGCTATCTAATTGGGTTGTCTAGTGTTCTTGCTAGAAATTTTATTAGGCTATTCACCCCCCTCTAGCCATTGTGACCTTTCACCACGCCCTGATTCCTGTCGGCAAACCGGCTTTTGCCGACAGGATTTTCGCCGACAGCGGTTTGCCGACAGCCGAGGCCAAATCCTGTCGGCAATCCGTTTGCCGACTGGATATAGGGGTTCGCCGACAGCTTAAAGCTGTCGGCAAACCGCCGGATTCCAGTAGTGCGTGGCTGCCATGGCGGCCCTTTCTTAGTGGTGTTTGTGACCACCTCATACGGCGATGGCATCACGGCTGCAGGGCTGCTAGGGCATGGATGTACTCCTCCGAGGCTACTGCTTGGAGCGCGCCGACTTCTGTGCAGATACCTAATGCTTCCTTCGTCCAGAGGAAACGTGCAGCCATTGTTGGGGGATCAAATCTACTTTTGCTTTATACTCAGCATCACAGGTGCTGCTGGAATTCTCAAGTATGATATGGGGGAACAATGCTTAACTATGATTGACTCACCTGCAGGCATGTACACCAAGCCCGGTATCCTCATGGCAATGAAGGACGGTTCTTTGCTTGGTTTTGTCAGTATTAAGGATTCAGCCCTCCACTTTTGGGGGAGAAAGGTGAATCCAAATGGATCGGTGGCATGGGTACGAGATAGAGTCATCCTGCTTAAAAATCTAGATACTATTATTCGGATTGCAAACACCCACCGAGTGAATGTTTTTGGATTTGCCGAGGGCATGGATATCATCTTACTGGGACGACAAGGTGATAGCGTGATCACGTTTGACCTAAAATCAGAGAGGTTCACGAAACTAAGCAACAATTATTTGGACCACTACTACTATGATGTCTACCCCTACATGAACTTTTATATTCCAGGTAAATGAACTGCCTATTGTTTTTTTTTTGAACAGACAGGAGGAGCCAGAGGCTCCTACTGAGATTTTATTAAGAAACAAAACAAAGTAGCTTACAAAGGTGCTCAAAAGAGCAAACAAATGAAAAGAAAACAGAGGGAGAGCTAGCTATTACAGACTACTGAAAGCAAGCAGGCTAAAGACAGAAAAAAGAAAAAAGAAAAAAGAGAACAACAAAGGAAAACTAAGAAGCCTGTTTACAGAGAGGAAGAGAGCCAAGCTTCAAAAGCTGGTAGAAGAGCCAACTTGAATCTGCACTTAAGCAGCACAGCCTCGAGGTGAACATAACCTCTGTAGTCTTGAACTGAAGGAGCTTTATTTTTGAAGATTGTATCATTCCTAACCATCCAAATACCCCAGCAAGTTAAGATGAAAATTTCCATTGCAAACTTGGTATTGAGGTGGGCTTTCCATTCCTGGAAGATAAGGTTGATTGGCAAAGAGTCATCATATTGGAAATTAAAGATTTCCCAACATTGCTTTGAGAAAGGACATTGAAAGAGAAGGTGCTGCACAGTTTCTTCTTCATGCTGTTGACAGAGAACACAGTTGGTGTCATCCACTCTCATTCCCCTTCTTTTCATCACATTTCTAGTGCTCAGCTTGTCCCACAGAATTAGCCAAAAAAAGATTTTATGCTTTCCTTGACAATAACATTTCCACAAAAATTTGAAGATGATATCTACCTGTTGCTGCCCAGCAAGGTGCTTGTATGCCTTTGAGGCATGAAAGGAACCAGAACCCCAAATATATGACCAATTATCATCACTGTCAGACAGATCTAGAGAGACCAAATCATTGCTGAATTCAAAGAACTGTTGATGAGCTTCAATAGATAAAGGCAAGGAGAAAAGATCAAGGAGATCCTCAGTTTGCATAGCTTTAGCTACCTTCATAGTTTTGTTTTTAGCAAAGGAGTGGAGCTCTGGGAATTTTAGCCTTCTTACTGAACCATTCCAAAGGTCATCCCAAACTAAGCAAGTTTCACCATTTTGAACAGAGACAGTAGCCAGCCCCTTGTATTTGTCTAGGATTTTAACAACATCTTTCCACCAAAAAGACCATTTTCTGCTTTTTGGGTCTGGCAGCTTTCCATTAGAGTAGTGCTTGTCCCAGATCAATGCTACCCAAGGTAAATCTACCTTATTGAAGAATTTGTGCAAATGCTTCAGCAGTAAGGCTTCATTTTGAGTCTTGAGATCAAGGACTCCTAGACCACCTTGCTCTTTGGAAGTGCACACCATTGGCCAAGCTGCTTTTGCCACCTTTTTTTCATTTGCCTTTGCACCCGTCCAGAGGCAATGCCTCCTGTATTTGTCTATTTGAGTGATTACAGTTTTTGGCAAAGCTAAAGTGCACATCATATAAGTAGGAAGAGCAGTCAAGACTGAATTTGTTAGTTCAAGTCTGCCGGCTTGGGACATAAAAGGTGAGACATAATTCAATCTTTTTTCACATTTATTCATTAAAGGAAGATAGTCATCTACCCTTGGTCTGGTTAGCCCTAGAGGTAATCCCAGGTATGTGAAAGGGAAGGATCCAATTTGACATCCAAAAGTTCTTGACAGATGCAGCAGTTTGTCAGCATCCACATTTATAGGTAGCATCATTGATTTCTGAAAGTTGATCCTTAATCCAGTTGAATCACTGAAGGTCTGCAGGGCACTTTTCAAAAAGAACAGCTGAGGAGTAGAGGCTTCCAAAATGATGAGTGTGTCATCAGCATATTGAATGACAGGGAAATCTGGACTTGGTGTGGGAATTGGAAGCCTTAGCAAATTAAGTTGAACTGCTTTGTTTAGGATGGACTGGAGAAGGTCAGCAGCCAGAACAAATAAGAGAGGTGACAGGGGGTTACCTTGCCTAACTCCCCTTCTACAATGAAAAGTCTTTCCTGGAACTCCATTGAGCAGGACTTTAGATGTGCCAGATTCTAAAATTGACTTGATCCAAGAGATCCATCGATTGCCAAAACCTTTTTGCTCCAGAATGCTAAGAATGACTTGATGCTCAATCTTATCAAAGGCTTTTTCAAAATCCAGCTTTAAAACCACAATTTCCTTTTTTGATCGATGACAAAGATGCAGATACTCAAATGACCAGGCAAGACAGTCCTGAATAGTTCTTGATTTGATAAAACCATATTGATTTGTGTGAACCAGCTGTAAGATAACCTGCTGCAATCTGTTGGCAAGGATCTTTGTCAAAAGCTTAATTGACCCATTAAGAAGTGAGATAGGTCTGAAATCTCCCACAGTGATGGCACCATCAACTTTTGGCACAAGAGTGATGAAAGAGTTATTGATGCTACTGAGACAAGCTGTTCCTTCATAGAATGCAAAACATAAATTATAGAAATCCTCTCTGATGAACTGCCAACAAACTTTGAGAAATTCATTATTTATTCCATCAGGACCAGGAGACTTGTCATTTGGAAGGTCTTTTACTATCAAGTCAATTTCACCTATTGTTATTTACTTATATATATAATTGGGCACTTTACAGCTTCTATCTATGTACATGATGTTCTTCTATACATTTGTTATATTAGTTGAATGGAAATAGGTGGGGTAAACTGATCAATTTCTGATAATATACATTTGTTTCAAATTGCTGACCCGATGTTTTGATACATTCTTTTTGACTCGTCTAATTCTGAAGCTCCAAATGGAAGACCCTAACCATGTGAAAACCGTTGCAATTTCACTGACAAATCGCTGGCCTTTTGGTTTCTATATATTGTGTTTGCTGTTTGCTCTCGTTGTAAATATTTTGCATTTGGCATGCTTTATTTGTTCATCTTAAATAGCTACAAAGGTGATGTATATATTCAACAATTTTAATATGTATGCATGCTATTTTTCAGATTTTGCTAGCTGCAAATTGCCAGCCAGCAGAGACCGATGAAGCGTGATTGATAGAACCTGGACAATTTACAAACCCTTCAAGTTTCGTTTATTGAGTTCATATTGCAGGCCCGTTTCAGAGATGTTGTGCTTCAAAATATTCAGTATTGCGCCAGTGGTTTAGGTTATGCAAGACACCATGACCAATTATGGGCATCATGCCCTTCTTGTCTAGTTGCTCATTGTCGTCTTATGAAGACCATGGTTTGCAGATAATTTCAATGGATCATGGAGGCATGGTAGGGTTGATAGGTCCACTCAGAACTGAAGATAAACTGTGGTTGTTTTGACTTATATGAGCGTTTCAGTTTGAGATTCGAGTTTCTGGAATAAGGGCAACACTTTCTGAATTTTCAGGAACACAGCTTCTTGCATTCTTTCATTTCCCAGGTTTATAAATGTTTAGGCCCCATTTGGAACTACTTAATATTTAGGAGCTTTTGTGAAAACACTAATTCTACTTTTTTTAGAGAAAACTAATTCTACTCTTTCCTTGCCACGACAGTTTTCACCAACTATTGATTATCTGGTGCAACCAACACAACTGCCATAAAACTATGATTTGATAGTCCAACTGTTTCTTATTACTTGCTACATATCCAACATGAATATCTGTGCAATATACATTGCAGTTGTTCGAGTGTGATATTTGACTCGTCATACAATGGTTCTTGGTTAAAATTGTACATGTGGCCAACACAAAGAATACTGAGGTATCTTATTTTCCCCCTTTTCTGCCACTCATTGAGATATCATTGGGCCTGCGCAAATGAGAGCCTCATGCCATTATGATTCATCCCTAGAAAAGAGAATAGCATTTGAGCTTTAGCATCTCCCTATGTTACTCGACTCATATTCTGTTGTTGGAGTGAACGAGAATGAAAGAGATTATAGTCCATTTGATTTTCTCAGAACTTGATGAAAACAACAAGTTTGCCATTGTGACCTGGTGGTTGGGGAACCTTGTTCAGTTGTCCAAGTTGAATGAAAACTGAATGATTCGGTAGGAAAGCAGTGCATATTCAGTTCAGAGTGGCCGTGCCACGAATGGAATGTTAAATGATTCGTGAGCCAATATAATAAACTGAAACATACTTCTCATAATTGTACGCATAAAGTGAAACATAGTATTTGACTCAAAAAAAAAAAAAAAGAGCAGAGCACTAATTGAGTATGGTAACTAGTACTGTTCCTACTGAAACTTTCTCAAGACAACACAAAGGACTGGAAACTAGAAAGCATCAGCTCTGCAACACGGTGGATTTGTAAAACTATTCAACAGAACGAAGCATCAACACTGCCAAGTGATGGATCTTAGAGGATCATTAAGTCTCGATAGGTGATTGCAGTGTACCTCTCGCAAAAGCTGAAAATAAAAAAAACAAAGCTTATGGTCATGTTCAGCAATCAAAGCTTATGGTTATCTTATTTTTCTATTCCCGGTCACTGCGGAAAGGTCGGGTCCAATTATTACTCAAAAAAAAAAAAGTCGGGGTCCAATTCAATTTCGTGTTCGTTTTGCGATTGGAAGGGAGGCGGCAGCACCCGATCGAGCGACGACGAATAGATACGATCATATCGCACCGCCTGGCACAACAGCCGCCCTACCCCATGGCGCCGCCGCCAGAGCTGATCGACGATGCCATCGCCGAGATCCTCCTACGTCTCCAGCCCGACAACCCCGCCTGTCTCGTACGTGCTTCCGTGGTCTGCAAGCTCTGGCGCCGTATCCTGTCCGACCCCAAATTCCCCCACCGCTACCGTGAGTTCCATCGAACACCTCCCCTCCTCGGTTTCCTAGGTGGCTTCTTCCACAGCAGCAATTGCAACCGCTTCGTCCCCATCACGACTCGCATCCCCTTCCTCGAGCCAGGGTTCGGATGCCGGGCTCTTGACTGCCGACATGGCCGTGTCCTCTTCGATGGGGTATATGGCAGGGGCACGAATGGAAGCAGTGTCGCTGTCTGGGACCCCATCACCGGCGACCACAAATTGCTCAGCGATCCTTACCCCGACAGACACTGCCGCTCTGCGGCGGTTCTTTGTGCGGCAGACGGCTGCGACCACCGTTGCTGCCATGACGGGCCTTTCTTAGTGGTGTTTGTGAGCACCTCGTATAGGTATAACTACGTCGACACCAGGACTGCTAGGGCATGGGTTTACTCGTCCGTGGCTGCCGCATGGAGCACGCCGGCTTCTGTGCAGCTACAACATGATGGTTGCTCCGTCGCGAAGAGACGGGCAGCCATTGTTGGAGACCAGATCTACTTCTTACTCGACAAAGGTGCTGAAATTCTCAAGTATGATATGGGGAAACAATGCTTGACTATGATTGGCTCGCCAGGCAGCATGTATTTCACGCCTGTTCTCATGACAATGAAGGACGGTTCTTCACTGGGTTTCATCGGTGTTAAGGATTCAACCCTCCACTTGTGGGTGAAAACGGTGACTCCAGATGAATCTATAGGATGGGTACAAGATAGAGTCATCTTGCTCAACAATTCAGTTTCTATTATTCCTCGGAATGCCCACACCCGCAGGCTAGTGGCTGTGAGTGGATTTGGTGAGGGAGTGGATATCGTCTTACTGAGCAATGGTGCGGCTACGTTCATCTTTGACCTAAAATCAGAGAGATTCAGGAAAACTAAACAACCATATGGGCTGCTACTATGATGTCTTCCCCTACATGACTTTTTATATTCCAGGTAAAAAACTGCCTATTGTATTTACTTTTACAATTGGGTACTTTACAGCTTCTATGTACATGCTGTTCTTCTTTGCATACATTATAGTAGTTCAACGGAAATAGATATGCTACAACCTCATTTTGGTAACGTTCATGGTATTCAGCATGTGTCGCTTGTAAGTAGCTGATTTTCTTTCAATCAATATAATTAGCCACAAATTGTTTACCCGATATTTTGATGCATTCTCTTTGACTAGTCTAATTCTGATGCTCCAATTGGAAGACCCTAATCATATGTGAAAACCGTTGGAATTTCACTGCATATTGCTGGCGTGTGGCCTTTTGGTTTCTAGATTGAGTTTCCTCTCCTTGTACATATTTGTATTTCGCATGCTCTTGTTTATCTTGCAATTAATAAAGCTACAAATGTGAGATATACTTTAACAATTTTAATATGTATGTCTGCTATTTTTCAGATTTTGCTAGCAGCACACAGCCAGTGGAGACTGAATAATTGAAGCATCATTGATAGAACCTGGATAATGTACGGATCCTTCAAGTTTAGTTTAGTAGCTGTGTATGGCCCATTTCAGGGTTGTTGCACCACGAAATGTTCGGGTATATTGCGAGTTTAGTTTATGCAAACACACCATGAGCAATTATAGGCATCGTGCCTAGCTTCCTGTTAACCTAGTTGCTAGCTCATTATCGTCTTATGAAGTCCATGTTTTCGGTTTGCAGATAATTTGAACTCTGTGTTATTATATCATAATGGATCACGGATGCATGGCAGGGTTGACTTAGAAGTCCACTCAGAACTGAAGACAAATTGTGGTTGTTTCGACTTTAAAATTAATGAATATATGAGTGTTTCTGTTTCAGTTTCGTACGTGTTCCTGGAACAAGGGCAACACTTTCTGAGTTTTCTCGAACACAGCTGGAACTAAAAATAACTCATGGTATATGCTAGCGCTGCTTGTTGCATTCTTTCATTTCCCAGGTTGTATGTTGAGGCCATATTCAGAACATTTTTTTTTTTGAGCTTTTGCAAAACACTAATCCTATCTTTTCTTTGTGAAGAAAGTTTTCAGCAACTATTGTTTATCTTGTGCAACCAACAGAACTGCCACAAAACTGTGATTTGATAGTACAACCGTATCTTATTACTTGCTACGTATCCAACATGAATATTTGTGCAAAACATTGGAGTTGTTTGAGTCATTGGACTTGTCATACAACCGTTCGTGGTTAAAATTGTTCATGTGGTCAAGACAAAGAATACTGATGCATTTTATTTTCCTTTTCTTATGTCGTTGCATGAGATATTATGATTTACTATATTTATTCTCTCAAAGTACAATGGCTAGCAAATGTTTATGAAAATTTTACACAAAAGAAAATAGTATTTGAGTTTTAGAATCTCCCTATTTTACTGACACATTTTTCTGTTGATGGAGCAAATGAAAATGAAAGAGATTATAGTTGATTTGATTTTCTCGGAATGGTGGTCAAGGAGGTTGTGTTCTGGGGTCCTGGGAGCTCAAATAGATGCCCCTGCTGCTGGCCGAGGTGGAGAGGAACTGAACGTTCTTCCCTTCACATGCGTGAAACCATGCAATGGCCAATATATGCTCATTTTCTTCACATGTGTGCGTGCACACAAAATTGAATGAGAACTGTACAGTACAAGTGGCCGTGTCATCCAAACTGAATAGTAGATCAACAAAGCAGGGGGGTGGGGGAGGGATACTGCAGTTTGCAAATCAGGAACTTGATGAACAACATAAATCAGTTTGCCAACGTGATCTAGTGGTTGGGGAACCTTGTCCAAGTTGAATGAAAATTGAATGATTCAGTAAGAAAGCAGTGCATATTAGGGCTATACGCCACACATGGAGTAGAAATGATAATTTGGTATAATAATGAGGAACATACTTCTCTTGTATGCATAGCCTGAAACATAGTATTTGTTCTTAGAAACAAAGAACGCACCATCTCTGCAAGACAGTGGCCATGTCAAATGAACTGAATAATAGACCACAACAAAGCTGGGGGTGAAATACAATGCAGTTCGAAAATCAGGAAATTCATGAAAACAAGAACCAGTTTGCCATCATGATCTCGTGGTGGGGAACATTGTCTAAGTTGAATGAAAACTCAATGATTCAATACGAAAGCAGTGCATATTCAGTTCACAGTGGCGTGGCCGTGCCACGGATAGTACTGAAAATGATTCGTGAGCCAATATAAAAAACTGAAACATACTAGTGCATATTCAGTTCACAGTGGCGTGGCCGTGCCACCGATAGTATTGAAAATGATTCGTGAGCCAATATAAAAAACTGAAACATACTTCTAATAATAGTACGCATGAACTAAAGCATAGTCTTTTACTAACCGAAATCCAAATGAGCAGACCACTGACTGGATAAGATTTAAACTAGTATGTTCTTAGTGGAGCATCCTCAAAACAACAGAAAGGACTGGAAACTAGAATGCACCAGCTCTGCAACATGGATTTGTAGAACTGTTCAACAGAACGAAGCATCAACACCGCCAAGTGATGGATCTTAGAGGATCAATGAGTCTCCACAGGTGATTGCAGTGCACCTCTACCACAAGCTGAAAATAAAACAATAAAGCTTATGATCATGTCCAGCAATCAAGCACGTCCTTGAGCTAAACGAGCAATAGAATGTGCCTCAAGGTTTACAAAACAGTGTTTTTGTTGTGATTTTCAGATTGGCCGACAGGATCACAAGGGTGAAAACTGAAAAACAGGACACTACATCATCAACCTCCTAGGCGTGCATTCAATGTCCAAACCACATAGTGTTCAGTGGTTTTCTTGTGTCTCTAAATTTACAGGCAATGTAACTTGGTTTAATATTATCTACTTCCCTCTATTGTAACACAGATGTTTGATTACGGTGACAATTTATCAAGGAAATCAAACTTACATGAGCTATAAGAAAACAATATACAAATTATGAAGGTTTACATTGTGTTTTCAATGGGATTTTTAGATTTGCCATGCAGTGGTCAAACAGGACAATAAATCAATGGTCTCCTAGCTGCGCATTCATTTTCCTGAGCACATATATCGTTGTAAGTTTTTCCTGTTTCTTTAGATCCTTAAATCAAGCATTACTTATCTTAGCAATTTGTGTTATCTTCAAAGCTGTATGAGCAACATACTAAGTTTAAGGATTTCCAGCATCTTTTTGTGTGCCTGTGTGATTTTCAGATTGGCAACATGCTAAGAGTATTCTGAAGCAATTAAATTTTTAAGTGCAATGGTAAACGTGTATAGGCCTAAACCATGTTATGCAATCAAATATCAACATACATATCAATTTTGAAGGATTACGTCGCGGTTTGGGTGGTAACCTTCAGATTGGCCATGCAAATGCTGAACCGGATGATATTCCCACAACCTCCTACTAGTTTCTCGATATCTTTTTTTTTTGTCTCCAAATCAAAATAAAGTGTTTCTTACCTAGATATAATACACATTATTATTTTCATACCCTAACATAAGGGAACCCATACTTTTTAATATATTACGAAAATGCCACTTACCGTACTATATAAAATATATATATATATATATAACATATATTTTTCTATATATATATATATATATATATATATATATATATATATATATATATATATATATATATAGATCATATACTTCTATCTCTATATCTCATATACTTTTTTTTTTGTCATACATACCCTAAATCTTGAGATATGAACATGGGAAAGTAGCTACTCCCTAAACAGTAGAAAATACTTATGGTTTTTTAGAGATGGGAGTACCCTATATATATATATATATATATATATATATATATATATATATATATATATATATATATATATATATATATATATATATATATATATATATATATATATATATATATATATATGGCTGACATTGTAGTTAACCAAACAAAGATAGGGAAGCACGAGAGGCAGTACCAGCTGCAGTGTAGAAGCTCACGTAGGGAAAGACAAGGTCGACATTGCCCATTTCACACACCTTCCTGGTCAGCAGTGACTTGAGATCAATAGTGAAGATTCCATTGTCATCTGTGCTCAAGAAAATGACATTGGCCCCTTCAGCAAATCCACTCAACCATGTTGAGCTCATATCAATGTCAATCGGCAGCAGCTTCTCGAGATTGATGAGCTTGATGTGCGACCATCTGGCATCTCCGTAGGTACTCGTCTCTGCTGACCACAGGGTTAGCATGCCATCGTCAAAGGTGGCTAATCCCAGCTCATCATTGCCTGTTGTCATGACAATGGCACTGTCATAGTTACAAGGAGGGAGGTCCATCAGCATCAGGCCACTACCGCAAGAGATTGCCGAAGCATCTGCCGTCAAAGTAGAGCTCATCCCTCACGAGCGTGGCAGGCCGGTCCTCGAGGCAGTAGAGGTAAAAATGGCACATGCTGGTCATGCTCCAAGCGCCGGTCTCAGACGAGTAGAAGCACGCGCAGGAGCAGGATTCCCCGATACCGTTGCTGCGCACGCCCGCACCGGCCAGGAGGAACGGCCCCCCGCTGCAGGTGCTGTGGTCGCAGCCAGGGACGGCGGCACAGAGAACCGCGTAGTTGGTGTAGGCGTTGGGATCCTTGTCGGGTTGCCGGATCCGGTGCTCGCGGCCGGTGACGGGGTCCTAGACGATGAACCCATTGCAACCAGAGTCAAGGAGGACACGGCCGTGGCGGCAGTCGAGAACGCCGCAGGTGCGCTGAGCGGCGGCGGCGGCGTGCGGGCGGAACGCCGTGGTGGGGACGAAGCCTCTGTCGGACGAGTTGTCGAGGAAGCCGAGCACGCGTGACGTCCCGTGGAAGTCGCGGTAGCTGCGAACGAAGGCGCGGTCGGTGAGAGTCCGGAGCCAGGGCTTGCAGACGGCGGAGGCGCGCACGAGGCCGGCGGGGTCGTCTGGCGGCAGGCGGAGCAGGATCTCGGAGATGGCATCGGTGTTCAGCTCCGGCGGCGGCGCCATGGACCGACGACCGAGCGATGCGAGGGTTTGTGAAGCCACAAGACACAACTAGCAGCAAGGCATATCTTTCGTTCTTTCCTCCTATATACTAGTTTTACGAAGCTAGTAAATTTCATATCTTATATATCCACATGTACCCGCGTTGTTTCCTATTACGTTTTGATATTTTAGGAAGCGATGTCCGATGGGAGGGGTTGGGGGAAGCTACAAGACGATCGCATCTTTCCTCCTATATAGCGGCAAGGATCTTTTCTTTTGCTCCTTATTTAAGGAAGGCTGAAAAAGGTGTCGAGTCCAAGTAATAAAGGACGAATAGACGATCGCATATTCCCATCTCACACCGCCTGCCACAACACCATGGCGGCGCCTCCGCCGGAGCTCATAGACGACGCCATGGCCGAGATCCTTCTGCGTCTGCCGCCCGACGAACCCGCGTGCCTCGTACGCGCCTCCCTCGTCTGCAAACACTGGCTCCGTATCCTCTCCGACCCCACCTTCCCCAACCGTTACCGTGAGTTCCATCGTACGCCTCCCCTCCTCGGCTTCCTATGTGGCTTATACGCCCGCGGAGACGACAGCAAAGACAATTGCTTCTTCCCCATCGCAACACGCACCCCCTTTCTTTGGCCTGCGTTCGGATGCCGGGCTCTCGACTGTCGCCATGGCCGTGTCCTCTTCGATACGGTAGGGGGCACGAGAAGAAGTCTGGCTGTGTGGGACCCGATCACCGGCGACAATAAGGTGATCAGAGATCCTGACCCTGACTCGTACCACTCTGGCGCGGTTCTTTGTGCGGCGGCCGGCTGCAACCACCGTGGCTGCCACGGCGGCCCTTTCCTAGTGGTGCTTGT
The DNA here is from genome assembly GCA_018135685.1 of Themeda triandra. Lineage (NCBI taxonomy): Eukaryota > Viridiplantae > Streptophyta > Magnoliopsida > Poales > Poaceae > Themeda > Themeda triandra. The sequence continues at coordinate 1,244,983 of JAENPR010000068.1, read as the reverse complement.
GTGCAGCAGCTCAAACTTCTACAATAGCAAGGCTAAGGCATGGGTGTACTCGTCAGTGTCGTCACAGCCTGCTGAATGGAACATGCCGGCTTCTCTGCAAATGCCTGACGGTTGCTACGTCGAGAGGAAACGTGCTGCCATTGTTGGAGACCAAATCTACTTCTTACTCAAGGATGGTACTCGAATTCTCAAATATGATATGGGACAATGCTTGACTATTATTGGCTCGCCAGGCATGTACATCAACACTGTCCTCATGACAACGGAGGACGGTTTGCTGGGGTTTGTCGGTGTTAAGAACTCAACGACCATCCACTTATGGACGAGAAAGGTGAATCCAAATGGATCTATGGGTTGGGAACAAGAAAGAGTAATCTTGGTTAACAATCTAGTTCCTATTATTCCGACGTACACCTACCAAGTGAATGTTATTGGATTTGCTGAGGGTGTGGATATTCTCTTACTGGGTGAAGATGCTAGTGGGTTCATGTTTGACCTAAAATCTGGACGGCTTAGGAAACTAAGCAACCCTGAGTACCACTACCACTGCTATCATGCCTTCCCCTACATGAGTTTTTACATTCCAGGTAATTAAATATTTTTTTGTTATTTACTTTTGTAGTTCAGCACTTTACAGCTTCTATCTATCTATATGTACATGATGTTTTGCTATGTAGACATTTAGTTGAATGGAAACAGATGTTACCTCAGCAAGGGGAAAACTGAATTTCTGACAACACAACGTGACACCTGATTTTGGTCCCAGTAGTCGTAGGTACCGTTCATGGTAGTCAACATATGCCACTTGGAAGTAGCTGATTTTGTTTCCATATCAGTTACCCTCAAATTGCTGACCGAATATTTTGATACATTCTCTTTGATTAGTCTGACTCTGAAGCTGTAATAGTTAGTTGACCCTAACCATGTGAAAATCGTTGGAATTTCATTGACAAATCGCTGGTTTATGGCCTTTTGGTTTCTACATTGTGTTTGCTCTCCTTGGAAATACTTTACATTTGGCATGCTCTATTGTTCCCTTGTATTTAAAGCTACAAAGGTGAGATATATGTTTAACAATTTTAATGAGTATGTATGCTATTTTTCAGATTTTCCTAGCCACAAATTGACACCACCAGCGGAGACCGAATAATCGTTGTTGAGTTGAAGCATGATTGATAGAACCTGGACAATTTACAAATCCTTCAAGTTTAGTTTATTACTCCGTAACTGTTGTCTATTGGTGGCCCATTTCAAGGCTGTTGTCCTTCGAAATGTTCAGTATTGAGTTGGAAGTTTAGCTTACACAAGACACCATGATCAATCAATTAAAAGAAAAAAAGACACCCCATGATCAATTATGGGCCTCATGCCCTAGCTTACTGTCTAGTTGCTCATTATCGTCTTATGAAGACCATGTTTTACGTTTGCAGATAATTTCAATTCAGCGTCATATCAATGTATCATAGATGCATGAACAAGTCCACTCAAAACTGGAGATAAATTGTGGTTGTTTTGACTTCAAAATTAATGAATATATGAGCATGAGTGCGGTAAGGAAATCGCAGGCCGCGCTGGTGCCTGCGGTGGCTTCTGATTACGAAGAACCGCATCCATGTAGGGGGTGGCGGAGGGGGTTGGCATCATCTCTATGTCATTGTCATTGAGGAGGTCGTCGTCTTTCCAGCAACGGGCCTCGGGGCACCCCTCCATACGGCCTACCGGATGGAAATGAACGACATAGGGAGACAGGGTGGACAACGAGCTCGGAGTGGGCATGGACGGGTTGACGAGGAAGGCGCTGAGGTTATCATCCTCATCCCCACGTTCTAGGACGTCCTCAACGACGATTGACATCTTGTCATGCAGCCTTGATGACGACACAACCAAGGAAGCATGCGTAGACCCTAGGCCAGCTCCGGCGAGGGGCGTCCCTGTGGCCACGGTGGCACCCGTCTTCCCTGATGCCGGTAAGGCTCGCAACGGCAAAGCTGGGCCCTGAGGCCACTGTAGCAGGCCTGCTCAACAGCGGCTACATGGACGTCGTGGGCAGCAGCGGCTGTATCGACACAACACCAGGGTCATCTTCCCGCTCTGCAAAGGTGCCCCCATGCAATGCCCACCCAAGAGCCTCATGAAGTCGCCTGCGAAGAGGGTGGAGGCGAGATCCGGCCCTGACGACTCCGGTGAGCGCAGGGCCACCTCGGTTGGCAGTGCTGCGGCTCCGCCCAGGAGCGCCACAAAGACGCTGCCTGAGGGGGAGGTAAGGGCCGGAGGAGGAGTTAGCTGCACTCCGGCGCTGGATCTGGTGGCGGCGGGAGCATCTGACGCCGACGGTGGCGCAGATAGGCCGAGCTCCTGACCTTGGGCTAGGCATCGGTCGGAGTCAGGGCTTGATGTGGAGTGGGAGGGAGTGGTGGCGAGTGCCGGAGCGGGCGGGGCCACCATCGGAGGCGGGCAGCAGTGCTGGCGACGATGGTGTCAGGCTCGATCTCTGAAGCTCGCGGCTTGTCGGAGGTGGGAAACAGAGGGCAGTGCTGGTATAAATTAAGTGCACACAAAATATGAAGGATTCCGCAAGCGCACAGAACTTACCATTGTAGCATTTTACCGGGAGTAAACCAGGTATCGTTATTTATATTTTACCACAGGGAAGCAAGGGTTAAAGAATCTGATAATTCACCATCATGTATCTACTAACTTAGTAAACCAACTAGACTAAAGCAGGGGTAAATGATATATATATGTAAGGTAATATAAATAATAAAGCACACATGAGAATTTTATGATAAATGAGTAGCTAGCTAGAGTAAGAGGACAACGGGAGAGATCAAGGTTCCTATATACTTCTCTATTACTTTGGTTCTATGATAACAGGGGATGGATAGATATAGCAATCATACAATAGCACTTCGGGACATCAGAACACTAGCCACAGAAAGGGATGAGAAGGGGGCTAGGAAGCTCCGACTACGGTCCTACAAACACCAACCCGAACGAGGTGGAATACGACGGCCGTCAGGACTGTCACGATCCTGGGGCTATCACAACAATCCGTAGGATTGGGTGCAATCTCAGGTAACCTCTAGTCTAGACACCATGTCTACACTATCAATTACTACTCTAATTACTTAAGATAACTAGAGCACTCGATGCGAGCGAAGATCCCATACTAAAGCATAACTACTATATTAACAATCGCAAGATAGGTATAAAAGTAAATAGAGAAGATAAATATATTGAAGCATAAGCCTTACAAAGAGTAGATACAAAGACATACCAAATCTCTGAAGACTTCTCCAGAACCGGAGCGCAGCTCCGCTCTCCCTAACTCTCATCTAGATCTAATCTACTATATTGGAATGTCTAGCTCTAATTCTCTAGAGAAGAGAAGTCATCCATTCAAGGGACGCCTCTACAACTCTGATCCCGCTGGGAGGTAATGAATTAGAGTTTTTAGGGATGCCTCCTCCAGGGGCCAGGGGCCCTGTTTATATAGCCCTCTAGGATGCACCACAGCCCTTGGATCAAACCGACCTAAATGGACGATTATTATTAATCCTCAAGGTCGGTGGAGTAGGGATCCGCGAGGCTGATGCTGATTGGTCCAGGTCACGGGGCTCCCGGTTTGGGGTCCGGGGCGGCCGCCCCATCACCGAGCCGGTTCGGGCTCCCGTTTGGTCCAGAGCCTTCTCGAACCTTCCTGATTACAGAATTTTGGTCGGTTGCCGATTATCTCTATGTAAACCTGACATGTGGGCCTTCCTTGGGTATTTTCAGCTGACACCCTGCAGAAACAGACATTCACCAAAACTCGTGGAATTCCATTAGTGTAAGCCCTATATCTAGAAGGTAATTATGTTTAGGTCCTTTTTCATGTCTAATTGATGGTAAAAATTGACACTTATCGACCGTCAACAACTCCCCCAAGCTTACCTTTTGCTCGTCCCTGAGCAAAGATAAACTCAGTGTGGATCAGGAGTTGCTACAATGCTTTCACGCCTCAAAAGTACACATGCGTTCAAATAAGAACTCTCCTCCGAATTAGAGTGAACTATTCTCCCTTAAAACTTACTCATATTACCTTTTACCATGGGGCTTGTAACCGTCACTTGGGTCTTGAGTAGTTGAAAGATGAAATAGTCATGTCAAGCGCCATGTTTCTCGCTCTTTGATCAACTATTATTCCGGAGTTTTTGCAATATTTTCAAATAAAACTCAGAGTTCCTCGTATGAACCTTTCAGGTCTCTCATTTGTGGTATTTCTGGATCCTCTCCAAGGCATGTGTGTAGCGTATGCCTTCTCTCTTCTCTCAGAATATGTGGTATTTGTGGAATTAAGGCATAGTGAGGTTGCCTTCTCTCTCTCACCCTACTTTTAATAGGCTTATGTGGAGCTCATAGGTGGGGAGACACTCAAACTCACTTGCATAGTTAAGCCATGGATCCAGAGGAACTAAAACAAACAATCAAGTCATATGTGCATGTGAATGAGGGAATGGAATGAATGATATGGTGGTGATGATAAGGAGATGATTATGAGAGGTGATCACTTGGTGAATATCTACTTCTACACTTGCTCCTTTGGGGATAACATAACTCCCTTTATTTGGAAACTTTGAAACTTCTTAAAAGTAAGGACTTGACTACTCTTTCTCTTTTTTTTCTTTTTTCTTTTTTTTTTTTCTTCTCTTTTTTTTCTCTTTTTTTCTTTCTTTCTTTTTTTTCTTTTTTTTTTTGAGCAACCAATCCTTTCGAATAAAACTATAGCAATAGCAATAGGGAGTATCAACTGAAATAACTGAAGCTTTATTGCACAATGAAACAGGATAGGATGGCAATGAATATTTTTGGGTGTTCACTCCCAGTGTAGGAGTAGAACATTTTCTGAATGGAATGAAATGAGTGACATATATATATGTGGAAGAATGGATGGATGGATGCGTACTCCCAGAGTAGGAGCAGCATGAATACGTGTCTCCAGGGTAGAGACAATCACATCATATGGTGGAATGCGTACTCCTAGGGTAGGAGCAGCATAGGTGCGTATCTCCAGGGTAGAGATAGCACAATATATGGTGGACATGGATCTATACGTGGGTGGTACCTCTAGGGACAGAAGTATCACAGAATGAATGTAGTATTTATAAAATGGGTGCATACTTCTGAGGACAGAAGTAGCATAGATCAATGGATGGAGAGCACATAGTATTGACTTTAACTGCATGACTGATTCCTTACGGGTCCACAGCATAACTACACTCAATGCCTATAAAGACTACACTCAATGCCTACAAAATGATCTATATAAATAGATGGGTTTTCCTAATCTAGTAAGCATGAATATATGGCTGTGGTAGGAATTTGAACTCTCGTCATAAAGGAACTCATTATGCAATAATTTGAGATTTTTAAAGATAAATTCTCCAGAACTCTAGCATCTCTAGGAACAAGATGGACAGCAGCTCAAAACCTTCCCATTTCATATCCGCCAACTACCTATACTTAGATCAAGCATTCGCTACCCACAAGTTTCAGGTTCAGAGCAAATCTCAAATCTAAACAGTTGTGTCTAAAACTCGGGAAAGTGCAAGGTTGAAAACTAGGTACTTGAAAGGAATTACGGCAGAGCAACTATTCATCATCTCCATGTAGAGTTTATTCCAGGGATTACTTAAAGACAGATTAATAAGAGCTCTCCAAAAGTAGAGAAGATAAATAATGAAATCTTTCTGGGTTTCTAAGGTTATGCATCTTTTTAGTTGTTTTAACAAAGCAAACTATAACATAGATAAATAGACAAGTTGGGATCACTTAGCTTGGTACACGGGGGATGCTCTCCCCCAAGCTAGATGTTGACATAGTCTGCGGATATTGCTGACAGGCAGTGAAGGAGTTCTAGTCTTCCTGGAGTTTCGTGGATAGTTGCTGTTGGAGACAGCGTTCAACTGTTGAGGGCAGCACTTCGACAGGAGACTGGACATCCTTCTGTCTGTTAGCTCTTCTTGATCCTTTATGTTCTGTGAAGCTCAAATAGACAACAAAGCTTGTGGAACTGATTAAGCGTTAGTGATAAAAACTCTAAGCCTTGGTTGTCTAGAACTGCCTTAACTCAAATGTCTTCTAACAGGATCACAAGAAATATATTTATTTTTTTTCTTTTTATATTCAAGGGATGCAGACAGAAAAAATAGATATGCTGAAAAAAAATTATTTTTATGCCACCACAAGAATGATTATTCACATGGGGCTTAGTAGTTTTCTCGGATGCAAAAGCACAACATCTTTATTTTCTTTTTCTAGTGCGAGAGATAGTAAAGCGAAGGTGCAATTAAGATGCATGTAGGGAAAATAAATATTCTTAAAGGAAAATGCAATGCCGTGAAAGGAAATGCTTGATAAATACCAAGTTACCTCCTTGGCGAGGGTTCAATGATTTAAGTCCTCTGAACAGGACTTCTTGTCATGTTCTCCCAACGGTAGAGACCTTGTGAGGAAGAGTAGATGCTTCTAGTGGTCCTTTACTTCTTCTTGGAGTTTGCCTTGCTTGATTGACCTCTCTCCTTGAGCATCTTGTCTTCTAAAATTGCACTCCTTTTTCCTTCCTCTCTTTTTTCCATGCCTGGACCTTGTGCTCCACTCATTGTTTCTTCTCAGCGTGCCAGAGCGACGGGGGCTTGAAAAGAGGAAGAGCATTGCTGGATCATTGTTTGAAGAGTCATCGGCCTGCCTCCCCCAAGCTTGACCTTGTTGTCGCTCACCACGTGAAACCAAATATGAGTGTTGAGTCATCCCTCAGAGTGTGTTGTACTCCTATGTCCTTAAACATTGTTTGTCCTCTGTTCTTAAGCCTTCATTTGTCTGAGAGGGATTTTTGATTATAGGTCCATTGAGCAAAGGTCTCTCCCTTGCATCCTGCCTTTGTTTGTACTGTCCAATCCAGGGATGAGCATACGCATGCAGTTGCATGATCTTCTTTCGTCAACCATTCTTGATTTTCATTGAGTCTTGGTTGACGCATTGATGTTCATTGGAGATGTAGACTCGAGTTCTTCCTTGATGGCCTTTGTCTTCTAGTGGCATGGCGAAGAGTTGTACGCCATCCGTCTTGATGATCAAGGAAGGAGCTTCTTTAGTATTTGTATATGCAGGCTTCATTGCCAATGGCTTAGGGACATCATCTTGCAACCATGGTCATGGTCCTTCAAGGCTTGATCGGTGGTCAACCCTTGATTGGTGATTGGTTGACACAAGGATGCATGCTTATGATGCCATCCTTGTCCTTGCTGCCAATGTGCAAGATGGTGTCTTCACTCTTTAGGAACAATGAGAGCAGGTCTTTGATTGGCTAGAATGAGATGAGTTGCACCCTGCTCCTCATTGGCATCCTAGCTCGAGTTTTAGGCTCAATGCTATGATGTCCTCAAGGTTGCTCATAGCTTGTCGCCATGATCCACTTCTTGAGTGAGTTCAAGATGTTGATCCTTCTTGTGGCACTCTTGTCTTCTTCTTTGTTCCATCACTGAAGTGGCAATTTCGTAGGTGATGCCAATCCACGAGCAGGCACATCATAAGTTCTTTCCTGCAAAATGTTAGTGGACACATACCCGAAGGATTGCGACAATTTCAAACTATGGGTTGTTGCCCAATATACGCATGATCTTCATCTATGCTAATGAAAAGATGGATTTTAATTAATTTAGCATAGATCATGTTTTCTAGCGACTTCTTTTTTTTGGGACTTTAACATGGTTCAAGGCAAATGTAACTTGCAACAAAAGACAATGTGAATGATATTTGGTACTTACAATTCTTCCCTAGACGATGAATGTCTTTTGTGTGAAGTTATTGGAGTTCATCATATGCCTTGCTTCATCTCCGAAGTGTGTTCATCTCTTGACTTACCCAAATTGGATTTGAGAGCTTTTCTGTAGGGGTTAGTCCAACAAAATAACCAGTATCTACTAAAGCACAATTTTAGTTCAAAAACCAAACTAGACTCCATGTCTAATTTGACTAAAGCAGGCTATTTAACCTAAGCACCACGCTTAATTTGACCAAAGCCTATAGAAGTATGATCAGTACTTCCAAACCAAAACATACTATAGCAAACAAGGGCGACATGAAAGCACTATAGAGATTTACACAAACAGAGATGACAGAGCATGATCATGGTGAGGAATATTTTTTTTCTTTTTAGATGCAAATGGCATGGATGAATGCAAGGAACTAAACATGCTATGAATAAGAAAACATAAACAATATAAACGGCATGGATGAATGCAAGGAACTACTCACTAATTTTAAAGTCCATGAGCAAGACTGTCTCACCATTCGATCATACTTACCATGACTCACATGATGAAATTTGTGAGTGGTGTAGCATCTATGTTCGTCACTTGTGAAGTGATTTGAAATTCTTGTGACGACGATCTTTTCTACATTCTGTGAGGTGGTAGGGTTCCAATGTTGATGAATGTTGAATGTTGGGGGACCCTGGGCTCTTCATTGTCTTATGGAAACTTGTCGGGACGTCGAAACGACATCTTTTGTTCTGTCTATTCAACTCAACAGAACAAGGGGTAATCCTACTAAAGCTAGTGATACACTAACTTAGCAGACATCAAGATCATTATCAAAATCTTAACACCGATTGCTTCGTTGGCAACGGCGCCAAAAATGCTTGTTGGTATAAATTAAAAGCACACAAAATATGAAGGATTCCGCAAGCGCACAGAACTTACCATTGTAGCATTTTACCGGGAGTAAACCAGGTATCGTTATTTATATTTTACCACAGGGAAGCAAGGGTTAAAGAATCTGATAATTCACCATCATGTATCTACTAACTTAGTAAACCAACTAGACTAAAGCAGGGGTAAATTATATATATATGTAAGGTAATATAAATAATAAAGCACACATGAGAATTCTATGATAAATGAGTAGCTAGCTAGAGTAAGAGGACAACGGGAGAGATCAAGGTTCCTATATACTTCTCTATTACTTTGGTTCTATGATAACAGGGGATGGATAGATATAGCAATCATACAATAGCACTTCGGGACATCAGAACACTAGCCATAGAAAGGGATGAGAAGGGGGCTAGGAAGCTCCGACTACGGTCCTACAAACACCAACCCGAACGAGGTGGAATATGACGGCCGTCAGGACTGTCACGATCCTAGGGCTACCACAACAATCCGTAGGATTGGGTGCAATCTCAGGTAACCTCTAGTCTAGACACCATGTCTACACTATCAATTACTACTCTAATTACTTAAGATAACTAGAGCACTCGATGCGAGCGAAGATCCCATACTAAAGCATAACTACTATACTAACAATCACAAGATAGGCATAAAAATAAATAGAGAAGATAAATATATTGAAGCATAAGCCTTACAAAGAGTAGATACAAAGACATACCAAATCTCTAAAGACTTCTCCAGAATCGGAGCGCAGCTCCGCTCTCCCTAACTCTCATCTAGATCTAATCTACTATATTGGAATGTCTAGCTCTAATTCTCTAGAGAAGAGAAGTCATCCATTCAAGGGACGCCTCTACAACTCTGATCCCGCTGGGAGATAATGAATTAGGGTTTTTAGGGATGCCTCCTCCAGGGGCCAGGGGCCCTGTTTATATAGCCCTCTAGGATGCACCACAGCCCTTGGATCAAACCGACCTAAATGGACGATTATTATTAATCCTCAAGGTCGGTGGAGCAGGGATCCGCGAGGCTGATGCTGATTGGTCCAGGTCACGGGGCTCCCGGTTTGGGGTCCGGGGCGGCCGCCCCGTCACCGAGCTGGTTCGGGCTCCCGTTTGGTCCAGAGCCTTCTCGAACCTTCCTTATTACAGAATTTTGGTCGGTTGCCGATTATCTCTATGTAAACCTGACATGTGGGCCTTCCTTGGGTATTTTCAGCTGACACCCTGCAGAAACAGACATTCACCAAAACTCGTGGAATTCCATTAGTGTAAGCCCTATATCTAGAAGGTAATTATGTTTAGGTCCTTTTTTATGTCTAATTGATGGTAAAAATTGACACTTATCGACCGTCAACAGGCAGGTGAATGTGGAGGGGAAGGGCGAGGTGGATGAGGGGGTGGGGGGCGCCGCGCCACTAGCGGTGGCAGGGCTAGCTCCCTTAGTGTGTGTGCGAGTAGGGCTTGTCAAACCGTCATATGACAAAACTTCTATTCAAAAGGTACTGGAATCAAGACATCACTGCTATAGTTTTCAGATTTGGACTAGATGCTGAAGTGGAACTTAATGCATGGTTTAATTGAGGGCTAGCGAGAATTAACATTAGTGGATTCGATCACGCTCTATAGCTAACAATCCAACTAACAGCTTAATCAAGCTAATTAGAAGTTATTAACTCAGCTTCCCGATCTAAGTACTACATGGAAAATAAAAACCAGGCTCGACTAATAGGTAAGCTAATAGCCCATTGGTAAAAGCTATTAGTTGCTTTTCCTCTACTACTTGTTAACTACAAGTAAATGCACGTTCAAAATAACTGACTCCTCTAACAAGGCCCTTGACTCCTCTAACACTACACCCCACCCGGACAAGTAGCTCGTCCTCGAGCTGCGACCTAACGATGACTTGACAAAACAAAAACCTAACACCTAAAAATAAGCCTTTTACATCTAGGCTTATTTTATTATTCTGAACCTGCATTGGACTGCAGCTCTTTATTTTTGACACCTGAAGATAAGGCGGACACCCCCCGCGTGCCGGACCTGCACGTGTGCAGCCACCTGGATCCCATGGATGCCATCTGGAAGAAAGGTAAGCACAAGGATGGCCACCAGGAATTGGTCGCAACAACGTCCAGCGGAGGCGCCCTCGTGGCGGCCGGTGATGAAAAACGGCCGTGCTAAGCAAGGCGCTCCCGCTGACGACAAGATAGACGAGGAGGGAAGTTCTTTCCAAACCGATGCAGAGGTGGAGTCTGTTGCCCGCAGAAACAGCAGCATGCTCGCCGTCCGTGGAGAAGTCAGCATGCCGAAAATCCCCGATGCAACGGACGAAATTGTGCAGTTGCCTCACCCGCCGGCGCGCAAGGAGACCACGTGCCGCCGCTTGCAGTCGCACTACCGCCGACACCTGGCGTGTGGTCGGCAAATGGTGCCCTGGGCGGCAAAGATCGCCTCGGCGGTCGGCAGCGGCACCTTGGTGACCGGCAACGCCGTCTCGGTGGTCAGCAGCAGCACCTTGATGGTTGGCAGCAGCGTCTCGGTGGGCGGCAGCGGCACCCCGGTGGCTGGCAACGGCACCAAGTAGGGCTGAGTGGTCGACGACGTGTAGACGGGTGTTGAGGAAGCAGTGAGCCACGTTGGTAATGGAGCAGCAACCGGTTCGACGGTTATCCCATGAGGAACGCGTGAATCTCGGCCACCTGCTTGCCGAGGTTCACATCGAGATCGAAACCGAGATCTCCGATACCAGATGTTATGTGGCTGCTAGGGTTGAGGGAGCGGCGGTTGTCGGCGTGAACAGTACCCGAGCTACAGTACCCGCGGGTACTGTTCACAGGGTGGCGGCCGCGAAAGAGAGAGAGAGAGGGCTAGGGTTTTGGATGCTAGGAACGCCGGCCGCGGGGCTTCGCCCACGGCCGGCAAGAGAGAAGGATTTCCTTCTAATTCTCTTGCTTGATTAGATTGATACAACTCCTCTCATTATATAGAGAGGTCTTACTTGGCTCCTAAGCAAGCGACTAATTAACCCTAATGGGCTAAGGCCCAATAGGCCCTTGACTCCTCTAACAAGGCCCTTGACTCCTCTAACATATATATTATCTAAAATCCTACAAGCAAAAGAATATCTACCCCAGCTCAATTCTCTCTTGACGGGGCATTGAGTAGTGATGGCCATTGAGTAGTGATGGTATGACCTTTTTTTTTTTGATCGAATCAGTCGGGGAGTCCCTGGCCTACTTTTTTTTCATTAAATGAAAGAATCAGTATTTACAGGGTTTTTACAAGGCCTCAGGCCGAAACAACAAAAAACTGTTCTATAAAAGGCTATCTCTCCAGACTAAGAGTTTCTCACTTTTCCTCGGTTTGACCTTCAACGCAACCAAACCCAGATCCTTGTGGAGTGAATTTCTCCAGAGCTCCACAATCTTCTGGCCATGTTCGAAGATGATCTTGTTTCTGATGCACCAAATGCCCCAGCAACCATAGATCAGTATTTCTCTGAATATCAGATTGGCAAAGGTTTCTCTTGCTGTGATTATCATGTCAGTGGGATTCAGATTGAAAGTCCACTGAATTCCTATTGATGCCCAGCAATTCTGGCTGAGCTGACACTCAAAGAAGAGATGGAAACTGGACTCTTCAATGTTGGAGCTGCAGAGGACACAAGTTTAGTCTGGCAGTTGCATTTCCTTTCTTTTAAGCATTTGTCTTGTGTTTAGTCTGTCTCTGGCTAGGAGCCAGAAAAAGAACTTCTGGTTTCCAAGATTGTTTGATGCCCATATCCACTTGAACAGAGGGGAGCAGGTTGATTCCTCACTCATGGCCTTGTAGGCTTTTTTGCTACTGTAATTTCCAGACCCCCAAGTGTAGTTCCATTGATCTGTAACATCAGTCTCCCAATCCCTTTCCTCAAATATCTCATTCAATTCTTCAAGTTGTGTAAGTGCTAGAGGGGACAAAGTTGGACAGAAGATCCTGTCAAGCTGTTGGTTTATGTAGAATCTAATTGAACATTTGGGCTTTCTTGCAAATGAAAAGAGCTGGGGAACTTTTCCTTGAGTGGCTGGTCAATCCACATATCAGACCACAATAGAACAGCATTACCCTTACCAGGATTGCAGGTAGTGATCTTCTGAAATTTTGGGAACAACTTCATGACATCTTTCCACCAAAAGGACCCAACTGGAGCCCTGCCTTGAGGAGGGATGTTTTCATTGGCATAGAATTTTGACCAAGTCATAGTGACCCAGGGAGTGTCATGGTTGTTATAAAATCTGTCTTGATGTGTCATGTTGATTGGTACCAGAGAGGACTTACTGAAGTTTACATGTAGCCCACTGTTATCTGAAAAACCACTCAGCAGTCCTTTGAGGTTGAACAGAGTCCTGGCATCTCCTGGTAGGACTAGAAGAGTGTCATCAGCATACTGGATGATAGGGAAGTCTCCTTGGAAATCATCACTCAGTGGATGCTTCAGAATTCCTGCTCTCCAGGCAATGTTTATAATGGTCTGTAAGAAATCTGCTGCCAGGACAAACAAGAGGGGTGAGAGTGGGTCACCTTGTCTGACTCCTCTCAGACATTTGAAAGGTCTCCCAGGACAGCTGTTGAGAATTACAGATGAAGATGCACTACTCAATAAGTTATGCACCCAGTTTAGCCACTTCTCTGGAAACCCCTTGTGTCTAAGTATCTCCTGGAGGAAAAGGTGTTCTAGTTTGTCAAAGGCCTTCTCAAAATCCAGTTTTAGAATTACAATCTCTCTCTTTGATTTGTGACACAGATGCAGAAACTGAAAGGACCAGGCTAGACAATCTTGTATTGTTCTACCTCTGATGAATCCATATTGGTTCTGGTGAATTAGTTGTGGAATGACTTCTTGCAGCCTAGTTGACATGATCTTGGTTATGCACTTGAGTGAGTAATTGAGCAGTGAAATAGGCCTGAAGTCATTCACTGTTTCTGGATTGTCTTTCTTTGGGATAAGTGCAATCACTGAGGAGTTTATGCTGGAGATATCTGTGTTGATATTGGAGAAATCTCTGAGCAGTCTGATGAAGTCTTGCTTAATAATGTGCCAGCATTTCCTGATGAAGATCCCATTGAACCCATCTGGGCCTGGTGCATGTTCATTGGGCAGTGAACTGACAACCATTTGGATTTCAGCTTCACTGAATTCTTCTGCCAAATGTTCAAGATTCTGTGCTTCCAGGATATTATGTAGGTCATAGCTCATAGCTCTGTGCTCTGTTGTTCCCATCCCTTCTTTAAAAGATTTCCAAAGCAGTAGATTGGCCTTTTGTTCATGGTCAGTGATGATGTCGCCATCAGGAGTTGTTAAGGAAACTATAAAATTCCTTTTATGAGCTGAAGTTGCCATTACATGAAAGAAATGGGAATTTTCATCCTCAAATTTGGCCCATCTGATAGTGTTCCTTTGTCTCCAATATAGTCTCTTAGATTCTAGGAGCCCTTCTTGATACCTTTTAACTAACCTTCTGAAGCAGGCCTCAGGTCTGGAGAGAATTCTTTGCTCTTCTAGCCCATCTAACAAGGAGATGACCCAATTGCAGTTATGGATTAGTTTGCTGAGATTGGATAGGCTTCCACTCCACTGTCTCAAACCATACCTTGTCTATTTGAATTTAACACAAATATTCTTTGCTGCATTGCTATAAAAAGATGACTGATGCCAATGTCTTTCCACAGTCTCTAAAAAGCCTGGATGATCTATCCAGTAAGTCTCAAACCTGAACATGTTTGATTTGGGGATCTTGTTCCCAATGTGCAGGACAAAGGGAGCATGATCAGAAGTTGGTCGAGCAAGTGGTTGCACATATGTGGCAGGGAAGGCAGTCGCCCAGTCTAAGCAGGTGAACACCCAGTCTAGTTTAACTAACAGAGGGTCTTCCTGCATATTGCTCCAGGTAAATTTTCTCCCACTGAAAGGGATTTCACACAAATCCAAGTCTGAGATAAGTTGGTTGAACATATCCATTTCACCATGATCACCTCCTGGTTTGTTTCTGTCCTCCGGGCTTCTGTAAAGGTTGAAGTCCCCTCCAAGGACCCAGTTTTTGAAGGTGCTTGTGTCAAGATTCATTAACCAGGTAATGAAGTTGTACTTCTGATCAGCATGTGAGGGACCATAGATGTTGCTCACATGGATGACACTATGATCTGCTCTGCAGGTTAATTTGACAGTGACAGAAAAAGAGCAGGTATGAACGATGGTCCCATCAAATAGGCTTCCATTCCAAACTGTTAAAAGACCACCAGAGGCCCCAACCGAAGGATGAAAGGCAAAGTTATCAAGAGTACGCGGACAAAATTTTCTTAGATAGAAGTTGTCAAAGTTTTCCTTCTTAGTCTCTTGTAAGCAAATAACATGATAGGCGCTCTCTGTTATTTTCTCTCGAATGGAATCCCATTTACCCTGGGAATTGATACCTCTAATGTTCCAGAAAAGAACTTTACTGTTATTGCTGCTTGTGGTTGTGCTATCCATTAAAAACAGTGATGGAAGTTGTATCAGGTTTGGACTTAAACAAGCCGAACCAGGTGGACCAAAGATCAGAGAAAAAACAAGGCCCAATCAAATCACAAACAAACTCCAAAAAGAGCCAGTGAAACCGCAGGCAGACGCTGTAACATAGATAACGATAACGATAAAAACTTATCATAGATATATAAAGCCCAGAGGGCCAGGAGATGTTCAGGCAATGGCACCAAAGGCCAGGTAATTTGTTCAGGTACAGCAGGGATAAAAACCAGTACAGGCACTGGTTGGAAAGCAAAAGTTGATTGATACTAAGAAGATTATTTAAAAACGCCCCAGGTGATGCAGGCGAGCACAGACTTGAGATGGGGCTTCTATTCATCGATGTTGTCGGCCTCCAGCAGAGCAGTGGATACAGTCCCAGACTACATCTTCAGAAAACCTTCACCCATGCCAATGAGTGCTTCACGGTCCAAGTACGGGGCAAGTGGGATCATTGCCAGGGGAGTGACATTCTCTAGAATCTCAGAGGCAGCCTTCTTTTTGGTTCCCTTCTTCTTGGCCCTGGGCTTCTTGGAGCCACTTGGCCCAGCATCTGGCTTCGGGTTGGCTTGGGCTTTGGCTTTAGCACTCTTGTAACCCTCCAGGCGGTCAGCCACCCTTCTGCTGCGCCTAAAGAAGCTGCTGTCCAGCACCTCTTCAACCCTCACCACCTTCTTCTTTTTCTTGTCACCATCAGGGGTTTGGAAGATCAGAGGGGCTTCCTCCAGCATTTCCAAGTCTGCATCATAGTTTTCCTTTCCCATGTCCAGGGCTGCATCCGCTCCTGTTGGCACTGCATCAGTGTCCATCATCTCCCCCTGGTTCAGCATGTCGTCCCCTTCTTCATCAGAGTCATCCAGCAGCTTGTGCTCTCTGGCAAACTTCTCCAGAGCAGTGTTTCCATCAGTCAGCTGTGGATAAGAGATGCAGGCTAGGTGAATGAGCAGATCATTGTCATTGAAAAAGGATGGAATAATGCTATCCTCATCAATGTCCAGAAAACTTAGGGATTGAAAAGTGAGACCAAATGGATTGACAGGGATGGATTGGGTTACCTTTCTCACAAGAGATGGTACGGTGGTGATGATGGGGTCACTTGGTCTAGCAGGACCGAACCTGAGCCTGTTGCTGATAGTTCCAGCCTCTCTGATGGTAACTTGGACAGGCACTTGAGGAGAAAACGAGTTAGAGATAAACATGGCAAAGGCATCAGGAGGTAAAGATAAGGAAATGGATCGAGTAGAAGGCATACCAAAGCTCTGTTCAATGTCCCTTGCATAGGGTGTCAGGCCAAACTTTTCCTTTAAGATTTCAAACCTTTCACGGTTCTGGGGCTGCCTTTCCACTTCAGCAGGGTCATCTTCAGGTGCAAGGTGCGTAACCCAACGGTCTGCGCTGTTCACTCTCATCTGATTGCCTTCTACCAACATCGCTGAGCCATTGCTGCCTGGAGGAGTTGAGTCAGAGCTGCTTGAACTCTGGGGTCCGATTGGGCCATCACCCATCCACCTTGGTGGTGCGGGTGGGACTGGATGCAGAGGGCCCTGAACCAGCTGAGCATCTTCATCTGGCATTTCCTGAACACCAGTCCTCTTCTCAACAAAAACTGGACAAGTCCATGATCTGCCTTGAGTCGGGATCCCAGCGCCCATCCAGATGGAATCTGGTATTTTGGCGTCATCATTCAGATAAACTTTCACTACTGCAACACTTGGTGTGTTGATTCCAAGCCAGTCCACCATGATTCCAAAACCAGAAACTGCTTTGGCCACTATCTTATCATTCTTCATGTCATCTGGAAAACCTAACAGCAAAACCCAGGCTTCCCTATCCAACTGAAAGCTATGAGCATTCTCAGCTTCATCATGCCTGATCAAATACATGTTGTATGCATTGCGAAAGTGGAAAATAGGCCCCAAGAACCTTTCACGCGCAAGACTTGTGGCAAATCTGACATAGGCAGCTCCAAGCGGACACGGGTAGACTCCAAGCACATGAACATCATGAGTGTTCAGGAAATACTCACGTAGTGCTGCATCCAGCGCTGGGAAGTCCCGCTTGTCCACATCCGGGACGAGCCTGACGATGGTGAGGTCTTCGTTGTGCTTGTAGTGACATCCCGTCACGTAGACCTCGTGGCACAGGCCGGGGCGGTTGACGCGCTCCACCAGGTTGAAGCCGGGGGTTGAACGGCGTCGGATCAACGGCCCAGTTCGGGCGGCGGCGATGGCGACGAGGTTGGGATGGTGGGGTTTACTGTAGTGGTCGGTGGTGGTGAATGCACTGTTTGGAGAGCGGATCCGTCTAGGGGGGCCGGTGAACTCTTATTTATGGATTCCTTCTCCCCAATCAACGCCCCTTCAGATCCACGGCTTTTCGTGATTCGATACTGCTGATTAAGGCGGGATTTCTGTAAACACCTTCTATAATCATGGCCGTAGTGAGCGCAGACCGGGCAGCGTGCCTTCCTGCTACAAACTTTCCAAGTATGGCCAAGGCCCATGCACCTTGTACAATAGTCAAGAGGCATTGCAGATTTTGGGTCAACTGGGCTGCGACCATCCTGGGCATGCTGTGGGAGGGCTTTAAAGCTTGGTTGTCCTGGGCCTTCTCCACACTTTGGGCCCGTGAACGAATTTGAATTTGAAGTCGAGATTCCACCCGTTGCACCTTCAGCCGTTGATGTGGTGTCCATAATTGCACAGCCTGAAATTACACCATTTCCCTTAATTCTCCAGCGAAGAACACGCTTCTGAGAATGAGCAAGCTTGGTCTGCGAGGATGTGGGGATCACCTGATTGACATGAACATGTCGAGAGAGATCGGGACGAGCCAAGATAGAAGGGCCAGATTTTCCAGGTGGTAGAATGGGAGGAGGATTTTTGGCCGGGCGAGGAGGAGCCCGTCTAGGGAAGAATTTTGAGACCGAGTTACGAGTTACCTTTGGGCGTAGCTCTGTTTACCAGAATTTCTCTTAACCTCGGTCCATTCAGCCTCTTGTTCTTGCTGCCAGAGAAAGAGATCGCGTTGCCAGTTGGGGCCACCACCCCCCCAAAGGTGGAAAATGATTTTGAAGAGGCTGTTCGAGATAGATTTGGTACAATAACCATAAAGCCTATATCTTTGGAGGCAACCGAGAAGCAAAACATCCATCCTGAGAGATGGAGAACATGAAAATCTCTAGCCTTTCCTCCTAGGCAAGATTGAAGGATCACCGAAACGGAGTCCTCATTAAGCTTGATGGCACTACGGCCAAAGCTAGCGACAAGATGAAAAGCTTTGGGCGAGAGAACAGATGGAGGACTCACTGGACTGTCGAAACGATCACAAGCGATTTGGGCGAACTTCTTCCCTGGTTCGAAGTCGAGGTCCGAAAGTTCCGCCATCATCGCGGGGACGGCCGGGAGGTCACCGCCGGCCTTGGGAGTCATCGTCGACGGTGGGAGGTGGGGGGAGGGAGGGTGCGGTGGGGGTGGGGGTGGGAGACGCTCATGGCTCGGTGTGATGAAACATTTGCATCATTTTAGTCTTTTGCTGTTCTGCTGCCGTGTGTGTGTGTGTATGCGTGTTTGGAAGGAACCAAGGTGCCGGCGAAGGTGCCGGTGCCAGCCTTCACCTGCCGAATTGCTCTCTCTCACCTGATCCTCTCTGGAAATAATGAATTAGGGTTTCAAGGGATCGTATGACCAAAAAAAAAAAAAACATATGACCTTTTTCGTAGAAAATCTGAGCACAAGTTAATAATAAATTCTTTTTGATGCAGAAGGCAACTGGAGATGAATCCTCTCATGCTTCAGCATACTCTATGAGCAAGCACCAGGGTATTTAGCTTGTGTGGCTTGTTACTGTACGCTGTGTGCTAGAATGAAAGGCCGTTTAGGAAGTTGTACCTTAATGTTGCTTGCTCCGATGTGTTAATTAGGAAGAAAGTAGCTTCATACTGCCAGATGTATGTCTTAGCTAGCAACTTAAGTTCTCAGCTAACTTTGTGTTTTATTCAAGATAGTTGCTTCATGTATATAACTTCGTTGGCACATGTTGCCAGATGTATGCATTTTAAGTGAGACTCCTGTATAACATTTATGGCCTTATGGTCGAATGGTTCGTTGATCTAATGTGACAGTGTGAGTGGATTTAAATTATTTGAATGGGAGGCAAAACATTAGGGATAAATGTTGGGTTCTTTATGGTTTATGATTGAGAGAAAAAACTGCATTTATGGTAGGGCACCTTGGGGAAAGGGGATAAGGCTTTGCCTGCTGGTGGTTAACCCGACAGGGAAGCCAGACAGGATCCCTGACGGTGGTCTGCCGTTAGGAAAGGTCCTGACGGGATATGACCGACTGTGAGGGAAAAACTGACGTGGAAAGCTATTTCTGACCGGCGTTACTGTCAGAGAATATTCCGTGATGGTTATCCGTCAGGGAAAGTCGTCTTTTCCTGTCAGTTTTCTCCTGACGGGAACCGTCACGGATAGTGTTCCCTGATGGTTTTTACCCTTTTCCTGACGGAAATGACCGTCACGGAAAAACTGGACTGGGGTAGTTAATGTAGCAACGAAGCTTCCAAAGTCTAACGAAACAGTGCAAGGCAGCACTATACAATCGGATTATATATGTATGATAGAGAAACAATATACTGTTGTATCCTACTGCAGAAATGGAGCATCATGCTGACTGAGGAGGACCAGGGGAGAATCGACCAAGTGCTGACGACGATGATCGAGTGGATGAAGTCCTTTCAACCTGTGACAACTATGGCGTCTGATGTGGTGGAGCTGTAGAGGCGAAGCTTAGTTAATCGAAGGCTCGGCCTCATTTCATACCATGTTTTTTTTGAACGATCATTTCATACCCTGTTATTTGAACTTGCTGGTAGCTGGTATTCCCAGCGGTTGTGTTTTTCTTTTACTTTCTGTGCTGCTGGTTTTCAGCAAAACTCTGTTATGTTCTGGTGCTTTATAAAAGCTGAGGTAAACGGTTAAAAAAAGTTCCCAGTGGCCACACCATGTATGGACTGAGAAATAACTCAAGATCCAAAATATTAAAGTGAAACATACTTATGTTGACCGTGCTAAATTAAAATGTAGTGTTTATTCAAGTTAACAGAAAACCAAATGAGCAGAATTGAATAAGATAACCAGTACTATTCTCACTTCTCACTGAAACTTTCTTGAGAAAAAAGAATTAATGGACTAGACACTAGAAAGAATCGGCTCTTTTATTGATCCGCTCAGCGGAATAGAAAACGCTGGAGAAACATCAGCATTGTGTAGTGATGAATTGGTCCACATTCCATTTTCCAGATTATATCCTCGAATAGCACTTGAAGCTTAGGAAGATCACTGAGTCCCCACAGTTGATGGTTGTGCGCCTCTAGCACAAGCTGAAAATCAATCAATAAAAATCATAGTTGTGTTATAGATGAGCAATGAAACATGCATGAGCCGAAGGAGCAACATACTGAGACTGGCTTCAAAAGGGTGGAAACAAGAAAATAGATCCACAACATCCAGCGTCTATTCAGCGTCTCAACCACATATAGTTTTCAATGCTTTTCCTATGCATGTACATATAAATGCAATTTATCTTATCTAAACTATTCTTTATATCAACCTTAATCATTGTTCATTGATATAACACTAAAGGAGTTAAGATTATTTGCAAATCTGGAACATGATCTTCACATGCAGCAGGATGATGCCAAGTGACTAGACAGGAAAGGATAATTGATCAAGGTGTCTTGCATAAACTAAACTGGCAACACAATACTGAACATTTCAAAGAACATGCCCTGAAATGGTCTAGCAATGCACAGCAAACACAAGAAGGAATTGTAAATTGTCCAGATGCTATCATGCTTCAATTCACTCGCTATTGTTTTGTCGCCAGTGGAAGTGGCAATTTGTGGCTACCAAAATCTGAAATATAGCAAGCATAGATATTAAATTGTAACATAGCTCACCTGTGTAACATTATAAGATGAACAATAGAGCACGCCTAACGTAAAATATTTACAAGGAGTGCAAACACAATGTACAAACCAAAAGGCCATAAGCCAGTGATTTTTCAGTGAAGTTCCAAAGGTTGGCCAGGCTAGGATCTTGAAAAAATTTAGCTTCAAAAATTAGACTAGCCAACAAGGATATATCAAAATATTAGATTAGCAACTTGTTGGTAATATTGTTAAAATCAAAGTCAACTACATTTCCAAGAGGCACATGTTGACTACCCTGAACGCTACCCGCCTAGGAGCCCAATGGACCAAAATTAGATTGACCCTGTATTGTTAGATGTTCGGTCTTCCCTTGCATAGAATTATATAAAGTAGGAGAACATCATATATATATAGATAGGCAGTTGTAAAGTGCTGAATTATATAAATTTCCGTTTTTTGGTAGTGAAAGTAAATAACAAGGCAGTTTATTTACTTGGAATGTAAAAACTCAAGTAGGGAAAGTCATCATAGTAGTCGTAGTCGTACTCAGGGTTGCCTAGTTTCTTGAACCGCCATGATTTTAGCTCAAAACATGAAGCCACTACCATCGTCGCCCAGTAAGAGAAAATCCACGCCTTCAGCAAATCCAATAACATTCACATGCAAGCAGGTTTTCACAGGCCGAGGAGTAATAGGAACTAGATTGTTAAGCAAGATGACTCTGTCTTGTACCCATCCTGTCAATCCATCTAGATTCACTTTTCTCGCCCACAAAGTGGAGGGCTAAATCCTTAACGTCGGCAAACCGCAGCGAACCATCCTCCATTGTCATGAGGACAGGCCTACTGATGTAGATTGATAGCAAGCTAATCATAGTCAAGCAATGCTTTCCTCAATCATAGTTAAGAATTCCGCTACTTAGTAAGAAGTAGATTTGGTCTCCAACAAGGGCCGCACGTTTTGGTGTCCACAAGCACGATCCTTCAGATAGCTGCATGGATGCCGGTGCGCTCCATGCATCAGACTCATCGCGATTGGACAAGTACACCCGTGCACTAATATCCTTGGTGCCTTCCAGTTGCAATGGACTGCTCACAAGGACCACAACGAAAGGGCCGCCGAGGCAGGAACGGTGATTGCAGCATGCCGCCGCACAAAGAACCACTCCAGAGCGATCAATATGCGTCTGGGTCAGGATCGGCGAACAACTTCTGGTCGCCGGTGACAGGGTCCCACATAGCCAGACTTTCCCTCTTGCCGCCTACCGACTCGAGGAGGACACGGCCATGGCGGCAGTCCAGAGTAGGAGCCTTTTGTGGTGCGTGCAATTCAGCCGGCTTTGCTGTAGCCACTACATACAAAGCCGAGGAGGGGAGGCGTTCGATGGAAATTGCGGTAGCGGTGGGGGAAGGTGGAGTCGGACAGGATAAGGCGCCACAGCTTGAAGACGAGGGAGGCACGTACGAGACACGTGGGGTCGTCGGGTGCGAGACGGAAGAGGATCTCGGCGATGGCGTCGTCGAATAGCTCAGACAGCGGTGGCGGCGGCGCCATGGGCGGTGGCCGTGTGGGGTGAAGGCGAAGGTCGTCTCTCGGTACCGTTGCTTGTTGTATGCGTCTCGTACTTTTTTAGCACATCTTGTACTTTATTTGGACGACCTTTGACCTAGTTTGGCCCGCGTGTATATAGCAAAATTGAACTATTGAAGGCCCAGAACTAATGAGAGTCTAAGACAGCGGAAAGGCGAGATTAATATATCTGTATTCTGTAACACCCCTCCCTGATGGTTAGAAATTCCGCCTCCCTTTATATTGTTGAATATCAAGGCATGTGATCAATATATATTGGATACAATATGGTCAAAAAAAATGTATATTGGATACAATATGGTCAAAAAAATGTATATTGGATACAATACGTACTAGTGGGAAACAGTGAGAAGAAATATGCATTGATATAATGAGTGAAATATATAGTCTTCCATAACAAGGAGTCTTGCCGCTAGTTGATGATATATAAGATACGGGAACTTCCTAAAACTAGGAGGAAAGATACGTATATGCCTTGCCGCTAGTTGTGCCTTGTAGCTTCCCAAGCCCTCGCATCCCCCATGGCGCCGCCGCCGCCGCAGTTGAACACTGACGCCGTCACCGAGATCCTACTCCGCCTGTCGCCGGACGACCCCACAGACCTCGTCCGCGCCTCTGCCGTCTGCAAGCCCTGGCTCGAGACCCTCACCGACCCCGCCTTCCTCCGCCGATACCGCGACTTCCACGAGACGTCCCTCGTGCTCGGCTTCCTCCACAACTCGGCCAACAGACGCCTCGCGCGCTTCGTCCCCACCATGCCGTTCTGCCCGCACGCCTCCGCCGCCGCTCACCGCACCTGCCGCGTGCTCGACTGCCGCCATGGCCGTGTCCTCCTCCACGACTCCGATTGCAAGGAGTTGGTCGTCTGGGATCCCGTCACCAGCCGCGAGCGCCGGATCCCCAACAAGGATTACCACTACAGCAACCACGCGGTGCTCTGCCCTGCGGGCGCCGGCTGCGACCACAGCACCTGCAGCAATGAGGGGCCGTTCCTAGTGGCCAGCGTGGGCACGGGCTGCAGCAATGGTGGGTTATCCTTGGCGCGCTTCTACTCGTCTGAGACCGGCGTATGGAGCCCAGAGACTATCATCAACCATTCGGTCATCTACAGCCTTGAGGACCGGCCTGCCGCGCTCGTGGGGGGTGCGCTCTACTTTGACTGCGGCGACTCCTTCAATCTCCTGTGGTACGATGTTATGGGTGGGCATGGCTGGCCTGCTCCTGATGGAGCTACCTGGTTACTATGACAGAACCATTGTCATGACAGCATACAATGGTGGGCTGGGATTAGCCACCTTTGATTTCGATGGCACGCTAACCCTGTGGTCGTCAAAGACGGATACCAACGGATATGCCAGATGGTCGAACATCATGCTCATCGATCTCCAGGAGCTGCTCCCGATAGACATTGGTATGGGATCAGCATGGTTGAGTGGATTTGCTGAAGAAGCCAGTCTCATTTTCTTGAGCACAGTTCATGACGGAATCTTCACTATTGATCTCAATTCACTGCTGGTGAGGAAGGTGTGCGAGATGAACAATGTCAATCATGTCTTTCCCTACGTGAGCTACTACAGTCCAGCTGGTACTACCTTTTGTTCTTCCCCGTATTTGTTTGGTTCACTGCAATGTGTGACTAACTGACTATTCAGTCAGTCAGGCATATATAGTCATATACATATAGGTGCGTCTTTGTTAGGGTATGAAGTAATATTGTATTTAGATACAGAGATTTGATAGTTAATATTGCATTTAGAATTAGATACCCAAGGGAAATATTGACAATTATATGTGATCAAACATTCGGCACATACCAAGGAGGTTGTTTATCTTTTGTTCTGTATTTAACATTTTTGGCTAATCTGAAAATCACGCACACACAAAAAAGATGTTGGAAATCATTAAACTTAGACTGCTGGTTATACAACTTTGAAGATAAAACTAGTTGCTAAAATAATTAATGTATGGTTTTTTGATTTATAAGGATCTAAAGAAACAATAAACCTCGATAACAATATATGTGCTCTGAAAAACGAACGAAAAGAATAGGATGCCCTTGATCTATTCTCCTCTTTAACCCTTGGAAGGTGAATCTAAAAAAAAACTCCACTATAAAAACAACGTAAGCCTTCATAACTTGTATTGTGGTGTTTTAGCTCAGGTAAGTATGACTTCCTGATCCATAAGCTGGTTGCAAGCTTTATCCTTCATAAATTGTCACTATAGTCAAACATTATTTACAATAGAAGAAAGTATAAAAACTCTATAGTTGGGACATTGAATACACACCGTATTAGATTATTGATGTGTATTCTCCTGTTTTTCATCCTTGTGGTCTTGTGTGGCCAATCTGAAAATCGCACCTAGTTTTGTAAAGCTTGACATTCATTATGTTAATCATTTAGCTTATGGGACGTGTTTAATTGCTGACTTTATTGTCTTATTTTCAGCTTTTGCTGGAGGCACACCGCAATCACCTACGGAGACTCAGTGATCCACTAAGATCCATCACTTTGTGCTGTTGATGCTTCTTTATGTTGAACAGTTCAACAAATACACCATCTCCCATAGCTGATGCTTTCTAGGTTCTAGTCCTTTGTGTTGTCTTAGGAAAAGTTTCGGTAAGAACAATCCTAGTTTTCTTATTCGGTTGGTACTCTGGTCATTGGACTAATGTGAAACAAAAACTATGTTTTAGTTTATGCTATTATGAGATGTATGTTTCAATCTACTATATTGGCTCACAAATATTTTCACTCTCCATGCGCGGCATGGCCACTTGTGAACTGAATATGCATTGCTTTCCTACTTTTCTTTTCAAAACAACGCCGTTGCGCGTATTTCTTAAGCAGGATAAAGTGTAAACAAACCGGTGCCAAACCGCACACAAGCCGCACGAACCAGGCCAAAATGAAAACAAGGGTGGAAAGAAAAAACGCCACAACGGTAACAACAGGTTACCCGGGTTGCATTCCTACTGAATCATTGGCAGAGGATGTTTTAGTTTGTATGTTGAATTTTTGAAAAGAAACATGGCCACCATTTTCATTCATGTTGTCCTCTCCACCCTGGCCAGCATGCACCCCCTTTGAGATAACAGAGGCATAGACCTCCCAGAACCCTCCTTCAATAGCTCAGACCACCGTTCTGAGAAAATCAATTCCACTGTAATCTCTTTCATTTTCATTGGCTCTATCAACGGAACCTGTCGAGTAAAATGGGGAGGTGCTATTTTTTTCTCTGCAATTTTTTCATAAATATTTGCTTAGGCTTGCATTTGCGCAGGCCCAATAAGATTGAGCCGTAAATCGACTCTGTTTTTTAGTAACAGGTAAGAACCGCCTCTAAAAATTATATTTTAGCAACAGTTTCTTAATAGCCCCTGAAAATGGTTTTCTAGTAACGATTTGCTCGCTACAGCGCTCTTCATCGCTCTCCGTTAGAGTCGGTTTCCTGCTTTGTCAACTGTTTCTAAAAAAAATTGGGGCGGGTTGTAAAAAAGATTTGTGTATACTAGTTATATTTCTAAATATAAATAAAAATTTGTAGGTGGCTACAAATGTATCCAAACATTTATAAATTTTATAACATTTAGAATTAAAATCATGTTTCATAATTTTTTATCACCAATCGACTGTATCGTGTTGTCTTGGACTGCTGCTTCCACGTATGGGAGATGTGCTTCGAGCTGATTAGAGCATCTCCAAGGGTTATGCAATTGTAGTTTTGCATTTGAGGCAATTTAAGACTTTACAAATGAAAATGGCAAGTCTAAAAAGGTGTGTTTTCCAACCGTTTTGCATTTTGCCAAGTCTCACATTTTTTTTTCCCGAAAACTTTTCTCTTTTCGCGCGCCATTCCCGTCTCCGTCAAATTTTTTCGCGCACGCTCCTTTCCGTCGCCGCCAGGTCTTCGCGGCAGATCGCCATTCATGGAGGTCCAGGTCCGTCGCCGCCAGATCGCTTTGCGTCCGCTCGCCTTTGGTGGACGCCAACGCCGTCGTTCGTTGTGTGGTCCAGGTCCGAGGGTCCGTTCGTGGAGGTCCAGGTCCATCGTCGTTCGTGGAGGTCCAGGTCCGTCGTCGCGCCGCCGCCAATTCGTTGCGGCCTCGTCAGTTCTGCCGCCAGGAGGAGACGCGTGCGTGGTACGTGGCTTCACGGGAAAGTTTCTGGCGGCGCGAGGTGGAGGGAGACGGCGAGAAAGTCGCGCGAGGGAGGGGAGAGAAACCCACGAGCGTTATTTGCATAACCGGAGTGGCTTGGCATATATGCCAAGTCTCCCCCTCCAAATGCCAAGTTATGGAAAATGCAAAAGCTAAATGCATAACCATTGGAGAGGGTTTTTTAGAAGTTTTATGCAAATTAGTAAATGCTAAGTCCAATTGCATAACCCTTGGAGATGCTCTTACAAGATCATAACATCCCTCTTCTCTCAGCGTCTTTTTTTTCTTTTGTTATATTTTCTCAGTGTCTGTGTCTTGCAATCTGGATCACTATCACATAATAGCAACCTGCCCTTGCACCATCATGATCCAGAGCTCGATCGTCACCTTCTCCTTCAACACCGCTATTCGCACCTCAACTATCTCGCTCATCAAGGAGAATGTTGTAGGTCAAACTCAAAGATCATGGATCTACTGGCACTAATATACTTGGCGAGGGCACAACCACGAGCCATGATCACGTGGAGATTTGTGTAGCGAGAAGCGTGTTGCCCATGTGTGTACCATTTGTGGCTCTTGTCACGAAACTTAATCTATTTGTACATGGCAAATATGTACTCGGACGTCCAACTGTATATCTCTACGCTCTTTAATATTAGATTAGATAGAGAGTAGAACTGGTGCGTTACAATGGAAAATATAATACCACAGTAATTCTGAATTGTATTTTTGTTGTCCTTGAAAAATGATCATTTATGGACATGTTTGCAATATTTGCATTTTTAGATAGAACCACGACATTCCATTAGCACAGATGTGACTAAAAATAGAAGAACAGATTCTTCAAAACTGATATGATAAAATAAAATGTGAATATTCAAAACTATTTTTCACAACTACTTGTTATTCTTTATCTAAAAAAACTACTTGTTATTAAATCTGTTTTTTTCTTATTATTGGTGTTACATATGGACAAATTTATTTAATTAATCTCGATATATAGGTATGCATGTTGGCATGCAACTTAGCCACGAAGCAAATGATCTCTATCGGTCTCGATCTATTTTGCATGTGCACTCTATAGCATATTTGTTCTTGGAGAGAAGCACGAGAACGCGCAAACGATGTCAGGGTGTGCACCTTTTTCAGTCTTATAAAGAATTTAGTGTCCCATAATTGATTTAACTTTGTTTATATAAAAAATATGGGAGAAAAAATAAAAAAAATCTTGTATAGAATTGTACTATAGGGAGGAGGGGGGAAAAAAGGAAACATGGACGGCAATGTTTTCCAACGGTGGTTCACGGAGGGGCTTTTTCAAAGCTGATGACCGAGACTGAATCATATATTAGTATTAAATTGGACGAAAAAATACACCGAAAATTTTGCCAATTTATTATTATATATAAAGTATATAGATATAGATACAGATTTGGAAGACCTTTGACCCTCGTGTTATATAAAGGATATTAATACCTCTCCTTATATTATATTGAATCCAGCTTTGTGATCAATGTATATTGGATACAATATCTAGTGGCATACAATGAGAAGAAATATATGCGTGGGCGTGGATATAATATGAGATATAGGACATATTTTTCCAAAAAAAAAAAAAAAAAAAAAAAAAAAAAAAAAAAAAAAAAAAAGAGGAGAGAGCTTCTTAAAACTAGGAGGAAAAGATACGTATATGCCTTGCCGCAGTTGTGTCTTAGATTCGCAAACCATCGCATCGCTTCATGGCGCCGCTGCTGGAGTTGAACACTGACGCCGTCTCTGAGATCCTCCTCCACCTGTCACCGGAAGACCCCGCAGGCCTCGTGCGTGCGTCCGCCGTATGCAAGCCCTGGTTCCGGACCCTCACGGACTCTGCCTTCCTCCGCCGCTACCGTGCCTTCCACGGGACGTCCCGCGTGATCGGCTTCTTCCACAACCCGACCGGCCACCGCGGCCTTGCGCGCTTCGTCACCACTACGGCGTTCCACCCGCACGCCGCCGCCGCCGCTCACCGCACCTGCGCCGTGCTCGACTGCCGCCACGGCCGTGTCCTCCTCAACGACTACGGTTACAAGGAGTTCATCATCTGGGACCCTGTCACCCGCCGCGAGCGCCGGATCCCCGGCAAGGAACCCCACTACAAATACACCAGCCACGCGGTGCTCTGCACCGCGGGAGATGACTGCGACCACAGCGCCTGCAGCAATGAGGGGCCGTTCCTAGTGGCCAGCTGGGCACGGGCTGCAACATTTGTGGAGAATCCTTGGCGCGCTTCTACTCGTCTGAGACCGGCGCATGGAGCGCGGTGACCAGCATCAGCCATTCGTACTTCTACAGCCTCGAGGACCGGCCTGCCGCGCTCGTGGGAGGTGCACTCTACTTTTACGGTGAGTCTGAGGATCTGCTGTGGTACGATGTTCTGGGTGAGCATAGCCTGCTGCTGATGGACCTCCCTCCTCCTGGTTACCATTTCAGAAGCATTGTCATGACAACAGACAATGGTGGGCTGGGATTAGCCACCTTTGATCTTAATGGCATGCTAAGCCTGTGGTCGGCAGAGACGGATACCAACGAAGATACCACATGGTCGCACATTGTGCTCATCGATCTCCAGGAGCTGCTCCCGATTGACATTGGTATTGGTTCAGCATGGTTGAGTGGATTTGCTGAAGAAGCCAATCTCATTTTCTTGAGCACAGTTGACAATGGAATCTTCACTGTTGATCTCAACTCACTGCTGGTGAGGAAGGTGTGTGAGATGGGCAAAGTTGACCATGTCTTTCCCTACTTGAGCTTCTACAGTCCAGGTGGTATTACCTCTCGTGCTTCCCCCTTCTTTGTTTGGTTCACTGCAATGTGTGATTATTCAGTCTGGCATATATAGTCATATACTCATATAGGTTGGTCTATTTTATGGTATGAAGTAATATTGTATTTAGATAGAGAGATTTGATAGTTAATATTGTACTTAGAATTAGATATGCAAGGAAAACATATGTGGTCAAACATTCGACACATACCAAGGAGGTTGTTTATCTTTTGTTTTGTATTTAACTTTTCTGGCTAATCTGAAAATCACACACTCACAAAATAAGATGTTGGAAATCGTTAAACTTAGCATGTTGCTCATACAACTTTGAAGATAACACAAGTTGCTAAGATAATTAATGTTTGATTTAAGGATCTAAAGAAACAATAAAAACTTTGATAACAATATATATGCTGTGAAAAATGAATGAACAGCTAGGATGCCCTTGATCTATTGGACAACCCTTGGATGGCAAAACTCCATTATAAAAACAACGTAAGCCATCATAGTATGTATATTGTGGTGTTCTAGCTCACGTAAGTATGATTTCCTGACCCATAAGCTGATTGCAAGCTTTATCCTTCATAAACTGTCAAACATTGTCTGTAAATGTAAATTTAGAGACATAAGAAAACTACTGAAAACTCTATAGTTGGGACATTGAATACACACCTTATTGGATTATTGATATGTATTCTCCTGTTTTTCATCGTTGTTGTCTTGTGTGGTCAATCTGGAAATCCACCTAGTTTTGTAAACCTTGAGATTCATTATGTTACGCATTTAGCTTATGTGATATGTTTAATTGCTGACTTTATTGTCTTATTTTCAGCTTTTGCTCGAGGCACACTGCAATCACCTGTGGAGACACAGTGATCCACTAAGATCCATCACTTTGCGGTGTTGATGCTTCTTTATGTTGAACAGTTCAACAAATCCACTGTCTCGTAGAGCTGATTCTTTCTAGTTTCTAGTCCTTTGTGTTGTCTTGAGAAAATTTTCAGTAAGAACAATCCTTGTTTTTGTATCCAGTTAGTTCTCTGGTCATTGGACTTCTGTGAGACAAAAACTATGTTTTAGTTTATGCCATTACGAGAGGTATGTTTTAGTTTATTATATATTGGTTCACCAATCCTTTCCCTCTCCATGCGTGGCACGACCACCGTGAACTGAATATCCATTGCTTTCCTACTGAATCATTCACAGAGGCAATGTTTCACTCATGTTTTTTTTTAACCGAAGTCAACAGGGAAACCCTAGACTACTTTTTTTATTTTTTTTTAATAATGCAGGCTGCTTAAATTCGCTCCAACGGGGAGTCGAACTCAGGTCTGCTGGGTGCTATTCAGGTGATTTAACCACTAGGCTTACGGGCGGATTCACGTTCAGCGGACTGGGTGCGGCCGTACCCACGGCCGAATACGAAATCCTTCGTTGTACACAAATTTTTACCGTATTCGCACCCTCTTCTCCTAAATACTGGCTCAGATCACGTTCATACATCAGGGATCGGAAGACATGCTCACGTATGGGAAACCGGGCCCGCGAGCGGCGGCCAGGGCAGGCAGCAGACCAGCAGTACACGTTAATAAAGCCCAGGGGCAAAAGAGTCAATGCCATGGCTAAATACATGTATTCAGGACTTCAAACATGGTTAATATTATCAAAATGTCATTATAGCTTACAAATAATGTTTAGAATCCTATTTAGAAGAAACATTTGTTTGGAGTCCTATTAGGGAGAAGCCACCACGATTGAAGTCCTATAATAGCCATTTTCTCCGTCTCTCCACGTCGCCCCTTCGACTCTCCCGATACGGCCTCGCCGCGGGGCGAGTGGAGCGGCGGCAACGGTGGGGCGGCGCGGTCAGGGCGAGCGGGCGGGGCGGCGGCGGTGCGGTGCGGGCGAGCTGGTGTCAGCGGCGCGGGCGCAGCACCGTTCCCATGCCACCTCGGCACGCCGGTGCATGCGGGCCGGCGGCGCGGGCGGGCGAGGCGGCGCGCACGGGGCGCTGTGACTGCGACGGCGCGGCGAGACAGCAGCGGCACGCTGTTGACGAGGATTAAGCTACATATTTCACTCTACATAATCTCGTCAACTGGGCATAATCAAAGGAAATTTGGCATAGCATAGGCATTTTACCACTAATAAAGTTCCACATGTACTCTTAGTATTTGGATTGCAGGTGCATTCGTATTTCAGGGGAAACAAGCTCCATAAACCATCAAGAAGAACCAAACTTGAATCAGCAAGAAGAGCACTCCAGGACACGTGTGGACCAAGGAGGAACAAGGCTGGTGGGCCCACCTCACCAGACCCTGGTCGGCCGACCGGGGTTGGTGGGTCCCACTCGTCGCCATGCTCCACCGACCTTCCACCGCTTCTAGAAGGTGCCACGTGTCGCATGGGGAGAAGCCCGGTCGGCCGACCCGGGTATGGGCCCACTCGGGTCGGTTCACTCCACCGACGTTCCCCGCACATCCCGGACGTTGATTCAAGGCGGTTTGAGGTCGGTTGGATCCGAAGGTGGAGAAGCCACTTCACGCGGATCGATGACGTGGCGGTGGAGTAGCCCCTACTCCACCTCCCCTATAAATACCAGCTGCATCCACCCACTCTAACATCATCAATATAGAGATCAATGTGGACCCCACTCTAGTTATATTCCAGTTATAGTGTTAGTGTTAGTCTAGTGTGGGAGTTAGAGTTGAGTCGAGCGAAGCTCGGAGTCTCCGGAGTCGTCTTCTGGAGAATCTGGTATTCCTCTTTATCTTTTCCTCTTGTAAGACTTTAGCATTTAATATATTTACTTTTCCTTTACTTTTCTAAGTATTTACTTTTAGTACTTGCTTAGTATAGTATTACTCTAGTAGTAGTATTATAGTGTTCTAGTCGGTTTAGTAGTAGTAGTTCACTAGATAAATTAGTCCTGTCTGGTTGTTTCCATTGCATTAGGTCCTGACAGACTAGAGCTTAGGCTAAGACGTATATTTAGCTTAAGTTGTAGGCGTTAGTGTGAACGTGGTGTTCAGACTAAACCTACCGGTGGATGTTCGCCTCACTGATTGGTTATACCATTCAAACTCCCAACGTGTATTAGCGGGGGCGGTTGTGACAGAACACAAACCTTCCAGCTATATCTATTTACGTCGGGTAGGCCGATAGGTGCCCCTTAAAACCAAGGTATCGCTGAATAGGAGTTAGTTCCCGAAGGGAATGTTAACCTCCTATTTGTCGACATATCTCCAAAGAACCGGGGAATACAGGACTAGTGGCTTTAGTGTGTTTCAACTACTAGATTAGATTAGTTCACGGAAGTAGAAGTAGAGTCATAGGAGTCTTTAACTCACTCGGTGTCCTCCCACCTAGCTACACTACACTAATTATCTTAGAGTACTTAGAACCACATTTACCCTTCCACTACCATATCAATTACCTTCACTACACTAGTTGTGTTTAGATAGGATTTCCATCCTTGCCACCGATTATAGCAAGCTTTCCCTTGGGTTCGATATAAACCTTGGAATACTCATCCTAGGGAAGTGCTGCACCGGTCTCTGTAGGCTTGCAGAGTTACCATTTGGTACACTTGCGTCACCACTAGAGTTAGCTTTGCTTAGTAATACTAGGGTCATTACCAGAGGAGGAATTGTGACACCCTCTCTTTAGTAGTAGTCCTAGATTGCTGTGAGTATTGCTGTTAGCGCCACCCTCGTCACATTATAATTACGCTAGTCGGTGTGCGTAAGAACTGCCAACAAGCATTTCTGGCGCCGTTGCCGGGGAAAGCTAAGCCTAGAAATTCGTAGTAAGGACGAATCCGGTAGAATATCATTGACTTGAAATCAACTAGTTGTAGGAAGTTTACCCCTACCTGTGTTTCCTTTTATTTTGTGAAGACCAGGTAGAGCGTGAGTGATTCTCAGTTCAAGTTATCCTGAAGGCAGTCCAGAATCTTTCTAGACTGTCCTCGGAAATCTAACTTGCAACTGAATTCACTCAAGGAAGGAAGATCAGCACCAAGCGTCAGGATGTCAAGTTCCAGCAGACCCATAGCGGACTTCTCAGCTCCGTCAGCGTCCCAAGTTTCATTGGGGCCGCAGGCAGAGATCACTGATGTCCACTATGAGATCTCGCCATCACTCATCCGCATGGTGCAGACCATTACATTTGGTGGAAAGCCACATGAGGATGCAAATGCACATCTCCAGAACTTTCTGGAGATATGTAGCACTATTGCTATAAAGGGGCTTACAGCAGGAGCCATTCATCGCCGTCTATTCCCATTTTCACTAGTGGGACTAGCGAAGCGATGGTTCTATGCTTTGCCTGCGGAAGTGGACACATGGAACAAGTGTGCCACAAAGATTCCTCAATAGATTCTTTTCAATGGGCAAGACCTCAGCCCTGCGTACAAGAATCTCGAGCTTCCAGCAGAAGGCAGGAGAGACTATTCCCGAAGCATGGGAACATCTCCAGGAGTACATTCGAGAATGTCCACACCATGGAATTCAGGAATGGCTCCTGATCCAAGGTTTTTATCATGGGCTGACGTCAACCGCCCGTAATCACCTTGATGCCGCCGCAAGAGGATCATTCACATCACTCAGAGTCACTCAAGCAAAGAAGCTTATTGAGAACATAGTGACAAATCAAGAGTGGAATGATGAATATCCTAAGCCCGTAAAGAGAGAGACCCATACCATCGAAGAAGTGAGTAGCATCTCTCAAAAGATGGATCTCTTGATGAAGAAAGTCGAAGAAAAATCCAGTTTCAAGGAAGATCAAGAGACCATTCGACGATCCACCTCAACACGAACCGGTGAAGTCGTTAAAAGGTGCGAAGTGCGAAGCCAAACCGAGGCCGTCTCGCATTCAAGAAGGAACAACCTCAACAGAAAGCGCACCAACTCCACGCTTCCAAGGCCAAGGTAATACTCAAAAATCTAGCTGGCCCACGCTTAGAGATCTTGTCATTAATCAAGGTAAAATTAATGAAAGCATGAATAAAAAGTTCTTAGCTAATGACAAGGCTCTTGAATTGTTAACTACTAAAATGGATTCTCTAGCTTCTTCTGTTAAAGAGCAACAAAATTTTAATAAAATGTTAGAGTCACGAATTGCTCGAATCACTGCGTCTATTTATTCTTCTGTCAATTCTTGCCATTCTTCGAATGCGGTGACCACGAGAGGGGGTAAGACCACTCGTGAGCCACCATATCCTAACATGACCAGGAAGCCTGCAAGGAAAGATAAGGAGGACGAAGAAGACCAAGTAGAAGAAGTGGAACCGCCGGTGAATGGAGAGAGTACCATGCATAATGGGAGACTGGCACCACATGAGTTTTATGACTCAAACCTCCTTATGCCATTTCCCAGGAAAATCAAGCCAAAGACCGACAAACAATTCGGCAAGTTTGTTGAGGTAATCCGTCAATTATATGTCAATATTCCATTACTTGATGCTATGCAGTTCCAACCTATGCCAAATACTTGAGAGACATCCTCAACAACAAGAAACCGCTGCCCCGATCGAGGTAATTAAACTAACGAAGAGTGCAGCGAAGTTTTACGAACCATTACCCGAGAGAAGAAGAAGGACCCGGGTGCCCTACCATCGACTGCTCCATCGGAACACAACACTTCGAGCATGCACTGTGCGACTAGGGAGCAAGCGTCAGTGTCATGCCAAAGGTAGTTTTTGACAAACTAAATCATACTACCTTGTCCCCTACATCAATCTATTTGTAGCTAGCGGATCAGTCAATTCGCCACCCGGCGGGAGTAGCAGAGAACATTCCTGTCAAGATACGCGATTTCCTCATTCCTGTGGATTTCGTGGTACTTGACATGGAAGTTGACAAAAAGGTCCCCCTCATCCTTGGGAGACCATTTCTCAGCACCACTCAAGCAAACATTGATGTTGGAGCTGGAGAAATTCAGTTCACCATCAATGGGGCCCAGGAGACCTTCAACTTCAAGCCAAAAATTGAGCAATGCTCAATGATCTCGTATAGAGAGTCGGGAACAATGACGATCATCACCGACACCAAGAAGGCAAATCCGAAGCCACGGGCGAAGATCAAGAAAATACGGAAGAACAAGGTTGTGTTTCCTCCAAAGAAAATTCCTACACCACCACGGGAGAAGGTCCCGACATAAGGACCCGAGGAAACCGCTCTTCACATCCAGGTATGTTAACCCAAGGTGAGTTTCCTAACTTTTAATTCAGCATTTAATTTTAGCATTTTCTTTCTGCATTCACATTTCCCTTAAATAAATTTTACTGTCAACAACAGTTGTGCATAAGAACATTAAAATCAACTCTTGCTTAACCTGCTGAGCAAGTTTGGCACCAGATGGGGCCCAGGGCCAGGTCGACCGACCTGCCCCCTGTGGATCCACCTGACCCACTTTGCTCCACTATCACTCCTGACCATGCTCATGCCTGAATGAAAGAAATAATTGACTTCCATGACATGAAATGCTTCACATGCCGAATAACGAACCTTTTGAAGCTAGCTTGGTAATTTGGTGGCTTAAGCAAGAAAATTATTTTGTGCACTGCTATGAGGTTTTGATTGAGTGTCACCAGAGCTTGGGGAGGAAAACCCCGTGTCGACCGACCTAGGGGTGGACCCACCTCCCTCCAATCTCTCGGTATTTGTGAACTTAAAACTCTAGGAGGAATGTTGCAAGGAAGAAAAGACAAGTGACTGTCAACTTGCAATTTTAGGAGTCAATTTCTCTCTCTCATCTTCTTGCTCAAACAAATAAAAATTTTGAAGATATGATCATGAGTGAAATCAAGGGCAAGAGAAAACTAATAATAAATCATCAACTTTTCCTAACTTCACTTGTGCTCCAATCCATCATCCACTTAGGGCTAAGCAAGTTTAATTAGTGACCTAAACTAATCACTAGAGAGGGAATTCTCCCGTGAACACACCATGAGGATGAGGCCAACCACCATATGTCTTGTCTTGCCTCCTCCTCTTTACTTTCTTTCCTTTCATCACTTCATCCAAGAAAGAGAGATGCCTTGCACCACCATCCAAAGAGAGAAAGAGGGACATGTTGGAGCTGCACATAGCAAGGATTGACAGCCACCAACTCATAGCTTTGGCACAAGTGAAGGTGGAGAAAAATCATGGGTCGACCAACCCCTCATTTTCAAATCCAGCACATGTTCTGGCACCTGCTAAGCTCCATCATGCTACTGCCATACTTGCTTTTCAAAAATGAGGAGGAGGCCAGGTCGTCCGACCATGGCTATGCACACCCAGCACTTGCTCTTTGTCACACAGCCACCCAGCTTGCTCCTGCTAAAGCCACACAAAGAAATCCCCAAAAGGGGCAGGTTGACCGACCTATGTAGGAGGGCACCAAAGACACCACTCACTCCCTCCGCATTCACAAGCTCACACACACTCACTTGCACACTCAACCAACCAAAAACATCGACACCATCCTTCATCCTTTCACCCACTCAAAAACCCAAAAATAATCCCTGGCCAACAAGAGCTCATCACACCACAAGCAAAAGAGGTAGACAAGAAAACAAGGTGAACCATCCCTCTTGTTCTTGTGGTGTTCTTCGTGTCTCATCATGTTCAAGAAAATCAAGGATCGAGTGAAAACAACGCTCCATGGTGGTTCATCCCGGAGTCACACCTCGATCCCCTCCGACACTTCCATGCATGATGACGGGAGCCAGTCGTCCAGGGGAGCTACACCATCTTCACCACCACATGTGAATGAAGAAGCTATGCCAGAGAGAATTGAGGATCAAGAAACTGGCATATGGCTCACCCCTACGGAGATGCTAAGACTTGAACAACTTCGCGACCGGGAGTTCCAGCACACCAAGGTAATATCCCGTGGAATCCTCCAGAGCACAGGAATAGATGATGAATTTGAAGAAGTTTTTAATGCTTTAGGTTGGGAAAGTTTTTATGACCCATCAAATGTGCCAGGAAGTAGAGTTCTTACATTAGAATTCCTTAGCACCATGAAGTTAAGCAACAATAAAATTTATTTTAGGGTGCGAAATGCAGAATTTAACATGCCATGGGAGACTTTCTCTTCCCCGTCTAGGTTTAGAATCCACAAACACATATTGCTCGTGCTACTAAACGCCGTGAGAAGAAAGAATTTTGGGCTGAAATCACTCAAGGCAGGATTATTCCGGGTACAACCCCGCACTAGCCACATTTGCAACCCCACTTTGTTTTTCCCGCACCAAAGGGATTGGCTTAACTTTGTTCCCGCGAGATGACATTAGAATTATGAGGGAGGTAGACACTAGAATACTTTACGCCATGGTGTGCAAGATTAAAATCTCCCCGTGATTGATATGGTTAAGCATTGGGAATGGGCCTCTGCGCCAATAAGGAGATGGCCCCTTGAATTTACTTCAGTGATTACAAAATTTTGCTTGCGTTTGAACTTGCTTAACCACTTTGATAATTATATCTTGACCCCTAGAAGTGAGTTGGATGAAAGATTTTATATTCAGGGACTTCATCTTGTGAGAAGAGGGGCTCATATTTATTCTTTTAAAGTACATAACACTGATGAAACCATCCCACTACCCTGTGAAGAATTAAAAATATATAGTGGCAACCCATTGCTTCCTTTGTGCAAGAGACGCAGGGATTTTGCAGGACCACGCACACGTGCGCAGGCACGAGCTGCAGGAGGCGACCATGAAAGTGATTATGAAGACAGTTTTAGCTCTATGCAGGTGTCTCACTCTGGACGCATGTCCAGTACCCATAGTGGTCGTATGTCTGCCTCTTCTTTGTAGGATGCACGATCCCGTTCTCACCGCCACGAAGTGGACTTACTCACTAGGGGAGTTGGTTTGCTGCGTGTTGACACCGAGGCCATGAATGACTTAGCAATCCAAAACCGCCAAGCCATCCTGAACCTCCAAGGACAAAATAATTTAGAGTGGAACATCCGGTATGGTCGAGCTGAAAGATCATTGCCACCCAACATTCCAGTGATCACAGTTCCACTGCAGCAGCGAGCTCCTCTACCACAGCAGCAATCATACACCCCTCCTGCACAGCAGCACCCATATGATTTTTCATCATACTCACAGCAGAACCCACACAACACTCCATTCCCACAACAAGCACCATATCCTCCACCTAGGCCACAGCAACCTCCATATGGCTACCCATACCCACCATATCCACCATACCAGTGATGAGGCATGAGACAAGCTTGGGGGAGATTCTCTCCCCCACTCAAGTAAGTATTCTTGCTCCTTTTACTTTTCTGCAATTTTAATTCCATGCATTTACTGCTTTGCATCTAAAAAAAAATCCTGTATAATTATGCTTGTTTTATATTCTCTTGGAGATGATGAATAGTTGCTCTGTAAATATTTTTCTAGTACTTAGTATGCAACTAAATGTTTCACTAAAATATGGATCACTTGGCTCAACTGGAAATTGCCATGAACCTGATAACTTCTGTGGGTTGCGAATGCTTAAAATGAGTCTAGGTGATTGTGAGATATGAGATGGTGAAACAAGAGCTGCTATATTATTGTTCAAAGTGTGCATAATTACCGGAGCATTTATTCTGAAAATTGACTAAAAACTTGATTGTTCCTCAATGGTAATGAATCCCCCACCAGAGCCATATATATATACCATGATGAAAACTTTCTACATAAGCTACTTGCTTTGTGTTGAGTTGGTTAAGACTTGTAGAACCTGTGCTAGAGGTGTTTTGTGTCCCTAAGATCAAGATCCACATCACCAAATACGCTGCTTCTAATCCGGAAGTACGCATCCATCATTGATGCTACTCCTACCCTGGGGGTACGCATCCCACCTCCATCATTATGCTGTTTCCACCACAGGAGCACGCATCATCATCCATATAATCATCCATGTGCTTCTCCTACACTGGGAGTACGCACCCTTATGCTGCTTCTACACTGGAAGTACGCATTTTCGCCATTCATACCATCAACATGCTGCTTCTACACTGGAAGTACGCATAATCATTTTCATTAATCAGGTTGCTCCTAAAGTCCCAAATTTTAATCTCTCTCTAGAGTCATCAGTTTTTAGAAGAGGCATAAAAGAAATTCAAAGGCTAAGCAAAAATAAGTGATCATGTTGTAGGAAATTTCTCGTAGCTTCAAAAAAAAAAAAGAAGCTAGCCATGCCTCAGTAGAAGTAGGAAAGAGAGAGTATCATTTCAGGAGCAACCTAGTTATCACTACCATTATTTCTCCATTCATCCACTCCACATAAGTACATCTTGATCTCGGGGATATGACATTTCTCCGTGTGGTCCAAGTTTTCTTAACTTGACAATATATGCACTGTAAGTATGCTATTCCTTGCCATACCTATCTGAGCTCCACAGAAAGCCTGATTAGAAATAGGATGGTGCGCAAAAAGGCAAAATATTCTTCATGCCTGGGTGAGGATTTAAATACCACTTGAGTGACATGAGAGTACCATTTGAGGAACATTAAGAATTCTTTTTGAAAATCAATACAAAACCTCCGGTATGTTGCATGCTAAGAATGAGAAATAGTGCTCAATGTCTAACCATTCTGTCTTTCAATTACCCAAGACAAAGGATGAGCTATAAGCCCCACGAAGGACTAGGGTAATATGGGTGAGATCTATCAGAGCTAAATTTTCTATGCTTAAGTGAAATGTTTATGATGCATGCCTGGTACTCTAAAAATATTAACATTGCAGCAACTCCTGATCCAACTTGAGCTGAGTTTAATTA
Source organism: Themeda triandra (assembly GCA_018135685.1). Classification (NCBI taxonomy): domain Eukaryota; kingdom Viridiplantae; phylum Streptophyta; class Magnoliopsida; order Poales; family Poaceae; genus Themeda; species Themeda triandra. The sequence continues at coordinate 1,204,464 of JAENPR010000068.1, read as the reverse complement.
TTTGCTCGGGACGAGCAAAGGTTAAGCTTGGGGGATCTTGTTGACGAGGATTAAGCCACATATTTCACTCTACATAATCTCGTCAACTGGGCATAATCAGAGGAAATTTGGCATAGCATAGGCATTTTACCACTAATAAAGTTCCACATGTACTCTTAGTATTTGGATTGCAGGTGCATTCGTATTTCAGGGGAAACAAGCTCCATAAACCATCAAGAAGAACCAAACTTGAATCGGCAAGAAGAGCACTCCGGACACGTGTGGACCAAGGAGGAACAAGGCCGGTGGGCCCACCTCACTGCACCCGGTCGGCCGACCGGGGTTGGTGGGTCCCACTCGTCGCCATGCTCCACCGACCTTCCACCGCTTCTAGAAGGTGCCACGTGTCGCATAGGGGAGAAGCCCGTGTCGGCCGACTGGGGTATGGGCCCACTCGGGTCGGTTCACTCCACCGACGTTCCCTGCACATCCTGGACGTTGATTCAAGGCGGTTTGAGGTCGGTTGGATCCGAAGGTGGAGAAGCCACTTCACGCGGATCGATGACGTGGCGGTGGAGTAGCCCCTACTCCACCTCCCCTATAAATACCAGCTGCATCCACCCACTCTAACATCATCAATATAGAGATCAATGTGGACCCCACTCTAGTTATATTCCAGTTATAGTGTTAGTGTTAGTCTAGTGTGGGAGTTAGAGTTGAGTCGAGCGAAGCTCGGAGTCTCCGGAGTCGTCTTCTCCGAGAATCTCGGTATTCCTCTTTATCTTTTCCTCTTGTAAGACTTTAGCATTTAATATATTTACTTTTCCTTTACTTTTCTCGAGTATTTACTTTTAGTACTTGCTTAGTATAGTATTACTCTAGTAGTAGTATTATAGTGTTCTAGTCGGTTTAGTAGTAGTAGTTCACTAGATAAATTAGTCCAGTCTGGTTGTTTCCATTGCATTAGGTCCTGACAGACTAGAGCTTAGGCTAAGACGTATATTTAGCTTAAGTTGTAGGCGTTAGTGTGAACGTGGTGTTCGAGACTAAACCTACCGGTGGATGTTCGCCTCACCGATTGGTTATACCATTCAAACTCCCAACGTGTATTAGCGGGGGCGGTTGTGACGGAACGCAGCCTTCCAGCTTATATCTATTTACGTCGGGTAGGCCGATAGGTGCCCCTTAAAACCAAGGTATCGCTGGAATAGGAGTTAGTTCCCGAAGGGAATGTTAACCTCCTATTTGTCGACATATCTCCAAAGAACCAAAGGAATACGGACTAGTGGCTTTAGTGTGTTTCAACTACTAGATTAGATTAGTTCACGGAAGTAGAAGTAGAGTCATAGGAGTCTTTAACTCACTCGGTGTCCTCCCACCTAGCTACACTACACTAATTATCTTAGAGTACTTAGAACCACATTTACCCTTCCACTACCATATCAATTACCTTCACTACACTAGTTGTGTTTAGATAGGATTTCCATCCTTGCCACCGATTATAGCAAGCTTTCCCTTGGTTTCGATATAAACCTTGGAATACTCATCCTAGGGAAGTGCTGCACCGGTCTCTGTAGGCTTGCAGAGTTACCATTTGGTACACTTGCGTCACCACTAGAGTTAGCTTTGCTTAGTAATACTAGGGTCATTACCAGAGGAGGAATTGTGACACCCTCTCTTTAGTAGTAGTCCTAGATTGCTGTGAGTATTGCTGTTAGCGCCACCCTCGTCACATTATAATTATGCTAGTCGGTGTGCATAAGAACCGCAACACACGCGGGGGGGGGGGGGCGGATGGTGGCAGCCCCTCTTCCAATTCCACAACCCAACATCGCAGAATGATTCACCGGGCCGTCGGCTGCCACGTCCACACACGCTGAAGCTAGGCAGCCTTGACTTCGACTCTTCGAGTCCCCTGTCGCTTCGACTGCACGACTCCTCTCTCGCGACCTTTTGATCTCCCTCATTTTCCATTGCCTTCTCAGCTTCTCTGATGCTGCCATGTTGGGTGCCAGCTAAGCTGAGTAGCTCATGACCATAGAGCACAGCAGCTGAGCACCACGCCGCACTCGAGTCGTCGAGCGCCGAGCGCACAACATAGCCCGGAGGCAGGAACAACACACTCCACCGACCTCTCTCCTCTTCTATTTCATTTAGAGAGTAAGCAAGTTCAAAGATTGCACCTTCTTTTAGATTTTTAGTTTCCGTCAATGATCATTCAATAGTTTTAATTTTGTAGTAATTTGGCTAGATTCTAGAGTTAGGATTTTGTTCTCTCTGTGATGTTTGATATTTATAAAAGCAAATCAAAGTAACAAAAGTTTAAGTGTTCTTGTAGATGATACTTTTTTCGATCACACCATAGGTGATGGAACTAAAAACATGGGAATATTTTTTCAACTCAACAACACCATGAAAATCATGCTACAATCATGCCTATGGTGCTAGTAAATTATAATATTGATTTAGCCTTAACTCCGTAAGGTCCCCCCCCCCCACCACCACCACCACCACCAAAATTCTCTAGATCCGCCACCGACTAGGCTAGAGACCCTTTCGCAGTTTCACTCATGTTTGCCTCTCCTCGAACACTCTATAGGTAATCCGATGACAATGACCTCCCAGAACACAACCTCCTTCACTAGCTCAGATCACCATTCTGAGATAAATCAAATCCACTATAATCACTTTCATTTTCATTGGCTCCATCAATAGAAAACATGTCGATCGAGGAAAATGTGGAGGTGCATCTAGAAGTGGACGGCAAGTGGGGACTACCCTAGCGGCTCTGCCTGCCTCGCGTTCTTCTCCGGAACGGCATCACTCCATGGCACCAAGGAGCTTTGGCGTGTGCGGGCACCGCCAAAGGTAAAATTCTTCTTCTGGTTCGCCCTCCACGGACAACTTTGGACGGCCGCTCGACGGGCGCGCCATGGCCTGCAGCAATCCACTACTTGCGTCCTGTGCGATCAGGGGGATGAGACACACGACCACCTCCTTGCCACCTTTGTCTTCACTCGTGAGGTCTGGGCTCGCTTTCTGGCCACGGCCGGCCTATCCTGTAACGGAACCGACCAACTAATATAATTACTGTTCACTAATCAAGCCACCGTGGCAGCTTAAGTAGTAAACTGCAATCATATCAGTCCGGTAGTCCGCGAAATCCCGAAAGATCTCGAACTTTCTCAGAGCCACACCCGGATCACAAAGTTCAGCATTTCCCATTCACTTAAGTTACCTTTACAAACTTTATAAATACACCAATGGTTACAAATATAATATTTTACAACTCAAGTTTTTCAAATAAACAGCGGAAGAGAATTTTCTTTGCAAACACACTCACACTTAAGTATTTAAATATAGTGCCAAATTTCTCGAGTCGACTCCTTCAAAAGCATGAGGATAAGATATAAGAGTTGACTTGCTCAAAGTCTATTCCTCCCGTAGTGGGATATAAGTCCACCGTGTCACCACCGTGGTAATCTTCAACCTACAACAAACAACATTGGGAATTGTACCCTGAGTACGTTGTACTCAGCAAGACTTACCCGACTAAAAGAAAATAAAGACTCTTTGGTGGATGCCAGGCTTTATAGTGGGGGTAGCCGACTCCTTTGTTTGCCAAAAAGATGAGCTTATTAATAATCATTTAGTGACAAAAGGACTCTCTAGCTTATCCAATTAAGTTGAACCTGCCATTACTACATTAGCACCTGCAGCTACTCACATTTTTAAGGTAGAAGCAATCAACATTAAGTAACCGCATTGATTGAATAATCATTAAACCAACATGAGTGAACATAACCAACTCGCACAAGAGATATTATTTGCGACTGCCGCTGTCTCGATCAAGTATTCACTGTCCAGGAATGATGGCGATTATAATCGATTACTACTCAGCTGAGGGGGTATTCCTCACACAAAACACACGACTCCCACCGGAGTCGATTTGATCACCATGATCTACTCGGGAAAAGACGCGAGATCAACATACCACCACCATGACCAAGGAAACTCCCGGCAGCCAACAGGTAAGCGTGCCCATCAAATGACACCGCCCCATCTTAAGGTCTCACCAACCGGGCCCTTGTTACACCCACCCCCATCGCCAGCATGGATACATGGCAGTTGAAACCCGGCCCAAGTAAATTCTTGGCTTCGCGGTTGGGCACCCGGGCCCTTCCAGCTATCTGTGAGGCGGCATTCAACATGATCGAGGACGTACAAAGCCATATTTCTTTAAGAGGTGATTTAGAAGGCCACATGGTTATGTTCATATCCAACATATCACATTCCTCAATCCAAAAGGGGTAGTAACCACCTATCATCGCGGAAGATGGTCGATCATCCGGCTTCTACCGACTAATAGAGCAGGCCTAAGCATGTAGTCGATCCTGTACGTAAAAGTAGGATAGTTCTGGTGGCAAGGTAGTCCTGATGCAACTACGGTTCCAATCAACACCTATAACTTAATGCATCATAAAG